>CM019150.1:217334995-217380525 GCA_009733165.1 Naja naja | reverse complement strand
TGAAAATGGAAATAATAGGGGATAAAGAATTGAAAACTTATGTATGGATGAAATGATATTGATATTGAATTAATGAACTGAAATATGAATTGCAAATTTATTTAAAGATGAGTGAAATGGATAATAATATGAGTTAATATTATATAAGATTAATGGAAATGAAAATATGACTATACAAGTGTTATAATCTGGAAACATTGCTCAGGTGAAAAGATGTATAAAATTTAAAAATAAAAACTTTTATAAAATTTTGGGTTCCTTGTAAGCTGAGGATTACCTTTGCAAAGAGATTTCTTTTGTAATTCCACTAATTGCAACTTTTGCCAGAAACTGTTTTTGATATACAGAAAGAAAAGAAAGAAAGAAAGAAAGAAAAGAAAGAAAGCTTCAACATGTGAGAAGGAGGAAGGAGTTCAGGTAGAGTGGAGTTGCTTCCCTTCGGATGAGCAGGGTTTTGACTGGGTTGAATCCTGGAGAGATTCAGAAAGGAATGTGATTCAGAAGGAAATGAAATGTGGCATGAAGAAGAATCTGACTCTGAGTAGAACTGAGATATTTTAGGAAAATTCACAGAGAACCAGAGTCTTCTTGGGTCAAAAGTCTGGAGGTTTCTCAGGATAGAGTTTTTGCAGGGATGGCGATCTTTCTTAGGGACAGAGGCAGGGGTGGGATTCAAATTTCTTAACAATCGCTTCTGTGGGCATGGCCTAATTTGTGGGTGTGGCTTGGTGGTCATGTGACTGGGGTGGGAGTGGCTTGCTGACTGGGCGTGGCTATGTGGTCATGTGACTGGGGTGGGCATGGCTACATGGTCATGTGACTGGGAGTAGGTGTGGCCATGTGGCTATGTGGCTGGCAACCCAAATTTAAGTGGTCCTCGCAAGACCAGGTCACATGTGGCTGGCAACCCAAATAAGTGGCTTGCTTAGTGGCTGATTGCTTAGCAAGTGCTTTTGCCAGTTTCAAGGCGAGGCACTGGTAGCTATGGTGAGGGCTGCAGAGGGCTGGGAGAGGCTAACTCAACATCACTTCTTTGCCCTTATGACTAAGTATTAAAAAGATATACCAACACAAATGGTAGTTTATTATATCATGCCTTTAATGCTTAAATAATAAAAAGGTACACAAAACTATATTGTTACAACATTTTAAAATATTAATCAATAACTATTACATAACAAAACTTTACAAAAAGCAATAAAACTTAAAGTACTGCTTTTCTATTATCGTCCCAAGTTACAGTTTTCTTGTGTTTAACACGAGCATCATCAGCTGTGTGATGATGTGCCCGTAAACCACTTCTTTACTATAGGAACAGGGTCCCATTCTTGCAGAGGTAAGCCAATTAGACTGATGGTCAGGAGGTTTGTAATATTAGAAATGTAAGGCAACTTCTGCCCTCTGAACATATTATGTTCATCTGCAAGAAGCCCCTTTCTGCCTCTGCTGAACTGACTGCAATAGTTTTAATCATATCTCTAGCCTTGCAAAATTGTATAATTTTTAGAATCTTTTAGTACATTTTCTATGAAATCACGATAATCATTAATATTGATTTCATAATTGAAAAATTTCACCAAATGCAACCAATTGTCCTTCAGCTGCTCTCCATGCAACCACCACTTCTTCAATGTTCCAAATAATCTGGCTCCAAATAATTTAGAAATTTTAATTGATCAATGTCTTTAAATTGGCAGCCTGTTTTTAAATGTTCGCAATCCATCAATCTTTTCTTCAAATTGGTTACAATGCTTTGTATAAGTTTTCACGAGGAAGTCCCACAAATCAATGATTTTGTATAAAATTTATATTTTTAAAGGTTTCTGAAGTAATTAATTCATCAACCTTATTTTCATATGAACCTCTTTTCCTCTATAAGCATTTCAAATGATCTAATTGATCTTATCACAAGTTTTTCAGCCTTTATAATGTCTATGTTTCTCACCTGCAATGCATTAGAAAGGAGAGATATTTCAGTTAGCACATCAATCATCAAGGCCAAATCTGTGAGAAAATATGAGTTTTCAAGATTGGGCAGCCAACCTGCCAACCCCATCTATTCTCTCTGCCTCCTGAATCCCAGCTGATCGGCTGGTTCTTCTTTAGTTGTCCTGCAGAGGAGAATGGAGCTGGAAAGCAGGTTAGTGGGGTGGGGAGGGAATGTGGGTTTTGCAGTAACCTTCCCCCAGGAGTGGGGAGAGAATGGAGATTTTGCAGTATTCTTCCCCTGCCGCCCACCAAGCCATGCCCACAGAACAGGTAGTAAAAATTGGAATCCCACTACTGCTTTGACCTCTATTATTCTATGTACTTAGTTACATTATAGAAGATCTAAAAGGTCTTAGGCTGAACCATTGTAGAAAGAAGCTACCCTGGACTTTTGCCCCACCAGAAGTTTAAAAATGGTGCTCTCTGAGCTTGGTTGTTTTCTTGCAAACATTTTATTACACAAACACTTCCCTACTAAGCCCTGATGATATCACCTAGTTGGGCAATGAAACATCTGCAAGAAAACAACAAAGTTCAGAGAGCAATCAAGCCTTCAAGACTCAACTTTATTTGAGTACCCAACCAGCTTTAAGCTGATCTCCCAAATCTAACAAGCTCTAGTCTAACCCAGGGTGGGATTCTACCAGTTTGCACCTATTCTCTAGAACCGGTTGTTAACATTCTAAGCAGTTTGTAGAACCAGTTGTTAGAAGAAATCACTGGGCTAATCCTGTAAGGAAGGCAGGAAGGAAACATTCTGGTGTTGCTTACAGAAACTGCCTCTCCGTTAACCCTTATTACATTCTTGGCAGGACTAGACTTCCTGTCTCAGGAACTTCTCTGGAGTTTTTCCCCTCCTTTGCTGGTACTTTGCTTGTGTGGAGTGACCATTTAAAGTTACAGTGGCACTGAAAAAATGGCTTATGACCATTTTTCACACTTGACCGTTGCAGCATCCCACAGCCATGAGAGGCCAGGCGAGGAGATCGTGCCTCAATGTGAGTGATATTGAGTTGGCACGCCCAGCCAATAACATGACCACCAAGCCATGACCACCCAGTCACATGACTACCAAGCCACGCCCACCACCTACAGAACCGGTTGTTAAAAATTTGAATCCCACCCTGCTCTAACCCTTTTGTAAGCTAAAATGAGCAGAAGGGGCTGGGTGGTGGGTCAGAGAAGGATCAGAGGGAGAGAAATAACTTCGTTTTTGACTGGCAGGCCTACTCAAGAGCAGGAAAGTGCTGGAAAGGCAAGGCAAAAACAATGGATGGAAACTAATCAGGGAGAGGCAACCTGGGATTAAGGAGAAACTTCTAACAGTGAGGACAATTAACGACTGGAATGGTTTGCCTTCAGTTGTGGATGCTCCATCATTGGAGGCTTTCAATAAGAGATTGGACAGCCACTTGTCTAAAATGGCACAGGGACTCCTTCTTGAGCAGGAGGTTGGACTATAAGACCTCCAAGGTCCCTTCCAGCTATAGACTGGTTGATTGAAATAAGGATTTATCAAGCTCCATTATCTTCAGTAGAGATGGAAGGGTGTGGTCTGGATATGGAACCCTTTTCCATCATCCAAATTTGTATAGTTTGTGTTGTACTTTATATTATGTTGAAGCTAGTACTTACTATATATGGACCTTTGTGTTAACCTTTCTTGGAAGGTTGGCCTTTGCAGACTCTGAAACTGGAGCTCCTGAACTTTGGCCATTTGGATGAATTCTTTTTCCTTTAAGCCCACACTTTCTTTGCAACCATCTTTCCCTGCTAGATTTATAACTTTAAATTTGCTAATAAACTCAAGTAATGCACTTTTTTTTTTGCCAAGTTCTAACCTTTTTGTTTTTTGTTTTAAATGAAACACCAAATAAAGTCAGTGGAAGGCAGGGAAGCCTGTGTGCCCAGAAATTGGGGGAGAAGTTCCAAAGGTCATTTAGAAATCCAACTTTAATTGGGAGTAGCCTGTTCGGGGGGAAAACAGAAAGAAATAATCAACTCAGTTCTTCTGTTCATAAATTTAGTTAAGAATCTTTGAACTACCTCAACCCAGACAAATAATCAATCAATAAACCACAGCTGAATCAAGGAATTGTCAAAACCAGTTCTACCAACACTAAGAGAGCAAGCCACTTGTATATATACAGGTGAAACTTGAAAAATTAGAATATTGTGCGAAAGTTCATTTATTTCAGTAATGCAACTTAAAAGGTGAAACTAATACATGACATAGACTCATTACATGCAAAGCAAGACAGGTCAAGCTGTGATTTGTCATAATTGTGATGATTATGGCTTACCCATAAAACCCCAAATCCACAATCTCAGAAAATTGGAATATTGTGAAAAGGTGCAATAGTCTAGGCTCAAAGTGTCCCACTCTAATCAGCTAATTAAGCCGTAACACCTGCAAAGGGTTCCTGAGCCTTTAAATGGTCTCTCAGTCTGGTTCAGTAGGAATCACAATCATGGGAAAGACTGCTGACCTGACAGTTGTGCAGAAAACCATCATTGACACCCTCCATAAGGAGGGAAAGCCTCAAAAGGTAATTGCAAAAGAAGTTGGATGTTCCCAAAATGCTGTATCAAAGCACATTAATAGAAAGTTATGTGGAAGGGAAAAGTGTGGAAGAAAAAGGTGCACAAGCAGCAGGGATGACTGCAGCCTGGAGAGGATTGTCAGGAAAAGGCCATTCAAAAGTGTTGGGGACTTTCACAAGGAGTGGACTGAGGCTGGAGTCACTGCATCAAGAGCCACCACACACAGATGGATCCTGGACATGGGCTACAAATGTCATCAGAAGCATCTTACCTGGGCTAAAGAAAAACAGACCTGGTCTGTTGCTCAGTGGTCCAAAGTCCTCTTTTCTGATGAGAGCAACTTTTGCATCTCATTTGGAAACCAAGGACCCAGAGTCTGGAGGAAGAATGGAGAGGCACACATTGCAAGATGCTTGAAGTCCAGTGTGAAGTTTCCACAGTCTGTGTTGATTTGGGGAGCCATGTCATCTGCTGGTGTTGGTCCACTGTGCTTCATTAAATCCAGGGTCAACACAGCTGTCTACCAGGAGATTTTGGATCACTTCATGCTTCCTTCTGCAGACGAGCTTTATGGGGATGCTGACTTCATTTTCCAGCATGACTTGGCACCTGCCCACACTGTCAAATGCACCAAAACCTGGTTCAATGACTGTGGGATTACTGTGCTTGATTGGCCAGCAAACTCGCCTGACCTGAATCCCACAGAGAATCTATGGGGCATTGCCAAGAGAAAGATGAGAGACATGAGACCGAACAATGCAGAAGAGCTGAAGGCTGCTATTGAAGCATCCTGGTCTCCATAACACCTCAGCAGTGCCACAGGCTGATAGTTTCCATGCCATGCGCATTGAGGCAGTAATTGCTGCAAAAGGGGCCCAAACCAAGTACTGAGTACATATGCATGCTTATACTTTTCAGAGGTCTGATATTGTTCTATGTACAATCCTTGTTGTATTGATTGCATGTAACATTCTAATTTTCTGAGATTGTGGATTTGGGGTTTCATGAGCTGTAAGCCATTATCATCACAATTATGACAAATCATGGCTTGAACTATCTTGTTTTGCATGTAATGAGTCTATCCCATATATTAGTTTCACCTTTTAAGTTGCATTACTGAAATAAATGAACTTTTGCATGATATTCTAATTTTTCGAGTTTCACCTGTACAGAGAGCAAGCCCCACCCCCTTCTAGCATTGATGATGTTACCTAGTTGGGTAATGAAATGTCTGCAAGAAGAAAACCAAGCTCAGAAAACTACCAAGGACCACACAGTCCTCCTCCTCCTCCTCCTCCTCCTCCTCCTCCTCCTCCTCCTCCTCCTCCTCCTCCTCCTCCTCCTCCCAAACCCCTTCTAGCATTGATAATGTTACCTAGTTGGGTCATGAAATGTCTGCAAGAAAACCACTAAGCACAGAGAGCACTGACCCCTCATTTCAACCCTGAGCTACAAATGTTATCTATTAGTTAAGAGTTATTGAGAAGTAATTTTTTCCAGTTTGATGCCTATCTATCCATGTATTCGTTTTACCTAAATGGAAACTTCTGGATGACTTCAGAGATTGCAACTAAGATGCAACATTCAAGGATTATTATTATTTTTTGAGCAAGCCAAAATGTTTTAGGTAAAGGAAAATTCTTATGCAAGTTCTTTATCCTCTTATACTAAATCTTCAACTTTTGCTGGATTTGCAAAATAGCATCCAAGCTAGTCAGCAAATGGAACATGCCGGGAATTATTTTAGTCTTTTTTTTATTATTATAATAGCATAACCTAATTCTTAGGCTTACCTGTATATTAGTTGTATTCCTCTTATGAATATATCAAGAGAGGGACTCCATTTGAAATGAAATCAGCACCAAATTTGTGTGGGATTAAATTCCCCAAAGTGATTTAGAGAGATGTCAGAATACTGACACATTCTCCCTATAATTTATTGACTTTTTTCCTATCTTTCTTTCCTTCTTTCCTTCTTTTCCTTTCTTTCTCTCTCTTTCTCCCTTTCTCTCTCCTGTTCTTTTTCCTTCCTCCCTCCCTCTTCCCTTCTCTTTCCTTTCCTTTCCCTCCCCTCTTCTCTTCTTTTTTCCTTCACTTCCCTCACTTCCTTCCTTCCTTTCTCTCTCTCTCTTCTTTTTTCTTTCTTTTTCCCTCTTCCTTCCTTCCTTCCTTCCTTCCTTCCTTCCTTCTTTCTCTCTCTCTCTCCTCTTTACCACTACTGATCAAAATATCAAAGATTACTGTGGAAAGAAGAAGAAAGAAAAAGAAAGAAGAAAGAAAGAAAAGGTTTCTTCCTTCCTCTCTTTCTCTCTTCTTCTTCCTTCTTCCTTCCTTCCTTCCTTCCTTCCTTCCTTTCTCTCTCTCTCTCTCCCTCTTTACCACCACTGATCAAAATATATCAAGAAGTTACTGTGGAAAGAAAGAAAGAAAAGAAAGAAAGAAAGAAAGTTCCTTCCTTCCTTCCTCTCTCTCTCTTTCTTCCTTCCTTCCTTCCTTCCTTCCTTCCTTCCTTCCTTCCTTCCTTCCTTCCTTCCTTCCTTCCTTCCTTCCTTTCTTTCTTTCTTTCTTTCTTTCTTTCTTTTTCACAGTAACTTCTTCTTATTTTGATCAGTGGTATTCTTTTTTTTTTCCTTCTGTTCTTGGCTTTTGGGCTTTGTGGTTGTGGTGTGGCTTGGTGACCATGGCTTGGTGACAGTGGCAGGGGAGGGTTACTGCAAAATCCCCATTCCCTCCCCACTCCTCTAACCTGCTTTCCAGCTTCATTCTCCTGTGCAGGGCAACCAAAGAAGAACCAGCCGATCAGCTGGGACTCGGGAGGCAGAGGATAGATGGGGTTGGCGGGGCCAGTCAGAGGTGGGATTTGCCGGTTCTCCAAACTACCCAAAGTTTCCACTACTGGATCTCCAGAACCTGTCAGAACTGACTGAATACCACCTCTGATTTTGACACGTAGAAGAACATGCTTCGGGGCCTTTTCCCTCCTCTTCTGGTGTCGTGGCCCTCAGATTGTTTTGACATATGGACAGTTTTAATTACCATATTGGAGCCTTATCCGAGTCCTCCCATCCCCATTCCACTACCCACTTTCAGGATGCAATATTCTGAAAAGTCTAACATGGGTTCTTGAAGTCTTTTGTTTGTTTGACAAGCCCAGGAAGATACAAATTACATTATCCTCTCGGGGATGTACACAAAGAGAAAGGAAAAGAAAGAAACTGACAACACGAGCCATGCTAATTGCTACAAGGAAGGAAGAAGATCAGGAAAGAAAGTGCAAAGCACGCTGATTCTGAGGGTTAGTTGACTTTGATTGGAGAGTATGTTTTAAAAAAGCAAAAGCAATTATATGGTAAAACCAGAAAGAACACTAAGGCAATATTTGTACATTGCTGTTGTGGTTTTTTTTGCTCCTGTTGTGGTTAGAAAAAAATGCATCCATGACTTCAAAGTGAGAGTCAGAAGACACCGTAGAAACTCCTTAATTTCATAACACTGGACAGATCTAATAATAGTGTCAACAGGGAAACTGTGACCCTCTTAGGGGCCCAGGAGATCTAGTCCAGTCCCCTGCTCAAGTAGGAAACCCTTGCTCAGTAGTAGTAACTGTGAGAGAGCTCTTGGAATCAGGGGTGAAATTCAAAATTTTTCCCTACTGGCTCTGTAGGCGTGGCTGTGGCTTGGTATAATAGTAGTGTTTCCCGAAAATAAGACACTGTTTATAATTTTTGGCTCCCAAAAACACACTAGGTCTTATTTTGGTAGGTCTTATATATTATGGTGCCAAATAGTGGGTGTGAGTGTGTAGGGCGGCTTGAAAAGTCTTCCTGGAACTGGAGATTTACAATAGGTCTTATTTTCGGGGTAGG
Source organism: Naja naja (assembly GCA_009733165.1). NCBI lineage: Eukaryota > Metazoa > Chordata > Lepidosauria > Squamata > Elapidae > Naja > Naja naja. The sequence continues at coordinate 217,372,126 of CM019150.1, read as the reverse complement.
TCTTATATTAGGGCAGGTTTAGAAAATAGTGCTAGGTCTTACTTTCGGGGTAGGTCTTATTTTCGGGGAAACACGGTAATAGCAGCCAGGGGTGATTGTTTTTCTGATTCAAATCATCCCTACCATCTCTCCCAAGCCAGGTCGAGGAGGTTGAATTTCACCCCTGCTTGGAATCCTAGTACCGTGTTTCCCCGAAAATAAGACCTACCCTGAAAGTAAGACCTAGCACTATTTTCTAAACCTGCCCTAATATAAGACCTACCCCGAAAATAAGACCTAGTGTAAATCTCCAGTTCCAGGAAGACTTTTCAGGGAGCAACCGTGCACCCGCGAAACACCCCCCCCTACACACTCACACTCACTATTTGGCACCATAAATATATAAGACCTACCCCGAAAATAAGACCTAGTGTGTTTTTGGGAGCCAAAAAATATATAAGACAGTGTCTTATTTTCGGGGAAACACGGTAGACAATCATTTAAATATGAGTCAGCAGTATGCTGCAGCCTCCAAAAAGCCAATGTTATGCAATCCTAGGTTGCATTAACAGAGGGGTAGGATCAAGATCATGTGAAGTGTTACTATCGCTTCATAATGCCTTGGTAAGGCCACACTTGGAATCCTGCGTCCAGTTTTGGTCGCCACGATGTAAAAAAAGATGTTGAGACTCCAGAAAGAGTGCAGAGAAGAGCAACAAAGAGGATTAAGGGACTGGAGGCTAAAACATATCTATGAAGAATGGTTGCTGGAACTGGGTGTGTCTAGTTGAATGAAAAGAAGGACTAGGGGTGACATGATAGCAGTCTTCCTGATATCTCAGGAGCTGCCCCAAAGAAGAGGGAGTCAAGCTATTCTCCAAAGCACCTGAGGGCAGGACAAGAAGCTATGGGTGGAAACTCATCAGGGAGAGAAGCGACCTAGAATTAAGGAGAAATTTCCTGACAGTGACGACAATTAATCAGTGGAACGACTTGCCTCCAGAAGTTGTAAATGCTCCAACAGTGGAAGTTTTAAAGAAGAGATTGGAGAACCATTTGCCTGAAGTGGTGTAGGGGTTTCCTGCCTAAGTAGGGGGTTGGGCTAGAAGACCTCCAAGGTCCCTTCAGACTCTGTTATTCTATTCTATTCTTTGTGCCATATTGTGTGTCATAGTAAACCTTTAGTATTGCAAATGGCTGTTCAATTTCTTCTTTAAAACCTCCAGTGATGGAACAGCCACAACTTCCAGAGGCAAGCTTGTTCCACTGATTAATTGTTCTCACTGTCAAGAAATTTCTCCTAAATTCTACAGTATGTTGGATCTCTTTTTGGTAAGCTTCCATCCATTACTACTTCTCCTGCCCCCAGGTGCTTTGGAGAATAAGTTGATCCCTTCCTCCCTATGACAGCCTTTGGATCTAGCACAGCAAGGAACATGGGAAGGAACCCTTCCCCCCCCACCCCAATTCAGAAGGCAGACAAACAGAACAGCAACCAAAAGGAAGCCATATAGAAGATAGTCTTCACCCCTAAAATCCTGACACATTTATAAGCCCTTGCAGAGAAAACTGGGTGCAAAAACTTTGTGATTAAAAAAACAGTTTGCAGAACCAGAGTCTGGATGATGAACCCAAACAGGTAAAAAAGAAAAAAAAGATGAAATTGTGTCCTACAAAGAAGGAAAGTCATGGTAGATGGTAAATTATTACTTCGAGAAACTGAAACAGATGTGTGTCAACCAGAGCCATCTGCTTATGAAGTTGTGTTGTGTCCCAGGTGGAAGATACAAGAGAACAGCTTCTGAGATCTCTTTTTCATCTGGTCCGTGTGGGCACAACTAAGAGTGTGAAGAACAATTCCAATTAGATTACCACTGACTGAAATTTTGTGAAGGAAGCTCAAGGCCCTAAAAGATCAAGGTTATTTTCGTCTACAGTTCCAGGCCAACTCTTGAAAAATGCCTCACCTGGTCAGCTATGCCAAAGATGGGAAAATAGAGATAATAGAATAACAGAGTTGGAAGGGACCTTGTAGGTCATCTAGTCCAACCCCCGGCCCAAGCAGGAGACCCTACACCATTTCTGACAAATGGCAGTCCAATCTCTTCTTGAAGGTCTTAAGTGATGGTGCTTCCACAACTTCTGAAGGCAACTTCAATTCCACTGGTTGATTGTTCTCACTGTCAGAAAGTTTCTCCTTATTTCTAGGTTGAATCTCTCCTTGTTCAGTTTCCATCCATTGTTTCTTGTCTGGCCTACAGGCGCTTTAGAGAATAGATTGATCCCTTCCTCTCTGTGGCAGCTCCTCAAATATTGGAAGACTGCTACCATGTCTCCCCTGGTCCTTCTCTTTACTAGACTAGCCAAGCCCAGTTCCTGCAACCGTTCTTCATATGTTTTAGTCTCCAGTCCCCTAATCATCTTGGTTGCTCTTCTCTGTACTTTTTCTACAGCCTCAACATCTTTTTTATAATGTGGTGAACAAAACTGGATACAGTATTCTAGGTGTGGTCTTACTAAGGCTTTATAGAGTGGTATTAGTATCTCCCTTGATCTCGACTGTATCCCTCTGTTAATGCAATTTAGGATTGCATTGGCTTTTTTGGCTGCTGCTGCACATGGCTAACTCATTTTTAACTGGTTGTCCACTAAGACTCCAAGATCCCTCTCACAGTTCCTGCTATTGAGCCTGGTTTCACCCAGTCTATATGTGTACTTTTGGTTTTTCTTGCCTAAGTGGAAGACTTCGCTTTTCTCTACATCGAATATCATTATGTTCCCTGAGTCATAAGCACTGGTGTCTTTTTTTCTTCATACTGTATATATCTTTGTGCTTTTTTTTTCTTTTCCCATTATTATTCTAAAAGGAATAAAAATATTTTAAACAAGAGGAAGTGTTGAGAGGGGGAACCATTCCCTGACCAAGCTTGTTTTTCAGGCCCACTTCTTGCAATGGAGGGGTGAACTCTTAATTCACCCCATCGTTTGCTTTTCGGTTGAACCATGGACCACTTCTATTTTACACATAGGTTTTCTGAAGGGCAGAAGAGCTGCCCTTCACCACAAAGACAACACACACACTTCACTGCGTTGGATGCGGCATCGAGTGTGACCAACGGGAAGCAAACGCCAGTCACAAATCCCTCTTCCGCTTATTTGAATTTTAAAGTGCCCTTGGTGATCTGTTGAAAGTGTTAGTACACACAGAGTGTTTCTGAAAGAAGAAAAATTAAGGCTTTATAGAGTGGTGTTAGTACCTAGAGATAACAGAATAACAGAGTTGGAAGGGACCTTGGAGGTCTTCTAGCCCAACCCCCTGCTTAGGCAGGAAACCCTACACCACTTCAGACAAATGGCTGTCCAACATCTTTTTAAAACCTCCAGTGTTGGAGCATTCACAACTTCTGGAGGCAAGTTGTTCCACTGATTAATTGTTCTAACTGTCAGGACATTTCTCCTTATTTCTAGGTTGATTCTCTCCTTGATTAGTGTCCTTCCATTGATTCTTGTCCTGCCTTCAGGTGCTTTGGAGGATAGTTGCTTAGCTGATGGACAGTCAACATATTTTGGGTTGAAAAAATGTGTTTTGCCAAAGCATAATGAGGCTTGTTAGCATCATGAGGTTAATCATGAGGGGCTTGGTGTTGTCTCTTGGCGTTGGCTTTCACAGCAGTATCTGTTGGGTGGTGTTGATCATTCAGGGAAGAAAGATCGGGGTGAAACTTTGAAAATACATCTCGAAAACTTCTGCCAAGGCCACAGTCAGTAAACACTGCTCAACTCTGTTACATTTCCTTGTTCTCACTCACAAGCTCCTCTTAGCATAGACAAATTCATTCATTTAGTTATTGGAGCAGGCATTAATATTCTTTAACATGCATCTTCTTCTAGGATTCCTGAGCAATGAGTATCCTTCAGTTGTGTTATTCCATAACCCTAAACCTCATCCCAAACCCAAATCCAAACCCAAACCTAACCCTAACCCTTAACCTCTAACCATATCCCAAACCTAAATCCTAACCCTTAACCCTAACCCTAACCTTAACCCTAACCCTAAACTTAAATTTAGCCCTAACCCTAGCCCCAGCCCCAACCCTAACCCCAACCAAAACCTCATCCGAACCCTAACCCTATCTTTATCCCTAACCCTTAATCCTAATGTTAAACTTAACCCCAATCCTAATACTAACCCTAAACCTCATTCCAGCCCCAGCCTTAATCCCAACCAAATCCACATCCCTAACCCTAACCCTAACCCTAACCCAACCCTATCTTTATCCCTAACCCAAGCCTAACTGTAATCCTAACGTTCAATTTAACCCCAATCCTAATACTAACCCTAAACCTCATTCCAGCCCCAACCCTAATCCCTAATCCTATCCCTAACCATAACCCTAACCCTAACCCAACCCCAACCTTATCCCTTGTCAGGGTTCCAAGTAACACCCCCAATGGAATCAAAAACTCCAAGGCAGGCATTTTCCTCAAAGCTTGAAATTATTAGAGATGTCAATATTGGCACATCTGGGAAAACCTGAATCAGAAAGCCCACCTGGGTTTTCCCCACCCAAAGTAAAAGTCAAATTTCCTTCCCCTAGATCCACATGGGCATCCCATGGTCCAGTCAGGTCACTGTCCCAACTGTAGTTGACTCCCAGTCACACCTCCACAGGTACAGGCTGAACGTGATTGATTCTTCCAAGGGAAGAATATTATTGTGGCTATACATCCCACACTGTCTCCATCCAGCCCCCCATTCCCATAGCTTGCCCATCCACTGCTTGTGACAGCCCTGAAGACCCAAACTTAAAGATGGCCTCCAGGTCTGATACCCTAACCCACACCTAACCCCAAACCCCAACCCTAAACCTAATCCCTATCCCCTAACTCTTGTTTGTTTTTTGGGTCTGTTACTGATTCCTGAAGGAAGTTTATTTCAGGACAAATGGATGCTGAGATAGATGAACCAAGATTGAACAATCTCATGATGCTTTCAAGGCACATACAGGTGAAACTCGAAAAATTAGAATATCTTGCAAAAGTTCATTTATTTCAGTAATGCAAAGTAAAAGGTGAAACTAGTATATGAGATAGACTCATTACATGCAAAGCAAGATAGTTCAAGCCGTGATTTTTCATAATTGTGATGATTATGGCTTACAGCTCATGCAAACCCCAAATCCACAATCTCAGAAAATTAGAATATTACATGCAATCAATAAAACAAGGATTGTACATAGAACAATATCAGACCTCTGAAAAGTATAAGCATGCATATGTACTCAGTACTTGGTTTGGGCCCCTTTTGCAGCAATTACTGCCTCAATGCAGCATGGCATGGAAGCTATCAGCCTGTGTCACTGCAGGTGTTATGGAAGACCAGGATGCTTCAATAGTGGCCTTCAGCTCTTCTGCATTGTTTGGTCTCATGTCTCTCATCTTTCTCTTGGCAATGCCCCATAGATTCTCTATGGGGTTCAGGTCAGGTGAGTTTGCTGGCCAGTCAAGCACAGTAATCCCACAGTCATTGAACCAGGTTTTGGTGCATTTGGCAGTGTGGGCAGGTGCAAGTCCTGCTGGAAAATGCAGTCAGCATCCCCATAAAGCTCATCTGCGAAGGAAGCATGAAGTGCTCCAAAATCTCCTGGTAGACAGCTGTGTTGACTCTGGCCTTAATGAAGCACAGTGGACCAACACCAGCAGATGACATGGCTCCCCAAATCAACACAGACTGTGGAAACTTCACACTGGACTTCAAGCATCTTGCAATGTGTGCCTCTCCATTCTTCCTCCAGACTCTGGGTCCTTGGTTTCCAAATGAGATGCAAAAGTTGCTCTCATCAGAAAAGAGGACTTTGGACCACTGAGCAACAGACCAGGTCTGTTTTTCTTTAGCCCAGGTAAGATGCTTCTGATGACATTTGTAGCCCATGTCCAGGATCCATCTGTGTGTGGTGGCTCTTGATGCAGTGACTCCAGCCTCAGTCCACTCCTTGTGAAAGTCCCCAACACTTTTGAATGGCCTTTTCCTGACAATCCTCTCCAGGCTGCAGTCATCCCTGCTGCTTGTGCACCTTTTTCTTCCACACTTTTCCCTTCCACATAACTTTCTATTAATGTGCTTTGATACAGCATTTTGGGAACATCCAACTTCTTTTGCAATTACCTTTTGAGGCTTTCCCTCCTTATGGAGGGTGTCAATGATGGTTTTCTGCACAACTGTCAGGTCAGCAGTCTTTCCCATGATTGTGATTCCTACTGAACCAGACTGAGAGACCATTGAAAGGCTCAGGAACCCTTTGCAGGTGTTATGGCTTAATTAGCTGATTAGAGTGGGACACTTTGAGCCTAGAATATTGCACCTTTTCACAATATTCCAATTTTCTGAGATTGTGGATTTGGGGTTTTCATGAGCTGTAAGCCATAATCATCACAATTATGACAAATCACAGCTTGAACTATCTTGCTTTGCATGTAATGAGTCTATCTCATATATTAGTTTCACCTTTTAAGTTGCATTACTGAAATAAATGAACTTTTGCATGATATTCTAATTTTTCGAGTTTCACCTGTATTCATCCCTTGACATCTCCTCCAGCTGGTGAAATGTTTCTAAGTTAAACATATGAATGAGTCATTGTGAGAAGCCATTTATCTTCACACATTTTCTACCTTTCTAAGCATTTAAGCATCAACTCCTGGAGATTTCTCTTGACGCACTTTGGGGACTGAGAATTAAGTATTCTGGAAGCTGAAGCCTTTCCACCTGAATGAGCCATTCCTGGTGGGAAGAAGTCACGTCAGCTCTCTTTATTAAATGGTTGACTTTTGTGACCTCTGCTCTGGACATTGGTAACCTTGTCAATTATGAGAATCAAATAGAGAGGCCACTGAGATTCCTCCTACTCCTCCGCACAAGAATCATGAATCAATTCATCCCATTGAGTCTTCTGCTTGGACACATCCAGAGAAGGGACCTCACTGTCTTTCTGGGTCACCACTTCCACCGTTAAACTGCCCTTATTTCTAAGAAACTTTGCTAAACTTCAGTTGAAATCCTGCTTCCTGTAACTTAAACCAATTGTTCTTTCTCCTTCACTCTGGAGCAAGAATGGAGAGAGCCTTTATCTTCGTGAATTAGGGCATCAAATCAGGGTCAACTATTTGGTGATGACATAGATAGGTTTTAACAGAATTACAGAATTACAGAGTTGGAAGGGACCTTGGAGGTCTTCTAGACCAGCCCTCTGCTCAAGCAGGAGAACCTATACCATTTCAGATACATGGCTGTCCAATCTCTTCTTGAAAACCTTCAGTGTTGGAACACCCACAACATCTGAAGACAAGCCATTCCACTGATTCATTGTTCTCACTGTCAGGAAATTTCTCTTTGTTTCTTGGTTGGTTTTCTCCTTGATTAGTTTCCATCCGTTGCTTCTTGTCCTGCCTTCTGGTCCTTTGGAGAATAGCTTGACTCCCTCTTCTTTGTGGGGGCCAGCCTATTCTCCAAAGCACTTGGAGGAACTTTCCCCGGTATGATGTATCCTCAACTTCCCCCCTAGGTTTTCTAATGATGCACCCACCACTGTTGAATTGAGTCCATCAACCTGGCTGCTGGTCACTTCTTCACCTCTTTCCTTTTACCTTTCCCAAAATTACAGAGCAAGATCATCGCACAATGCATCTAAAACATTATACTTTAAGCTTGATCATTTGTGCCTCATCTGAGACATCTACATTTATTGTTCTAGGATCCATTTATTTATTTATTTATTTATTTATTTATTTATTTATTTATTTATTTATTTATTCGACTTATATGCCGCTCCCTCTCCGAAGACTCGAGGCGGCTTACAATTAAAATACAACAGTAAATAAATTAAATTAATTAAAAAGATATTAAACATTTAAGCCAAATTAACCTTTAAAACCCCAATTAAATAACCCCAACCCAGAAGAATCAGCACAACCCAGATTGTAGAAAGAGCCAAGTTTTCAAATCATGGCGGAAGGTGCGGAGATCGGGAGCCAAACGGAGCTCAAGTGGAAGAAGATTCCACAAAGTGGGAGCCGCCACAGAATAGGCCCTCTCCCGGGTCGCTGCCAAGCGACATTGTGTCGCAGACGGCACCCCGAGGAGACCCTGCCTGTGCGCCCACACAGGGCAGTTGGCATTAGATGCTGGGAGAAGCCCGTTCCGTAAATAACCTGGACCCATGCCCTGTTGGACTTTAAATGTTAATACCAAGACCTTGAATCTCACCCGGAGGGCAACCGGAAGCCAATGCAGGCGCGCAGGAGGGATGTAACATGGGAGTATCGGGAAGCTCCCATCACAACCCGCGTGGCCGCATTCTGCACCAGCTGAAGCCTCCGAGTGGTATGCAAGGGCAGTCCAAGGTAGAGAGCATTGCAGTAGTCGAGGCGGGAAATAACGAGAGCCTGAGTGACAGTGCGCAGGGCATCCCAGTCCAGGAATGGGCATAACTGGTGAACCAGCCAGATCTGGGCAAAGGCATTTGTCTGTTTTCATGGTCAAACATGGCATTTTCAAGAGTACCAATAAAGGAGAATATTTATAGCTCGGGGATGAAGTGAGAGGGGTGATTTGCTGTCTGAGCTTGGTTGTTTTCTTGCCGATGTTTCATGACCCAACTAGGTAACACCATCAATGGTAGAAGGGAGTGGGGTTTGTGGAGTGGAGGAAGAGGGAGGAGGAGGATGGGAGAACTGTGTGGTCTTTGATAGTTTTCTGAGCTTGGTTTTCTACTTGCAGACATTTCATTACCCAACTGTACAACATCATCAGTGCTCGAAAGGAGTAGGGTTTGTAGAGAGGAGGAGGAATGTAAACTCTTTGGTGCTGAGCATAGTTGTTTCCTTGCAGATGTTTCATGACCCAATTTGGTAACATTATCAGTGCTAGAAGGGAATGGGGTTCATGGAAAGCAGAGGGAGAGGAGGAGGCAGAAGAAGACTTTGGGGTCCTTGGTGCTCTCTGGACTTAGTTGTTTTCTTGCAGATGTTTTATGACCAAGCTTGGTAACATCATCAGTGCTAGAAGAGAGTGGGATTTGTGGAGAGGAGGAGGAGGAGGAGAACAATGATGACTTGTGAGGTCCTTGGTGCTCTCTGAGCTTGGTTGTTTTGCAGATGAGTCATTATCCAACTAGGTAACGATGCTAGTGAATGCTATTTCGGGTTATGAAACATCTGCAGGAAAACAACCCAACTCAGAGAGCACAAAGCACCCTTCATTTTCAAGAACCTTGTCAAACCTGACGTTCACACGCATCAGTGCTTTTTCTATCCAGCTTCTTCAAAATCCAACTTTCACATCCCTGTAGCGTCACAGGGGGAAAAATCTGTTTTCTGCAGATATAGCTGTGTCCCAACCCCTGAATATGTTTACCAAGCTTCGTGTTGACTGGATAGAGATTGGATAGGTCATCTACGAGTTAACGAAGGCTTGGTACTGACCTTGGTGTCTCAGAATCAATCATCAATATGTGGATCACACAACTGATTCAAAGGTAGCTTATTATCAACCACAACATAAAAAAATCCTATGTACACCAAGTTAGGTATTCTTTACCATACATTTGTGCATTTGACTTTGCATTTGCTCTTATTCAATTAATCTTCTTATTTTCCACTTGTTCTCTTTTGAACTGGGTCTTCTAGGGTGCTAGCTAGAAGTATTAGCTAGGATAGTATGACCTCACTGGCCTATTGAAAACCGTTCCAAACTTATCTTTTTAAGTCGGCTTCTAACAGTTTTAATCCCTACTCAGGGTAGAGGATCCCTATCTGTTTATTTGGGATTATTTTTATTATTATTTTGGTGTATTGCTGCATTGCAATTGCATTTTAACACTCTGTGATCTGCCCAAATCTGTATGACAAGGGTTGTAAGAAACTCTTGCTAGAGAAATAAACCTGTAAATGGAATACACATTAAAAATTAAGACGCTGAAGAGTGGTTAGCCCAGAATAGAACTTCATTGCGCCCTGTCCCAAAGATGCTTTTTCAAAAGGCAACTGGGCTTTCTTTTTCCTTAAAAGGTTTTGCTCCTCATCCAAGAAGCTTCTTCAGTTCATGAACTGAAGAAGTTTCTTGAATGAGAAGCAAAATGTCTTCAAAGAAAAACAAAGTCCACTTGCCTTTTGAAAGGAAAGACCTTTGACCTGGATGACTGACAATCTTCATGGACAATCTTCATGGACATTCACTGCACCCTATTCAGTACCACGTTTTTGGACATGTCCACCTTAGATGTTTAACTGATGTTGCTTCTTCTCCTGCCCTCAGGTGCTATGGATAATTGTCCTGAGTCTGGCAAGATCGATATCACACCCAAAACCAAGAAAGACATGTGCCAATTCTTCTAAGCTGAGTTCTTTACTATTTTCACACCTATAGACAGAACCTTGCCTGACTGCATCTATCACATACTCTGAGAACTAGTAGGGAGGAGCTGTCTTCGCCCTCTTTCTCTCACACATCATATCGGGGCTGAGTTGTCTCTTGTTTCTCTGAAATATAGTTTCTCCCTTCTAGAAATCCACCTCCTCGCTAAATGTCTATACTGTAGAGATTCTCAGTCATCCAGGATATGGTTGTCCCAAAGGTGCTTTTTGAAGAGGCAACTAGACTGTCTTGGTTTTTCCTTGAAGACATTTCACTCCTCATCCAAGAAGCTTCTTCAGTTCACTGAAGAAGCTTCTTCAATGAGGAGTGAAATGTCTTCAAGGAAAAACAAAGAAGTCCAGTTGCCTTTCGAAAAAGCAGCTTTGGGACTCTTCCTCAATACATTCCATCACACCTTTGCTTAATTCTTAGGAATAGTCCTCTTATTAAGTTTATTCATGTGTAGAATAAAGGAAATCTCAGACTGCAAGGAGATCAGAACAGATTAACCGAGTTGGAAGGGGCCTTGGAGGTCTTCTAGTCCAACCCCCTGCTCAAGTAGGAGACCCTATAACCATCCCAGATGAATGGCTTTCCAGTCTCTTCTTAAAAGCTTCCAGTGATGGAGCACCCACAACTTATGAAGACAACTCATTCCACTGGTTAATTGTTTTCACTGTCAGAAAAATTCTCCTTAGTTCTAGGTTGTTTCTCTCCTTGATTAATTTCCATCCATTGTTTCTTGTCCTGCCCTTTGATGCTTTGGAAAATAGGTTGACCATCCCCCCTTCATTGTGGCCATTCCTCAAATATTGGAACATTGCTATCATGTCACCCCTAGTCCTTCTTTTCATTAGTCTAGACTTCATTGTGTCATTGTTAGACTTCTCTAGACTTCATTGGGTCATTGGTGCAATGAATATGAATTTTTTAAAAAATTCATATTTATATCCCGCCCTTCTCCGGAGACTCAGGGTGGCTTACAATTTTTGGGATACAACCCAATGCGCTCAGCAATAGCCTTCCTTCCATTGTATATGCCTGCTTATTACTAAGCGGCATTTTTACAAAGTCAGCTTATTGCCCCCAACAATCTTGGGTCCTCAGTTCACCTACCCCGAGAGGATGGAAGGCTGAGTCAACCTTGAGCCTGGTGGGATTCGAGCCTGCAATAATTACAGGCAGCTGGAACTTAAGTGCTAGGCTATTAACAGCCTGCACCACCAAGGCCCTTTGAGGGCCTTTGAGCAACATTTGGGGAATAGTGGAGGACACAGGGGCCTCCCATGCTATGGTCCATGGGGTCATAAAGAGTCAGACACAACTTAACAACTAAACAACAACAACAATAAAAGAAAACCATTCTGGAGATGCCAAAGGACAATGTCTCGCTCAGAGGTGGTATTCAGCAGGTTCTAAACAGTTCTGGAGAACCAGTAGCAGAAATTTTGAGTAGTTCAGAGAACTATAGTATCCTTCCTGCCACACCTACCAAGCCACGCCCATAGAACCAGTAATAAAAAAAATTTGAATTCCACCACTGGTCTCGCTCCTTTAGACGCAATCTACTCTTAGGGGGACGCGGTGGCTAAGATGCTGAGCTTGTCGATCAGAAAGGTCAGCAGTTCTGTGGTTCGAATCCCTAGCACTGCAGAACGGAATGAGCTCCCGTTACTTGTCCCAGCTTCTGCCAGACTAGCAGTTCAAAAGCATGTAAAAATGCAAGTAGAAAAATAGGGACCATTTTGGTGGGAAGGTAACAGTGTTCTGTGGGCCTTCAGTGTTTAGTCATGCTGGCCACATGACCACGGATATGTCTTCGACATCGCTGGCTCTTCAGCTTTGTAATGGAGATGAGCACCACCCCCTAGAGTCGGGAATGTCTAGCACGTATATGCAAGGGGAACAGAGGTGGTATTGAGCAGGTTCTGACCAGTTCTGGAGAACCGGTAGCGGAAATTTTGAGTAGTTCAGAGAACCAGCAAATTCTACCTCTGGATGGAGATTTTACAGTGTCCTTCCCCTGCCACATCCACAGAACAGGTAGTAAAAAAAAATTGAATCCCACCATTGGAGGGGAACCTTTCCCATTTACTTACTCTTAAATGAAGTCCTGGATTTGGGCAGGGGGCAACCTATCTCAAATATTGACAATATTTCCTGATGAACTTGCATCCAACTGGAGTCCATTAAAAGCTTATTAACCAGACTTTCCATTTTATGGGAACTTGGCGGTACTGTATAACAAGGAATAATGAGCTGGCCATTGTGACTCTTAGTCTTTGGAGAATAGCAGAATAAAAATTGGAATGGCTGCCCAGGAAAGACAATAAAGGGAAACATTCAAAATAATTGTTTCCAGTGGGATTATAGCATTGGAGAGGACACAGGCAGTAAAACATCTTGTCCTGAAAAGCCACTTAATTTTTCTTCTTTCAGAAACACTCTGTGTGTACTAACACTTTCAACAGATCACCAAGGGCACTTTAAAATTCAAATAAGTGGAAGAGGGATTTGTGACTGGCGTTTGCTTCCTGTTGGTCACACTCGACGCCGCATCCAAAGCAGCGAAGTGTGTGTGTTGTCTTTGTGGCGAAGGGCAGCTCTTCTGCCCTTCAGAAAACCTATGTGTAAAATGGAAAGGATCCATGGTTCAACAGAAAAGCAAACGATGGGGTGAATTAAGAGTTCACCCCTCCATTGAAAGAAGTGGGCCTGAAAAACAAGCTTGGTCAGGGAATAGTTCCCCATCTCAACACTTCCTCTTGTTTAAAATATTTTTATTCCTTTTAGAATAATAATGGGAAAAGGAAAAAAAAGCACAAAGATATATACAGTATGAAGAAAAAAAGACATCATTGCTTACGACCCAGTGAAAATGATGAAATTTGTAGAGAAAAATAAAGTCTTCCACTTAGGCAAGAAAAACCAAAAGTACACATATAGACTGGGTGAAACCAGGCTTAATAGCAGGAACTGTGAGAGGGATCTTGGAGTCTTAGTGGACAACCAGTTAAATATGAGTTAGCAGTGTGCGGCTAATGCAATCCTAAGTTGCATTAACAGAGGGATGCAATCAAGTTCAAGGGAGGTACTAATACCACTCTATAAAGCCTTAGTAAGACCACACGTAGAATACTGCATCCAGTTTTGGTCACCACACTACAAAAAAATGTTGACGCTCTAGAAAAAGTGCAGAGAAGAGCAACCAGGATGATTAAGGGACTGAAGGCTAAAACATACGATGAACAGTTGCAAAAATTGGATATGTTTAGTTTAATGAAGAGAAGGACCAGGGGAGACAGGATAGCAGCCTTCCAATATTTGAGGGGCTGCCACAGAGAGGAGGAAGGTGTCAAGCTATTTTCCAAAGCACCCAAAGGCCAGACAAGGAATAATGGATGGAAACTGAACAAGGAGAGATTCAACCTAGAAATAAATACAACAGAAAAGTAAGATCAAGGGAATAATATAGGAGCAAGTATATAATAGGAATCCCTAGTGTTGCGTAACAGAGTGAGGTCCTGTTACTTGTCCAGCTTGGGCTCCAACATGAGTCCAAAAGGTTGAAAAACCAAATTTCTGGTCCCAGTGACCAACTCAGATTGGATGCTGAAATGTTATCCCAGATGTCAGCATTCCAGAAAACCTCCACTCCAACAAATAACTCTGAGTTAAAGTTCTTTTATTAGAGTAGTAAACTGTAGTAGTAAACATCTGGGAAATCCCGAATCTGAAAGTTCTGGGTTTCCTTGCAATAAGTAAACAATTACAAATCTACCCCCTGCACCCCTCATGGCATTACATGCCCCAATCACTGTCAGTCCCAACTTGAGACTTCCTCTCAACCAGGTGCAGAAATAACATGACCTTGACTTAGAAGAAAAATGCTATTATGTCTAACCACATACACTCCAAGAAATTCCCCCCCTCCCATTTTCCCAGGCTCAAGAAGGTGGCAGTGTGGAAGCGTCTGGTGCTAATATGGCTTCCAAAGCTGACACCAGGACATGTATATTTGTTTTCATTCATAATTACAATTCTCATTATCTAATATCATATTTTTCAAGTATTTGTTTGTGTGTCTATATATGTATATCTGGAGCGTGATACCTCAGGGGTTAAGAAACTAAGCTTGTCAACTGGAAATTTGACAGCCCGGGTTTGAGACCCGAGCACCTTGCGATGGGGTGAGCTCCTGCTACTCGCCCCAGCTCCTTCCCACCTAGCAGTTCGAAAGCATGCAAATGCAAGTAGATAAATAGGTACCACTTTCGTGGGAAGGTAATGGCATTCCATGTGCCTTTGGCATACAGCCATACTGGGCACATGACCATGGAAGTGTCTTCAGACAATGTTGGTGTCAGGATTCCGGCAGTTATCCCAAATAAATCATGAGTCTCGAGCCAAACCTCCAAAACTAAACAGGATTTATTGGGAGATAACATGTCGGTGTTAGCTGGGTGTAGCCGACTCTGAGACATAGAATTCATTGTCACCCTTGACCCTGGTTTTCCATGGAGACCCATCCAGGAATACATCTGTGAATTTAGGAAAATCAGTGGGAAGCTACCCCTTTTGCCTGAGCAGATGCTGGTTCATTTTTTTTTTGAACAAGCCTGGACAAGCAAATTAGCAAAGTAACCGCCTATCGGGACATCCCAAACTGACTCTCTGAGTGGTTCTGAGCAGCCATAAAAGTCAATGGGGCATTACACGCTAGCAACATGAGGAAGCCCCTCACGAAGGAGGGGATGGACTGTCAGTAGAAGTTTGCAAACTCCAAAAAGCTTGGTAGCTGTCTGTGGATGCGAGGAGGCTGCCCACCCAAAACAGCTTGTACTTTGGCTGAGTCCATCTCTATGCCATCATGGGAGACTCGGTAGCCTAGGTAGTCCAACTGTGCACAGTAAAATTCACATTTCAACAGCTTCTAGCAGGTTTGCTGCTAGAAGTTTGTCCAGTATCTGGTGGACTTGGGGTATGTCAACTCATAAAATATTTCTACAGACGTTTTATAGTTAGCTGGCTTTCCTCAGCCAAGAAACAGAGATGAACCCTGCTCCTTGAATCAGACACAACTGGACACATGTACATTACTTTTACATGTATATGTGTCTGTGTATGCTTATATAACTATCATGCTTTTTTAGCCTAGTGTTCTTTGTATTCTTTAGCCTAGTGTTCTTCCATATTTCCTTATATTTATCTATACAGAGTCTACATCAATAAGCCATCCACTCACAAGTAGCAAGGTTTTCAATCCATTGAGGCTATAACATTTATTGTTCCAATGTTGCAAGACCAGTCCTTCAGCTTTAATAAGGGCACGGAGGATCCATTTACATTGTACTGTTGCTAGTTTCCATGTACTAAGTATATAATTCATGAGAATATTGTCCTCTGAAAATTTTAGTTTTTATCACCCATATTTATACAATCCACTATTTTCTCACCAAACTTAGCAATTATAGGACAATGTAAAAACATGTGTTTTAAAGAAGTCCCATCCTTATTACATCCCCAACAAAATATTACCCTAGACAACAGATTTCTACACAAATGTAATGGAGTCCAATAAAATTCTAAATATTACATTTTTTTGTTTGTAGCTCAGGATTGAAATGAGGGGTCCTTGGTGCTCTCTGAGCTTGGTTGTTTTCTTGCAGATGTTTCATTACCAAACTAGGGAACATCATAGGTTTGGGTTAGGGCTAGCATTGATGATGTTACATAGTTTGGAAATGAAACATCTGAAAGAAAAGAACCTACCTCAAAAAGTACCAAGGACCAGTGATGGGATGCTGCTGGTTCACACTGGTTCTAGCAATCTGGTAGTGCTGTTCAGCAATTGGCCTCGCCCACACGGCCCCGCCCTTCCCTGTCCTATATTTCCTTTGTTTTTAGCTCAGCTGGTTCATGTGGCTCACTCACCAGCACTGATAAGTTTTCAAGTTTAAAATTGCCCATTTTAGAACACTCCACACCTGTGCACAAAGCATGTGTTAGGTGTGTGTGCATGCCCACAGAACTGTTGTAAAATAGTTTGCATCCCACCACTGCCAAGGACCCATTATTATACACAAAAAATGATGGTGTACACAGCAAATGAGATGACTATGCTGGGCTTCGTATCACAAATCACTTCCCAAGCGTTTAGGACTGTGTGATGTATCAGCGGATTATGCAAGCAAATCCCAGAAAGGTGACCTTCTGCAGCTGACCAATGGTGATGGCCAATTGTTTTTAAGGGCTTGTCTAGGTCTTTAGGCACAACACCCAGTGTGCCGAGTACCACTGGAACCACCTGTACTGGTTTATGCCAGAGTCTCTGCAGTTTGATTCTCAAGTCCTGATATCTGGTAATTTTTTCAAGTTGTATCTCATCAGTTCTGCTGTCACCAGGTATGGCAATGTTGACGATCCACACTTTTTTCTTCTCCATAATTGTGATATCCAGGGTATTGTGTTCCAAAACTTTGTCAGTCTATATTCAGAAGTCCCACAGTAGTTTTGCATGCTCATTTTCGACCACTTTTTCAGGCGTATGATCCCACCAGTTCTTTGCTACAGGCAGATGGTAGTTGTGGCACAGGTTCCAGTGGACCATCTGAGCGAGTGTGTTGTGACATTGTTTGTAGTTAGTCTGAGCGATTTTCTTGCAACAGCTCAGTATGTGATCGATGGTTTCATCCCGGCTTCTTTGCAGAGTCTGCATTTTGGAGGAGGAGGAGGAGAATGATGATGATGATGATGATGATGATGATGATGATGATGATGATGATGATTCAGCCAGATGTTTAGACTGGGTTTGGCATTTTTGTCTACCTATCGAGTCCTTACCAAGGGCCTGGGATAGTCAAACCTGAATGTTTGATGGTGTTACCAATATCGCCGTAGGATAGAAGTTGTTCCAAGCAAAGCTGCCTTTTGCAATTGACTGATGGCAAATCTGTCAATGCCTATGGTGTTCAAGTGGTGCTCCAGTTGTTTTGGGACTGTACCAAAACAATGCGCCTATGACTATTGGTACTACCCTTGCTTGCCTTTGGCATATTAGTTCTATTTCTATTTGTAGCTCTTCATATTTTGTTATCTTCTCCAGTTCTTTCTCTTCTCATCTACTGTCTCCAGGCACTGCCACATCCACTATCCAGACTTTTTTGTCTTTCTTATTGACAACTGTCAAGTCCAGGGTGTTATGTGGCAGGTGCATTATCATCATCATCATCATCATCATCGTTTAAGATCCTTTGACCCTCTTGCTATGGAAGTTGAGACATTCTCCCAATGCCTTGACAATCATGGTCTTTTCTAATGTAATGCCAACTACCACCAGACATCTGAGGTATCCAGCAAATTAATGAAAATAAGAAAATCTTTTGTATCAAATTCTCTTGTTCTTTATACTGGGTCCTTCTTCTAGACATCTTCTTCACTCTCTGTACTTTATCTCAATTCTCTTCTCTGTGGCCTTGACTATTTCTGATTTAACTTTGATTGACTGTAAGCGGTGAAGAGAACCTTCAATAATATGAAGTGCCACATTTAATCTTGTCATTCCCGGCTTGCATTGTGGTTTTTTCCACAGTTTATATCTCTGTCCATTATCTGCTGTCTTCTACACCACAATAGGATTGTGGGCTTTGCAAACTTCTCAGAAGAGACCAGGGGTGGGCTTCAAGAATTTTAGCAAAGGGTTCTCTGGCTGGTTGCTGGGTGGGTGTGGCCATGGTGGGCATGGCCTAGTTGGCCTCCTGCACCATGGAAGGGGGGGTGCATTTCTGCCCTCCCCGGGCTCCGGAGACTTTCCTTGGGCCTTTGGGAGGGTGAAAACAGCCTCCCTGGCTCTAGAGACTCTCTGGTAGCCAGAAATGGGCCCATTTCCGGCCTTCCCAAACTTCCAGGAGGCCCATTTTTTGCCCTCCCCAAGCCTCCATGCATGCCCTGCACTTACCTGCATCCAAAAGAACCCCAGCAGCCTACCCCTGGAAGAGACTCTCTCTAGTTTCTCTGCTGGTAAAGGTGAGGAAAGAGATATCCTTTCAGACGGATAAGATTCCAATAGTGTAATTGTACAATAAAGACAGAGACAATATTTCTTACATCGAGCTTCATTATTTACAATTTTACCCAGCTAAAAAAGAAAGATGCGGGATCTCTTGAGTCCAGCTTAGTCCATCCTTCAAATGCAGACACGAGGAAAACAAGGAATCCTGACCAATTCATCCATGAACTTTGGTCCATCATTCTTAAAGACATTTAGTTGCTTAAATGAAACAAAGGCTTATGTGATATTTTGCTAGATCTCTTTCCAGTATTTCCTGGATTTTTCCTTCTGCCACCCCACCAGAAATGAGAAAATTCTAGAGTTTGGCTTAACTGACATGATGGATATTAGAACTACCATGTTTAGTAAGCAAGAATTCGAACGACCAAGAGATGAAAGCAAAGAATTACAGCCGTCTCTTTTCTACTATCTAGTCATCATTCTGATTTTTGCAAGTATAGCAGCTAGAATAATACACACACAAAGTCAGAGAGACTCATTAGCTATCTCCGTGTGTGTGTGTGTGTGTTGATGCAACTGTCTGGACAAATCCCTGCAGATTTCCTGGCAAATGTTCAGAGGTGCTTTGCAATTGTCTCTTTCTTAGGGCTGAGAGAGAATGACTGGCCCAAGGTCACCTAGGCATGGTGTTCATGCCTAAGGTAGGACTAGAATTCACAATCACCTGGTGAGTGGCCTCAAGTCACCCAGTTGGCTTTCATGCCTAAGATGGGACTAGAACTTATAGACTCCTGGTAATTGGCCCAAAATCAGCCAGCCATCTTTCATACCTCAAGCAGAACTAGAACTCACAGTCTCCTGGTGATTGGCCCAAAATCAACCAGCCATCTTTCATACCGTCAGACCCATAATAGACCCATAGCAAGCAAAACTCCGAGGCAGATGAATTCTTCAAAGAATAGCTTTATTGGAGATAGCATATTGACACATAACTGGTGAAAACCAACTCTGAAGGTTCCTGCAGTTTTTACTTAATTAAAAGTTTGTCATTCTCTCAAAACAACTGATCACATGGTCCAATCATGGTTCTGTCTGGTTGCCTGGTGACATCCCTCTGCCTTCCTCTGATGAGATGTGAGAATGTCCTTGGTTCCCAAGAGAAAGTATTTTGTTTTGGCTACAAAACCCAAACTATCTCTATTTCCCTGCCCTATCCCTCAGCTCAAGTGTCACAATGATGGACCGTCAAGATGTCTTCGGTCAGGTCAGCTTCAGGGTTGACATCAGTGGTGGGCTTTAAAAAACATTCCTGCTGTTTTGGAGAGTTTGCTTCACGTGCGGTGGGCTCACAGACCACCCTCTGTATGTGAGCTGTGCTGTTTATTAGCTCAGCTGAGGCACAGCAATCGACGCTGCCAAGCGAATCAGCTGAGCTAATAAACAACAGAATATAGGAGAGGTAAGAGCAGCCAGAGGTGGTATTTGCCATTTCTCCAAACTGGTCAAAATTTTTGCTACCAGTCCACCAGAACCGGTCTGAACCACTGAATACCACCTCTGGTTGACACATACCCAAAGTGGGACTAAAACTTATAGCCTCCTGGTAATTGGCTCAAAATCAACTAGCCATCTTTCATACCTAAAGTGGGACTAGAACTCACAGCCTCCTGGTGATTGGCTCAAAATCAAACAGCCATCTTTCATACCTAAAGTGAAACCTGAAAATGCTTTTCAAGTGGACTAGAGGAATCATTGGTCTGAGAGATGGCCTGGAAGAGTAAAACTTGAAATGTTTCTCAGATTTTACTTTGCCAACGTTGCACTCTTTCACTGATTTCCCCTGATAGAACTTTTCATCCCTGTTATCAAGGGCAGAGTCAGACATATTAAAAATCCATTTTTTTTGCAATAAATTAAATTTGCATGTACTCAGAGCCAGGTCTGAGTAGGTCAGGAGTGAGGAAAGGTTAACCCTCCCTTGGTTTACAACTTAAACCCTATCTGTCTGCAGGTATTGGAGTGAAGGAACAAAATTGGTTAGAACAGAGTTTGAATCCTAGGTTATTTTGGAGATCTACTAACCTTAACCCTGCCTGATCACGATGACATGGCAAAACAAAAGAGAACTTTTATGAGGACATAGTTTGTGGCTACTCATTGAAGCAGCCATGTCCCTTTTCAAGCCTTTTTTCCAAGCCTGAGGGCCACACAAGATGGTCTTTGTAGCACCAACAACATGGACTTTGTAGTATTGTTCTGCTTGCTGACGAAATTGTTTTTGTATTTGAAATCTGACTTATTTTTTTCTTTTAAATTATGTTGTATTTTGTACTTTATTTTGTTATTTATTTTGTATCTTATTTTATTATTTATTATGATATCTTGTATTTGAAACCTGACTTATTCTTCTCCTTTAAATGATCTTTCCAAACTATTACTGGCTGGATTGACAGATAGCTTCTTACATTCCTAAACTGAAAAGATAAGTTATAGGATGGGGTGTCTCCTGTGTAGAGAAAGCTTGTTGGCACTAAATTGGTATCTGATTTGTCTCTTTGTGAACTGCAAACCACCTTTTTCTTTATTAACATCTTAAAATTTACGGCCTTTCTTTCATCAAACTACATTATAAATGAACGTGTGTGGTATTACAAATATGTAACATGTTTTACTACATGTAACTAATTTTCTATGCAGAGGGGAAGTTACTCTAGTCCTGTCCAATCAGTTTTTCTCTTGTAATTTTCTTTGATGTTTAAAAATCAGAATCAGAGTAGAGCTGGAAGGGACCTTGGAGGTATTCTAGTCCAGCCCCCTGATGAAGCAGGATAACCAAACCATTTCAGATAGGTGGCTGTCTAGACTTTTCTTTAAAAACATCCAGTGATGGAGCACCCACAATTTCTGGTGGTAAGCTGTTCCACTGGTTAATTGTCCACACAGTTAGGAAGTTTCTCCTTAATTACAGGTTGCTTCTCTCCTTGGTAAGTTTCCATCCATTGCTTCTTGTCCTGGTGCTTTGGAGAATAAGTTAACCCTCTCTTCTTTATGGCAAACCCTTAGACATTGGAAGAGTGCTATCATATCACCCCTAGTCCTTGTTTTCATTACACTATACATAAATATGTTTTATTCTTCAGCCCCCTGATCATCTTTAATGTGCTTTTTGTAGAACGCATTAGCATATAATAAACCTACATTCGTTTCTTCTTGTGATACCTTCTGGTGCTTTGGAAAATAAGTTGACTCCCTCTTCTTTGTGGCAGCCTTTCAAATACTGGCATACTACTATTCCAGAATCTCGGTCTGTCTCATTGGAAATTATGCATGCCAAGGCATGAGCCTAAAAAGCCATATTTGGCCTTCAGCCTGAAAAACTAACAAGCTCTGGCCACTTTAAAATGACTTTAAAGTATGCCATTACTCTGCTAAACAACGAATTCCCACAACACTGTCAAACTATTTACTAAGACTGCATTACTATTATTCTTCTCATCCTTCCTATTACCTATCTCCTCCTACTTATGACTATAGCCTTGTGGCTTGTATCTTTACAATTTATATTGTTTTATTTAGTCTCCCAGTATGATTTTGATTGCTTATCTAGTATCCTATGACTATCACTAAGTGTTGTATCTTATAATTCTTGGTGAATGTATTTTTTTATGTACACTGAGGGCTTATGCACTGAAGACAAATTCCTTGTGTGTCCAATCACACTTGGCCAATAAAAAATTCTTATTTAAAGTCACTTTAAAGGCATGGTTCTTTGAATGAACAGAATTAAAACAAGCTGCATTCTTTCTCAGGTTGTGGGAACAGTGGTCAAAAAAAAGATGAGGCTGCTTTCATGAATAGCGGAGAGGAGCTGCAGGTCTTTAGGTATTCTTTTTGAATTTAATTTGCATTTATTTTTTAGAGAATTGAGAGTCCTTTTTCCCATCCTGGACATAAACTGTTTCAACTCCTACCCTCAAAATGACGCTATAGAGCACTGCACACCAGAACAACTAGATGTCAACTCATAAAACATTTCTATGCCCGTTTTAGAGTTGCCATGAACAGAAAGGAGGGGGAGGAATTTGAAAGAGCAATGCAGCAGTTTGGAATCAAAAGTGCATTCCATTCATATCTTGCAAAGATTATAACTAAGCGACTGGAGTTTCTGCTGTGCAAATCTCTAATTGGAGAATATGATTGATGACTCTTGGCTATGAACGTGTTTCGTTGGAGAAAATGAATTATGATACACTCAGAGGAGTGGGGGAAAACCAGGGTCAAGGGTGACAATGAATTACGTGTCTCAGAATTAGCTACACACAAATCATACTGACATGTTAGCTCCTAATAATCCTTTGAAGTTTTTGAAGCTTGGCTCAAAGCTCATGATTTAATTAGGGCCACTGCAGGTATCCTGACAGCTAGTTGACACAAGAACAGTTTTTTTCCCCAAACACCATCACTCTGCTAAACACATAATTCCCTCAACACTGTCCAACTACTAAGTCTGCATTACTATTACTATTAATCTTCTCATCGTTCCTATCACCCATCTCCTCCCACTTGTGACTGTATGACTGCAACTTTGTCGCTTGTATCCTTACGATTTATATTGACTGTTTCCTAGCATGATTTGATTGCATATTTGTACCCTATATGAGTATCATTAAGTGTTGTACCTTATGATTCTTGATGAATGTATCTTTTCTTTTTATGCGCACTGAGAGCATATGTGCCAAGACAAATTCCTTGTGTGTCTAATCACACTTGGCCAATAAAGAATTCATTCATTCATTCATTCAATTGTCTAAAATCTGTGAGGAATAACCAGAGGTGGCATTCATCAGGTTCTGATCAGTTCTGGAGAACCGGTAGTGGAAATTTTGAGTAGTTCAGAGAACCGGCAAATGCCACCTCTGACTGGCCCTGCCCCCATCTATTCTCTGCCTCCTATTGAGTCCCAGCTGATTGGCTGGGTCTTCTTTGGTTTCCCTGCACAGGAGAACAGAGCTGGAAAGCAGGTTAGTGGGGTGGGGAGGGAATGGGGATTTTGCAATATATCCATCCCCTGGAGTGGGGTGGAAATGGAGATTTTGCAGTATCCTTCCCATGCCACGCCCACCAAGCCACACCCACCAAGCCACACCACACCCACCAAGCCACGCCATGCCCACCAAGCCACGCCATGCCCACCAAGCCACGCACACAGAACCAGTAGTAACGAAAATGAATACCACCACTGGGAATAACCCTGAGTAACCTTGACTGGTCTTGCCTTCCACACCAACCCAAACCCCAAGGACAATACTTTGATGAAAAACCACAAGGAAATTCCAGTTCTGTAGCCTGCACTGAGAAATCATTTAAAAAAAAATAAAAGGAAACTTTAAAGAAGGCAGGGGCAAATCACTTCCATATAATTGCTAATACCCTTCACCCAGACGTATTCATGAAGTCACCAGGAGCTGAGATGAACCCGGAGAAGGATTTTAAATTCACCTGCTTCTTTGAGACATAAGTAAACATTGATGACACTGGCTTTTAACTCCCCTGGATATGATGAGTTTGATTTATTCCTAATGATTCAAAAAAAAGAAACTCAATTATGGAAGGAGAGGAGAGGATTAGAGATGTGTGTGAGGGCTTAAGATCCTTCTTTGAAAACTTGCAAACGGAGATTAGGCTGGTGACTTGATGGTGACTATCACACATTCTTTTCCCTTCCCGTCGCTGCCTCAATTAAACAGAAAACTCAGCAAGAGAAGGAACCGAATGTATTAAGGTGGCGGGTAGCAGAGACTGTTCCAATCTTGGCCAAGTACAAAGCTTTCAATTTCCTATTTAAAAATCTCCCTTCAAGTCTGTTTCTCAGAGATATGAATGCGTATATACATACTCTGTCTGTGTGTGTGTGTGTGTGTGTGCGTGTGTGTGTGTGTGTGAGAGAGAGAGAGAGAAAGAGAGAGAGAGAGAGAGAGATTGTGTGTATACACAGTCTATACAACAATAAAAGAATAACAGAGTTAGAAGGGACCTTGGAGGTCTTCTAGTCCAACCCCGTGATCAAGCAGGAGACCCTATACCATCCCAGACAAATCAGTGTCCAGTCTCATCTTGAAAACCTTCAGTGTTGGAGCACCCACAACTGCTGGAGGCAAGTCGTTCCACAGGCTAATTGTCCTCACTGTCAGAAAATTTCTCCTCATTTCCAGGCTGAATCTCTCCTTGATCAGCTTCTATCCATTATTGCTTGTCTGGCCTTTGGGTGCTTTGGAAAATAGCTTGACCCCTTCCTCCCCTCTGTGGCAACCTCTCAGATATTGGAAGGCTGCTATCCTGCCTCCCCTGGTCCTTCTCTTCATTAAACTAAACATATCCAATTTTTGCAACCGTTCATTGTATGTTTTAGCCTCCAGCCCCCTAATCATCTCTGTTGCTTTTCTCTGTAGTCTTTCTGGAATCTCAATGTCTTTTTTCTATTGTGGGTAACCAAAATTGGATGTAGTGTGTGTATGTGTGAGTATATATAACTATATAGATACATACACACACACATATATACATACAAATATATATATATAATCTCCTCCTTTCCTTCCTTTATGCATATTTCTGTTAATGGACATGCATGAATATTTGTGTACACACACACACACTAGGTGTGCATTTGTGTGTGTATATTTGTGTACGTGTGTGCGTGTGTGTTGGGAGTGGTGGTGTTAGTTGAGAAGTCGTGTCTGACCCATCATGACTCCGTGGACAATGTTCCCCCAGCCCTTCCTGTCCTCTACCATCTTCTGGAGTCCATTTAAGCTCACACTGACTGCTTCAGTGACTCCATCCAGCCACCCTCATTCTCTGCTGTCCCCTTCTTCTGTGTGTATGTGTGTGTGTGTGTGCGTGTGCAAATATTCATGCATTCCCAATAACAGAAATATGCATAAAGGAAGGAAAGCGGGAGAATATTATTGGAGGGGGACAAGCAAGTATTGATGCACCCACAGAAGAATACAAGTTGCTGGAGAAGCCTATGACAACCACCATGGGGGAAGAGACCCTGTTTGCAAACTAATCCACCCAGGTTTTTTATGTTTCCTGGACTGGAAATATAAAATAAAATGTCAGATTTGTTCTGCTATCTCCCAGAAATGGGATTCAAAGGAGAAAAACTTCACTCAGACTCTGTTCCTCAGCTATTCTTTCTACCGTCTGCCAAATTTGATTTCTGACGAAATGCACTATTAAAGCGATCGGCCTGATTAGCTTAAACTGGCTTGCTTTTTTCCCCGAGTCGAGCTGGCGTGACGGCTGCATGAATTTGGTGAACGGGTAGAATCTTTATTGTGATGTCCAGAGGAAAGCCACAGCCACTTACACAGATGAAAGACCTCAGATAGTTAGGCCTATATGGCCAGGATGTGTGTGCTCAGCCACTTGTCAGTGTAAGATTCTAATTCAAGGGGGTCAGGACAATAGCAGGGAGAAAGGTCTGGCTTTGATATGCACCAATTGCAATTTTCAGGGTACTAATTGAAGTAATTATTTGTAGCTTGGGGTTGAATTGTGGGGTCCTTGGTGGTCTCTGAAATTGATTGTTTTCTGGCAGACGTTCCATTACCCAACTTGGTGACATCATCGCTGCTAGAAGGTAGTGGGATTTGTGAGGAAGAGGAGGAGGAGGAAGAGGAGGAGGAAGAGGACTGTAGGGGCCTTGGTGGTCTCTGAGCTTGAATGTTTTCTTGCAGACATCTCATTATCCAACTAGGTAACATCAACAGAGCTAGAAAGGAATGGGGTTTGCTCTCTGTTTATACATGAGTAGCAATGTTGCTGGGAGTGGTCTTTGTGGTTCCTTGATTAGACTATTTTTACTCTTCGTTTGTCTGAATTTCTCTTAGGACAAGAAATTCTGTATTTCACTAAGTATGAAATCAAGGAACAATCCCACCAACACTGGCAGGACAAGCCACTAGTATATAAACAGAGACAAACCCCACTTCTTCTAGCACTGATGATGTTACCTAGTTGGGCAATGAAACATCTGCAGAAAAGCAACCAAGCTCAGAGTACATTGGGGAAACAAAACAACCACTTCACAACATAGGAGAACAACACTATCAGGACTAGATTCAGCAGTCCAATTCAACAGAGGGGGAGGGATACAACATCATCTATTTCCGGTCTACAACATGGTCCTTTCAACAGTTCCAACAAGGTTCCACACCCATTCGCACAACTCAGGTGACCCTGAGGACACAGATAAACTCCAAGTGGCCTCAACAGCTCTTTAAAAGAATGCAAGTGACCAGCTGTTTGCAAGGAGTATAAATCCTTCCATTCCCCACTATCTGGTCAGAGCTGAAGAACCTTCTTGCATGGGAAGTGAAATGTCTTCAAAGAAAAACCAGAAAGTCCAGTTGCCTCTTGAAAAAAGAAAAGCACCTTTGGGACAACCAAGCTCAGAGCTTACCAAGGACACCGTAATTTTGAGGGTTTGTGCCACAGAATCCAACAGATGGAATTTTAATAGAAGTGAGTGTCCAAAGCTCAGGGTTGAACTGCGGGGCGCTTGGTGCTCTCTGAGACTAATCATTTGCTTGCGGATATTTCATTATCCACCCAGATAACATCTTCCCTGCTAGCACTGATGATGTTACCTAGTTGGGTAATGAAACATCTGCAAGCAAACCACCAAGCTCAGAGAGCACCAGGGAGTCAGGGACTCCCCGGATGCTATTACTACAAACTGTAGACTTCTGAGCAGTTAAAAGTTCTACTTCTGGGACATCAAGGCAAAAATTAAGAACAAAGGAATGAAGATTGGAACATTCACCACTCTTTCTTCAGTGGTGAAACCAGAATTAATGTAGCTTATTGTGCTGCAGGAATGAGAGGTGATGAACTGAGACTGGTAGAGCGTTAATAAGCCGGGAATGTTGGTGGCTGGAGGTTTAATTATTCCAAGTTCTTTGTGACTTACATCACAAAGAAAAGCAGCATCTGGGGAGGGAAGGGAGAGGAACACTGTTGGAAGCAGAGCCGAAATCAGCTTCAAGGTTTGCCTGATGGGTCTATTTATGAGTCAACAATTCCATCCATTTCTTAAAGCTTCTGCCTTAAAGAAGGTCGAAAAGAGGCAGGGTATTAAATGCTTCTTCAACCCCTCGCTGGGAAGCAAAGGAGCAGGATGGTCATTATGCCGGTTCGAGCCAACTGTGTAATGTGCTTCTCCATTGCCCTCCTGGGTTCAGTCAGGAGATCTAAAATAGACTGAGGAGGAGTATCAAATAACTCTTCCGTGATTTGAAGTGAGAAGGGTGAACCAAATTCTCATTTTAGTCCATTGCCCAGGAAGATCCTAATATGAACCACTCAATACAATAGATCTCTGGGGAAGAAGAACATAGTCAACCATATGAAAAACAATTGAGCGAACTGGGTCTAATGAAGAGAAGGACTAGGGCAGAGATGGTATTCAGCAGGTTCTGACCAGTTCTGGAGAACCGGTAATGGAAATTTTGAGTAGTTTGGAGAACCGGCAAATACCACCTCTGACTGGCCCCGCCCCCATATATTCTCTGTCTCCAGAGTCCCAGCTGATTGGCCGGGTCTTCTTTGGCTGCTCTGCACAGGAGAACAGAGCTGGAAAGCAGGTTAATGCGGTGGGGAGGGAATGGGATTTTGCAGTATCCTTCCCCTGCCACACCCACCAAGCCATGCCCACAGAACTGGTAGTAAAGAAAATTGAATCCCACCAATGGACTAGGGGTGATTTGATAGCTGTCTTCTGGTCCTTAATGGACTGTCACAGAGAAGCGTCAGCCTATTTTTCAAAGTTCCTGAGGATAGGACAAGAAGTAATAGGTGGAAGGCCATTAAAGAGAGATCTCTCTAGAGCTAAGGAAAAATTTCCTGATAGTGAGAATAATTAATCAATGGAATGGGTTATCTCCAGAAGTTGTGAGTGCTGCATCACTGGATCTAGAACGGAGTAGGTTCTCCGAGGTTCCTTCTAGCCAGGGATGGGATTCAAATTTTTTAACAACCAGTTCTGTGGGTGTGGCTTAGGTGGTGGGCATGGCTTGGTGGTCATGTGACTGGGTGGACATGGCTTGGTGGTCATGTTATTGGCTGGGTGTGGCCAACTCAATATCTCTCACATCGAGGCACACATCTCCTCGCCTGGCCTCTCATGGCTGTGGGGAAGCTGCAACAGTCGTAAGTGTGAAAAATGGTCATAAGCCACTTTTTTCAGTGCCATTGTAACTTTAGATGGTCACTCCACACAAGCAAAGTACCAGCAAAGGAGGGGGGGAAGTCCAGAGACGTTCCTGAGACAAGAAGTCTAGTTCTGCCAAGAATGTAATAAGGGTTAATGGAGAGGCAGTTTCTGTAAGCAACACCAGAATGTTTCCTTCCTGCCTTCCTTACAGGATTAGGCCAGTAATTTCTTCTAACAACAGGTTCTCTGAACTGCTTAGAATGTTAACAACTGGTTCTTTTGAATAGGTACAAACTGATAGAATCCCACCCCTGCTTCTAGCCCTATTATTCTTTATTCTATGTTTTGAATTCTGGATTCTTGGAATGATTCAGAATCAAAGGGATCAGGAACTTACTTCTCTGGGCTAGATTTTTTTTTTGTAATCAACATGATCTATACCTGAACTACTAAGCACAGAGCAGAGGTTTCATTCTAGGAAATCAAGGTGGTAACTTTATCACTGTTAGGTTCCACCTTCTTCAGGAAGTCCTCCCTTCTTCAACTTCCAACATTTCTGATCTGGTACAGTTTCCTTTTGGATAATCTCCTCTTACTTTGGTAAAGAAAAGATTGGTTTTTTTTTAAATTGATTATCTGGGCCTCAGGTTAGTATCATCTCTTAGCAACCACATCAATAGATCTTCACCATGATGACTTGTCCCCAACATGATCCTTCAGGTCTTCCCACAGTGCCCTCATTTCAACCAGTATACCCATATATGGTCTTCCTCTATTATATGCCAGTGTGGACTTGTTCACCAGTGGTTATCTGAAATAGATGCTTCAGACCTCATGATCCTAATTGATGGACCCCTTTGAACTTGCCTTGATTCCTGGTGACTACATGAATCCAGCCATGTTTGGGAATAGTGGTTTTCTATCGCCTTCTGATATCTTCTATTTTTCATCCTGGATAAGAGTTCTGGAATTTCTGTTGCCATTCAAGGTCTAACTAGATCTGATGCTGCTTAGCTTTTTCAAGGTCACACAAAGTCATGTAGTTGCTAACACTGCTGTAGCATCACTCCTCATTAGGGTTACCCTACCCGATCAGCAAAACATCAGAAACCCATTAGAAGAGAACGTTCGCAGCTCCGGATTGAATTGTGGCATCCCTGGTGCTCTCTGAGGTTGCTTGTTTTCTTGCAGATGTTTCATTACCCAACTAGGTAACTCCATCAGTGCTGATCTAGTTGGGTAATGAAACATCTGCAAGAAAACAGTCAAACTCAGGGAGAGCCAAAGATCCAACAATCCTTCTCCTTCTCCTCCTCCCCCTCCTCTCTGCAAACCCCTCTCCCTTCTAGCACTGTTGATCATCCCAAAAGTGCTTTTCAAAAGGCAGCTGGACTTGGCTTTTTCCTTGAAGTCTTTTCACTTCTCATCCAAGAAGCTTCAAGGAATGTAAATCTTTCCATTCCCCACCATTCAGTCAGAACTAATGAAGGTTCTTGGATGAGAAGCAAAACATCTTCAAGGGAAAAAAAGAGAGTCCAGTTGCCTTTTGAAAAACACCCGAGGGACAGCTATGACCTGCACAACCTCCATAGACATTTAGCACTGATTAGTGGTGGGATTCAACCAGCGTAACAACCAGTTCGGTGAGCACATGTTTCACATGCCAAACGCACGCTGCTCATTTGAAAACAGCTCTAAAACTTACCTTCTACTGCAGCCCTGGTGGGTGCTCTGCCACGCCTATCAGCTGGGCTTCAAACAAAGGAAATATAGGACATACTAGAGCAGGGGCAGGTGGGCGGGGCCAACTGATCGCCAAGACTACCGGTTCACCCAAACCCGTCCGTACTGGCTGAATCCCACCCCTGGCACAGAAGATGGTACCTAATTGGATAATGAAACATCTGCAAACATAACTAAGATTATAAATGTTAAATAATATTAATTGAGTTTGGATCTTTAAACCTATATCTATTTCACAGAGTCATTCAATAAATTGCAATGCCAAGTTGTGTCAGATCAAAACAGATTTATTTATAACAGAACAATCAATAAATATATTATTCTTAAATATATACAGAGTCTTTTCTTCTTTCGTTCCTTTTAAACAGTCCTTCAAGGAACTAGAAGTCACTATGAGAGATTCACAGTTCTTCCTCTCATAACCTCTTCTTAGATATAGCTAACCTCTTTAGAAAGTCCCTTTCTCTTTAGGTTATAGATCTTCTCTCAGATCTCTTTGCTATATCTTCTCATACACAGACCTCAGTCTGTCAGATCCTAATATCTCCTCAGAGTCTTGGATCTTCTCAGTATCTCCAATCTCCTTAGAATCTCCTCATTTTGTTTCTCTCTTTTCTCACATTGAAAATGACAGTTGACAGCCCTTTTATACTTAGGGGCATGTCCTACAGTATCACAGTGAGGTGCTCAGTGCCACCCTGTCATTGGTAGGTTTGATCACCCCATCAAACTCTACTAATTTGTAAACTGCATAGTAACTCCAGAAAGTTCTACTTTCTGACAATAAAGAACCGTGGACTCCACCCGTAAGCACAGAGTTTCTGAAAAATTGCCATCATCTAGCCTTGGATGGTGTTTGCAGTCCAGATATGTCAGCCTTCTTTTTTTTTGTAAAAAAGTTTTTATTTTTAAGACAAACATACAAACAAAACATAAAAACATAAAACCATCTTCCATTTTATATACATACAGTGTGTCAGTTGGTTACAAATCTTTTGTGCTATCCGTTTTGTCGTCATCGATTACAATTTATATAAACTTTCACAATGTCAAGCAAACATATGCTTATATATTTATCAGTTATTAAACATCTATGACTATTTATTCCATCATTTTATACGAGATATTCCAAATTTTTATGTTAAAATTTATATTATCCTTTCATCCAATGGTTATATATGTCTATATTGTATTTTATATTAATCTATTAAACTTCTATTACAAAATTATCTTCTCTATTACATTACTAATTCTTTTTGTCCAACCATTGATAAAACAAATCCCATATCATATAAAATTGTTTATCTTCTTGTTCTCTAATTTCAAATGTCAATTTACTCATTTCAGCACAGTCCATAATTTTCTTAATAACTACCTCCTGCATAGGTATTTTATCATTTTTCCAATTCTTAGCAAACACAATTCTAGCTGCTGTTAAAACATTTACACTCAGATATTTCAACTCTTCATTGTAAATTTCTGGTATGATTCCCAATAAAAATATTTCCGGTTTAAAGTCAATATGTTGTTTTATCATTTTTTCCAACCACGTGTGGATTTTAGTGCAATATCTTTTTGCATCCGAACACGTCCACTACATATGGTAATACGAGCCAGGACATATGTCAGCCTTCTTAAGGTGACCTTCAAGATATGAACTTCATTTCATAAGCAGGGCAAACTCTATCTTCCTATCCAGAGAGGAAACCTAGTGAGACCAGCATGTGTAGCCCTTCCTGTGAACTTTAGAGCTACAGAGTACTAATATGTTTTTGAAATACAGAGAATGTCAAAGAGGGGTATATATTTGGAACTTGGGAAGAAAATATATTGCCGATGTCAACTTGGATAATAATTTTGAAATAGGTTTTTTTTTTTTGTTGGCATGTTTTCCTGGGCCTTGCCTTGCCTTAGAGCAAGGGTGTTTGAACAAAGCTGTTGTGGTTCGCCAGCAGCCTGTGCAGATGGCAGCAGAGTCAGACAGTGGGGAGCAACATGGGCCAGTCCTGGAGTCCGAGGAGGACTCGGATGAGGGTCCTGGGTCCAATGCAGAGATGGGGCCAGGATCATCTGGGAGTTATGTGCTGAGTCCAGAGCCTCCAGAATCTGATAGCAGTGAGGCAGAGGAACAAGGGGAACCTGTTCCAGGTGTGTGCATGTGCAGAGCTGCCAGAAGGCAAGAACAGTTAAGACAAAAGGGACGACTCAGGAATTAGGCTTGGAGATGATTACCCCTCCCATAAGATATAAAGGACGTGCAAAGGTAGAGAAACCTTTGCAGGAAGCAGAGTCATTTGCTCTGTTCAGATTAAACCTTGAGGTTCTGTGTGGACTTTGTACTTCGGTTGGCTTTTTACAGTTAATTTGGCACTTTAGTTGTTGGGAGCAATTCAAAGGAGATAAAGATGGGTGCTTATCTCAAGAGACTGTTTCGGGGCTCATTATGAACATAATTCCCAGTGTTGAAATAAAACAAGAGTTGTTTGGACCAAGCGTGTGTTTCATTACGGCCTCAGGAAGCCTTGGTCACTTCCAGTTTGGGCTTCTTCAGTGATGGACCAAAATCCACAATCGTGCGTGGATTTCGTGAGCACATCGATCTGTGCTCGCTGCTGGAGTGCCCCGATTCTTTGGGTTCGGGGCTGAAGCCACCCCGTAGAGGTGGTGAAGAGGGGGAGACTGCCAGCTGAGTTGAGGGAAGCTGCATCTGTCCTCCTCGGCTTGGCATTACTCCCTTTCCCAAAGGCGGTTGCAGCGGTGGTCAGAAATGGCCACCTCAAAGAGGAACCTGACCGGACAAGATTGAGCAGGAGGGAAGACAAAGGGAGAGAGCTTTACAGACCGGGCTAAGCTGAGATAACATCTATGCAAGGTACCCTGGAACTAAAATTATTAAGAGCGTTATCCCTAAAAGAAGATTTTTAAAGTGGTGGAGAAGAGAGGGGAAAAGGAAAAATTTTTTTTTTTCTTTCTCACATTGATAGCTGCAGTCGGCTTTGAAAGTTAAAAAAGAAGAGACTCAACTAAGAAATTTGTGTTGATTTACTTTGACACTAACAGGCAAATCCTAAGCTGAAATTAAAGTGTCAAAGTGAAAATAAAGATTTTTTTTGGACATTCTAAAGCCCTCAAAAGGAGGAAAGTGGAGAGAAAAAGAAAGGGTGGACTTGGAAATAACGGAGAGTATCACCTGAAAATAAAAAGAATTAACTGTGAAACTTTAAAAAGATTTCCAAAGAATATGTATAACTAAAACTTTGCTACAGTATAACAGAGCCCTCAGAAAGGAAAAATGGAAGAAAGAAGAAAGAAGCAAGAGCTTTGGATTACTTGGTGATTTTTGGAATTTTGGGTGTTGGAATTTTAGTGATTTGAATTAAAATCAATTGGGTGGCTGTTTTAAAGTGTTTAAAATGGCGGTACTCCTTGAGGAATTAAAAATGGAACTTAAAAGAATGAAAGAAGAATCACAAGAGGGAAGAGAAACCTTTGGCTTCGCAAACTTCAATTTTTAGAAATGGAGATTTGAACTATGAAAAACAACAAAAAACACTTGAAGAACAAGAAGGGCTGGATAAAGAAGAAGCCATCTTTAACGACCAAACAATGCAATGTGGGGTAAAATGGAAAAAGGGGGAAAAAGGAGTTAAAAATGTAAGCCTTGGGGAAACAACTAAAAAAAAAGAATAGTTTGAAGAGTAAATATAACATTAGGAAGAAGAAGAAGAGAGGATTACAGAAGGGAGAATCAGAGAGACAGGGGGACAAAAAAGGCAGAGAGAAAAAGAGTGGAAAGATAAAAAGGAAAAGAAGCTATAAGGGACAGAAACAGGAAATAAAGAAACAGGGGAAAAGCACAAGGATTAAAGGGATTAGCCTACTTAAAAGACATAGAGATAATGGTTAAAAATATAAATTAAAAGAGAGGATTCTGCAAGGGTACAAGAGATAGTGTTGTTATATTGGAAATAGTCATGGTGGTCCTGTACAGAAGCACAAAGATACTGGCAGAGAATTAAAAAATGGCTGGAGGAAATGACGACAGAACAAATTGAATTCAAACCAGAGTTCTTCCTATTAGGGATCTTTAATAAACAATTTCCAAAAAAAGTAAAGTATACAATATTACATATATTGATGGCAGCTAGACTGGCTTTTGCACAATGTTGGAAACAACCTCATACTCCATCAGAGGAAATGATTATTCAAAAAATATCAAGTTGTGCAGAAATGGATAAATTAACTCTAGCATTAAAAGATAAAGAAACATCAATGTACTATGAGAGCTGGAACTGCTGGTATGAATGGTTAGATCAAAGATGGGCTACATAACATTGTAAAAGGGGATAAGCTATAATTGTAGTGGTAATTATATATTCGCATTAAGGATTACTTGTAAATATGGCATAAAATAAGGATAGAAATAATGACCCACAAACTGTTGAGGATGAAATTGTGTTTAATCACGTTTTGACTTTTCTTTTACTTTTTTCTCTTTTTCTCTTTTTTCTCTTTTACTTCTTCACTTTGTTCCTTTTTTCCTTTTCTACATTTGTGTATGTGTTGTTTGTTTATTTTAATTGTAAAATTAATAAAGTTTGTTTTTTTAAAAAAAGAAATAGTAATGAGCTTGAAAATATGAAACATAGGTGATTAAAGTGAAAGATAAAACTGGTATTGTGGTAAAACTGCTAATGGAATGCTTGCTAGGAAATAAGAGGAATGAATGAAAATATTTTAATTGTTTTTAAGGATTTATAAAATACAATTGAAGAGAAATGTGAAAGATTTATAATGAAATCCGTATCAGTTGTCAGAATGAATTTAAATGGATTAATCATTTTATTCATTATTTTTATATATTTTTTCTTTTTTTAGAATTAAGTGTGTATTGTTAAGGGAAAGTACCAAGCGGAATTTGGTTGATAAGAGTTATATGATATAAAATAGATATTAGAAATTGAATGTTATAATTGTATAATGTGTAAATTAAATGTTTAATGAGATTTGAAAGGATAATAATTTTAAAATATAAAGGTGACACACTCTATTTGGTAATTATAGGGGGAACCTTGCTTTTTAATGCCTGGAAGGGGAGGGAATTTTCTTCTTTCTCTTCCCTTTCGGGATGATGATGGAAAAGAATCTATGAAATTGTAAGTAGGACAGACAAAAGTACAAGTATAATGAAAGATATAGAAATTTAGAAAAAGATATGTAATTGAATTAGAAAGGAATGAGATAATTATAAAATAAGGCTGAGGAAAGTAAGGGAAGAGAAGAATTATTGAAAAATTGATTAAAATAGTGATGATATGAAATTGAATACAAAGAGGAATATGTAACTGAGATTATGTCTGTATAGAGATGTGATAACCTGGAATCATGCTGCTCTCAAAAAAAATGTTTTATTTCTATTATGTTTTGTGAAAACCCAATAAAACTTTTACTAAAAAAAATGAAACCTTGGTCAGAACAAAAGCTGACCTTTGATGTTTCATTGTGTTCTGTGATCTTCTCAATCTCTTCTGAAAAGTGGACAGTATCATGGACAGTTTGAGGGGGACGTGGTGCTAAATTGATTGCCAGCTGCTTCCTCCTTTCCATCTCCATCAATCAAAACTCTTGCAGGATGCAAGAAGACTGGCTAGCAAACTAATGTTTGTTTGGTTTTTAAAAAGGGGGAGAGTCATTTTTTTCAGTGCCTTTGTCACTAAATGAATGGTCATAAGTTGAGAACTACCTGCACATAAAGGAAGTATTCTTGCTTGGATTTGGTATAAATTCTGCTGTGAGTATTGTAGTGGATTGTGGTCTGGATTCCCAGGAAGCAGGGGCTGCATTCCAGAGGACCAAGAGACAGCAAAGTTTAGATCATTCGGTTGGGAAAAAGAGAGTTAAGACTCTTCCACTTTAGAAATCCCGAGAGGATATCTTTAATGATGCAAAGAGTTGCTTTAGCTTGGCAAGATTCTGTCTCTCGGTGAAGAACATTAAAGGAACTGCTTAGAAGAACTTCAATATGTCTTTTTTTGGTTTTCAGAGCATGACAATATATATATAGTCGATTTTCCCATTCCTGTGTGTTCTCCAGTTTTGCTCTCCCAATCTTCCACAGTTAATTAGCACAGCGAAGGCCAGGTGTTTTTCAGGTGCAGAGAACCTGAAAACGCATCTTTATCTTTAGACAAGGACATCTCGGTGGAATGTAGGTGTGTATATTGGTGTACATCTACCTGCATTTCGACAGGTATGCATGTTGCCACAGGTGCAAGCACACATATTGGCAAAAGGATAGCATTTATCCAGCAGGAAAATGTTGCCCACCTGTATTCTGTGCTATTTTTAATCTGAGTCTTGGAAGACAGGGAAGAGAGGAAGAAGAATGTGATTTCATGTTCTCCCTCCTACATGTAAATGCTTTATTCTGAACTATGTGAAGCATTGACTGCATCGGATTTATGTAAAGGTGAGGTGGGTTGGGGAAGGGCATGCAAACTCTGCAAAACCGACAACCTCTTTTGGACATGGTTCAAAACACCGTGTTGTAACCAAGGTGCCATAAATTGCTTAATCCTGAGAGGTGTTGCAGTATTGTAATGCTAATCAGGGAACAGGCCTTCTCCAGGCTGACTCCTTATGTCTGAATTCAGTTTCTTGGCTGGTTCTCTCAAGCAAGATCCATATGGAAATGTGATTTGAGATTAATATTACTAGGAAGTCTGTTCTCTTGTCTGTTTTGCCCAAAGAAGCTAAAATTCTCTC
>CM019150.1:217147450-217333995 GCA_009733165.1 Naja naja | reverse complement strand
AGCCGGCTGCCAGCCAATCAGAGTGCAGGGTTTTCCGCACTTTTAAACCAATCATTTCCAACATTTTACAAGAACAGTTCAAACTAAACCAATGACTTCAAACCTGCATACATAACACC
Organism: Naja naja; assembly: GCA_009733165.1. Lineage (NCBI taxonomy): Eukaryota > Metazoa > Chordata > Lepidosauria > Squamata > Elapidae > Naja > Naja naja. Next base: position 217,333,876 of record CM019150.1, on the reverse strand, counting down.
CCTCCCCTAGGTTCAGTCCATACTCAAACCCCAACCTATCTAATGTATTCTTTTAAATAGGTGGGGCTCTTAATGCGTTGAGACCTCGTGGTTCAGATGTTTTAAGGTTCTCACCTTGTGAGGAGGAAATGTGTCTGCTGACATTTCCTTACTTGGACTTGGTAATGGTAGAACCTGTTTGGTTACTACAACCTGGTCTCTCCTCCCAATCCATCTCCAACCCAATGTCAGCACCTAAATCAGGTAGTGATGTGCAATCTTCCATTTGTGAAAATGGTTGTTGGTATTGTGACAGGTTTTGGGATGGTTCCTGTCGTGTTAGCTCGTTACACATGGGGTTGATTCTTACTTGCTGATTACTCTCATAATCCTCCCCTTCCCCTAGAAGAGGCAGTAGGTGGGGAACCAGAGAGGAGCAAAGATGCTCCTGAGGCAATCTGGATCTTAACTGATCAATGTGCCTGCTCCAGAGGACACCATCCTCCGTTTGTACCCTGTAAGACCTGGGGCCTGTGATTTGGGTTATCTCAGCAAATCCATAATGGTTCACCCATGAGGTTCTTAGCATAAACAGAATCACCCACAGTGAAAGTGCGAATTTTACTAGTGGAATCTAGTGGTGCGTTGGGTGCGTGTAAGTGGGATGGAGGTCAAGGGAGACCTGAGTTTCCTACCCATCAACAATTCAGCTGGGGTTAAATTAGTTGAGGGGTTGGGAGTGATATGCTGAACACTGAGAAGTTTTCAACTCTCAGTGATATATCCCCTTGGAACTGAAGTTTTCCTTGGTAAATCGTACCATACGTTCAGCCCGGCCGTTAGCGAAGGATGCCCAGGGGCTGTCAGGGCATGTCTGATACCCTGTTGTGCTAGATATGATTCAAAAAGGTTGGATGTAAATTGAGGGCCATTGTCAGAAACAAGCACATCAGGTAACCCGTGAGTTACAAAAGCTTTTAAGCTGTTTGATGACAGCTTCAGTTGTGGTGGATGCCATAGGATAACCTCCAGCCATTTGGAATATGCATCAACTATAATGGAAAGTGTGTGCCTCTGGTAGGGCCAGCAAAATCAATGTGAATCCTGGACCATGGGCCCTAGGACATTCCCATTCCTGTGTGGGGGCGAGAGGTGGGGCAGGCCTGACTACCTGACAGTTGGGACAAGATGCAACCCAGTTTTCAACCATTTTGTCAATACCTGGCCACCATACATAACTCCTGGCCAATCCCTTCATTCTGACAATTCCCGGATGACCCTCATGTAACATTTCCAAAACCTCTTTTGTAGTTTTGCAGGAATAACCACCCTGTTACCCCACAAAATACATCCTCTTAATACAGATAATTCAGTTTGCCTGGATTTAAAAGGTTGGCGAGTTGAGGTAGATCTTGAAGTGGCCAACCTTTCTTAATCCAGCCTATGACAGGAGCCAATAAAGTGTCTTTGGCAGTCTCTCTGGCAATTTGAGCAGCATGTACTGGAAGTTTGGCAACAGTTTCTAGAAAAGGTGTGAGTCTCAGGAACAGGGTCCTCAATGTGTGAAGGAAGTGGGCAGCGACTCAAAGCATCTGCATGCCCAATGTCTTTACCAGGTCTGTGGATCAGTTTGTATGAATAAGCAGCAAGAAATTCAGTCCATCTCAGCATTCTTGGTGACAGGATCGTGGGCGTTGGTTTGTCCCCTGCCACAATGCCTAAAAGAGGTTTGTGATCTGTGACAACAGTAAATGTTCTCCCATATAAATACTCATGGAATTTCTTGACAGCTGCTACAATTGCCAAGGCTTCCTTGTCCAGTTGGCTGTAGTTCTCTCTTTTAGTCAAGGTGCGAGTAAAATGCAATAGGAGCTTCCCTCCCTGCTGGAAGCATGTGGCTCAACCCCCACTCCAAAGGGGAGGCATCACAAGTCAGAACAACAGGAAAGTTCTCAGAGAACTGTATCAGCACAGCATCAGGCGTGATTAGTCTCTTGATATTGTTAAATGCAGCTTGTTCCTTCCTCCCCAGACCCAAGCAGATTTTTGTCCAGCAACCTATGTAGGGGTTCTGCAATGGTTGCCTTCTGAGGTAGAAACATATGATAGAAGTTAATGAGTCCCAAGAATGCTTGCAAATCTGTTTTGCATTTTGGCCTGGGGGCTTCTTTGATTGCCTGAACCTTTGCCTCTGTGGGGTGGATGCCATGTTTATCAATCATGTAACCCAAGAATTCCACTTTATCTGTTCTAAGTGTGCATTTTCTTCTTTGACTTTTAACCCTGCTTTTTGAATCTAGTTAAGACTTCCCTGAGTCTCTCGGTAATAGTGTGTCATTTTCAGCAGAAATTAAAACATCATCAAAATAGGGCACCACCCTGGCAACCCTTGTAACATTCTTTCCATAAGGCTTTGGAAGATGCCTGGTGCCACGCTTACTCCAAATTGCAATCTTTTGCATTTGAAGGCACCTCTATGGGTCACAATGGTTTGGGCTTCAGCAGTGGCATCATCAACTGTTAATTGTTGATATGCCTGTGCCAGGTCCAACTTGGCAAAAACTGTGCCCCTCCAAGAGTGTAATAAATGATGCACTACTGGAACTGGATATGCTCTGTTGTAGGCATGGTTCAATGTCCCCTTGTAGTCTCCACAGATTCTCACAGACCCATCAGCCTTGACTGGTGTGACTATGGGTGTCTCCCACCTGGAGTGATCAGTGGGCTCTAAACCCCTTGGGCTATTAGTTTATCTAATTGTGCATCAATTTTTCCTTTAAGGCAAATGGGACCCTTCTGGGTTTTAAATGGATTGGTTGTACCTTGGGATCTAGGTTAAATGTGATGGGGGTCCAAGTACTTGCCTAATCCGTCGCTGAAGACCTCTGGAAACTCAGACTTCAAGGCCTCTTCCCACTCAGTGTTGCTCACGTGATTGATGCCAGTCACCTCGATGCCCAGCGGGTTGAACCACTCAAGGCCCAGCAGACTTGGGGTCCTTGTCCAGATGGTCAGTGGTAGGCGTTTGGTGTGGCCCTTGAATTTCACGTTGAATTCTCTTGTTCCAACTACTGGAATCTTGTTCCTTGGTAGTCTTTAAGAGTCAATGCTTGCTTCTTGAAGTGCTTCTTCTGGATGTTGGGAAGAAGTCTGTGAATAGTGTCCCATGACACCATAGATAGGTATGAGCCTGAGTCCACTTCCATTTGGCAAGGCCTTCCTTCAATAAGTACCTTGACATGCACTTTTCTGCTTCTTAAAGGTGATGAATGACCAATAGTTACTGTTTGATGAGTTTCATTCTTCCCATTTGCTTGTGCTGCGCCCATTTTCTCACTGAGATTGTTGGGCCTGAATTCTTTGTCTTTGCTTGTAGCAAACTTTCTTCTGTTGGGTGGAGTTCTGGATGATTTGCAGACTCTTGCTAGGTGTCCTCTTTTATCACAACAGGCAAATGGTGTCTAAAAACTTGCATTCAGTGTGGGGTGGCTTCCCCACAACCTCTGCAGTAGAAATCTTGCCTCTTTCTTCCCAGGTCTTTCTTTTCCCTCCATTCTGAGTCTGTAAATTCCTTCCTCCACCTCACTACAGTCTGACTCAGAATCTATTTGCTCACAATGAGTTGTTGTGGACTTTTCCATCAGGATGGCTTGTGGCCTTGTTGATTTTCTTCATGGCTGCTGCTGAGGACTTGGTAGCTTCTGCTGAAGAGGCCTCTTCTATTGCTTCCTTCAGCGTGATCTTAGGTTTCAGTAATAACTTGCTCTGTAGCACCTTGTCTTTAAGGCCCAGAACAAATCGATGGCGCATGGCCTCTTCTAAATTGTTAAATTTGCATGCACCCCAATGTCTCTTAAACTTGCCATGAAGTCATTTACGTTTTGCTTTCCCTTGATCATGGTAAAACTTGTGTCTTAATGAGGCACGATACTTGTGGCGTAATGGGCTCTTAACAGTTTTCTAAGTCAGGCCAGTCCATTACCTTCATCTGCAGCTCCGTAATGCCTTACCATCTTGAAAACTGCCGGACGCAGTGCGAGAAAGACGCCCTCTTCCGCTTCGGAAATGTCGGCAAATCGTTTCCCTCCAGATACATTTGGAAGCGATCTGCATCGACTCCCAGTCTTCTGCCGTCGGATCGAACGGGGCTGGGGGTGTTCAGTGCAGCCATCTCGCTCTCCTTCTGTTCCGCGTTGCCTCTTCTTCAGGGAATCCACCTTCATCGCCAGTGTTAAGTTTGCATGAAGAGACAGGCAGCAGATTGCTCTTGTTTATTAGTGACTACAGCTCAGAACGGACCCAATTTGGCTGGGCTGCGGCTGCTACTTATAGCCAGCAGCCACAGTTGCCAGCCAATCAGAGTGCAGGGTTTTCCCACTTTTAAACCAATCATTTCCAACATTTTACAAGAACAGTTCAAACTAAACCAATGACTTCAAACCTACATACATAACATTATACAATGTGCATTTGCACAACAGAAGTCTAAAGACATTGAAACTTCCAGATTTTCTGCTGGCTGAAAATTCTTGTAATTTCAAGATACATCAGGATAGAGATGGGCCTACAAATAAACCTGAAATTGGAACAGAGGCTTCATATTCATAGCAGAACTCTACCACATTACAAAAAGGGGGATTGAAAAACTTAGGGAAAATGAAAGAAAAAGAAAGAAAAAAGGGAAAAGACAAGGTGGATTTCTGACCTCTTTCCAAAACAATAAAATACAGTTATAACTTCAACTTTTTATATTATCTATAATTATTACAAGTCAGTTCCATAACTTAGACAATTCTTAAATCTTCAAAGCAAAATTCTAAATTTCATTTTTATTTTTTATATCAAGCGTAAAAACCAGAAGCAAGCTCCCAACAGAAACAGGACCAAATAAAATTCTCTTTGTTGAAAACCTCACAATCTTAACTCAATCCGTTTTTCCTCTTTCTTTTTCTCTTGTTGCAGGAATATATATTGCTATTTACACTTTTTAAATCTGTTTTAGATTCCCATTGTATTTAACGTTATAACACATTTCAATAAAATACTTTTTTAAAAAGAAAACTGACAGCCCGCGTAAAGGAGTTATTGGGGACTGTCCATCACTTGAGAGTTTATTTTTTAAAATGAAAAAAAAATCGATACAAGAGCCAAACGATTGATCTGCGTTAAGTCCAAATGTCAGGCCAGCAAGTCAAAGCTGAAGAGCGGAATGTCCATCTTGACATTTCTGTTCTGAATGTGGTTAATTGTCAAGCCTCCCATTTATGTCTCTCCAACAATGCTTCATTATGACTTTTTGGTTTCATCGGCCAAATTCCTCCTTCACCTTTTTGAGAAGAAAAATACCTGACGATTCAGCCACAGAGCAGATGTTAAGTTTGAAGTCTTTGCCTTTCTCTCTCTCTGTCTCTCTCTCTCTGTCTCTCTCTCTCTGTGTGTGTCTGTCTCACTGTCTGTGTGTGTGTGTGTGTGTGTATTTCTCTCTGTGTCTGTCTGTGTCTCTGTGTGTCTGTCTCTCTGTCTCTCTCTGTCTCTGTCTGTCTCTCTGTGTCTGTCTCTCTGTCTCTCTGTCTCTCTCTGTCTCTGACTCTGTCTCTCTCTGTCTCTCACTCTCTGTGTCTCTCTCTGTGTGTGTGTGTGTGTGTCTCTGTGTATTTCTCTCTGTGTGTCTGTCTCTCTGTCTCTCTGTGTCTCTGTCTCTCTGTGTCCGTCTCTCTGTCTCTGTCTGTCTCTCTGTGTCTGTCTCTCTGTCTGTCTCTCTCTCTCTCTGTCTCTGTCTCTGTCTCTCTCTGTCTCTTACTCTCTGTGTCTCTGTGTGTGTGTGTGTGTCTCTCTGTCTCTGTGTGTGTGTGTGTATTTCTCTGTCTCTCTGTCTCTCTGTCTCTGTGTCTCTCTCTCTTTCTCTGTCTGTCTCTCTGTGTCTCTCTCTGTGTCTGTCTCTCTGTCTCTCTCTGTCTCTCTGTCTCTGTCTCTGTCTCTCTCTCTCTCTCTCTCTCTCGGCTTAAGCAGCCCAAAATGTGAACATTTTTGATCAAAATGATGGCTTGGGAAGAGCTTGGTCCTTCCTGGGAGGCTGCTGGGGAAGAGATAACTAGCTACAAAGCAGGGATTTACAAGAAAGTGATTGCCGTCCCCTCTAAAGCTTGCTCTTCTGTAGCAAACTCCAATTACTGGTTTATTTTTATCCTTTTCCAGAGAGATGAATATATTGCCATCCACAGCAGAATGCAAAAGCATTCTGAACCTGTTGGAGGCTGGCATTTTGGCTTCTGATAGTCTCCTGCCTGCATCACATTCCGATCGCCCCGTGCGCTCCCACAGGAGGGGCCTCCTGGGAATGCCGTAGGTCAGGCATTGTCGGCTGGCGGTTCCCAGGGCTAGGGCCTTTTCTGTGGGAGCGCCTGCCCTATGGAATCAGCTCCCTGCGGATCTTCGTTTGGCCCCTGATCTCCGCTCCTTTCGCCGAGACCTGAAGACCTGGCTGTTTCAGCAGGCCGGCCTGGATTGACCATGGGGGGCGGGTGGTTTTATAGCATTGTTTATAATTGTCATTTTAATTGTTTTTAATGTAGTTTTTGTAACTTAGACTTGTCTTTATTTAATATCTTTTTATTGTATATATGGGTCTTTTATATGTTCGCTGCCCTGAGTCCCTCGGGAGAAGGGCAGCATACAAGTCTAATAAAATAATAATAATAATAATAATAATAATAATAATAATAATAATAATAATAAATTATTAGAGTTGTAAATAGTGTCTGGGTGTAAATCAAAAGTCTTAGTAGAGGAGAATATTTGTAGCTCAGGGTTGAAATGAAGGGTCCTTCATTTTCTCTGGGCTTGGTGGTTTTCTTGCAGACATTTCATGACCCAGCTTGGTAATATATTTCATGACCCAGCTTACTACTAGTAAGGAGGGGAGTTTGTGGAGAAGAGGAGGGGGAAGGAGAGGGAGGAGGAGGAGGACAGTGGGTTATTGGTTCTCTCTCTGAGTTGTGTGGTTTTCTTGCGGACATTTCATGAACCTAACTAGGGAACATCATCAGTGCTAGAAGAGAATGGGTATTTTGGAGATGAAGAGGAGGAGGAGGGAGGAGGAGGAGGAGGAGGAGGAGGAGGAAAGTGTTCCCTGGTTGTTTCAATGCTGACCTGTACTGGCTCTTACTTCTTCTAAGTTATCATTTCTGTAGTTCCTTTCCATTTTTTTTTTAAATTTGCAATTTGTTGTTATCCGAGTTTCTTCTATTCTTCTACTACTCATGTTTTTAGGGTCTTCTATTTTTACCATTTTTCTGAATCTCTTTCATTTTTCTGCATCCCTGAATATTTGATTTCTGGTAATGAATCTCCTTTGATCTGCTCATTGTTGTTCAGTGATATTTGAGTGTAGATAAATTCTTTTCCGATGTTCAAACATTTGCTTTAAGCATTCCCGCTTAGTTGCTTCTGATTTAAAACAGCAGACCATAACGGTGTGGATTTCAAACAGAAATGTTGGGCTCAGTTTTGGTCGTAAGTCAAGGACATATCTAGTACATATCTAGGACCTGGTTGTACATCCATATCTTCTAAGTCCTGTTGCCTACTTGTTGACAGATGCCCAGGAACTCTGACATTGTCCTTGTTGATTCGGTTGATGGCCAATCCGGTGTAGAATTCCTTTTTTCTGTTTTCTCACCTTATTAAATGGCTTGACGGATACACTTAATCTGGCTGTGGGGCATGATGGCGCAGCGGTTAAAAACATTGAGCTTGTTAGCTCAGATTTGAGACCCGATATTGTCGGCTTCTGGCCCCTCCAACAACCCAAACAGAGGAGGAGGAGGCGTGGGAATCAGAGTCAGCATCAAGGCAACCTGAGAGCTCCAAGGGAAAAGAGAATAAAATAGAATAGAATAGAGTAGAGTAGAGTAGAGTAGAATAGAATAGAATAGAATAGAATAGAATTATTTATTGGCCAAGTGTGATTGGACACACAAGGAATTTGTCTTGGTGTAAATACTCTCAGTATACATAAAACAAAGATACATTCGTTAGAAGTCAAGAATCATAAGGAGTTGAGAATCGCTCTGGTCGCCCGCTATGCTCCCACAGGCAGGGCCTCCTTGGGGTACCATCGGTTAGACATTGCTGATTGGCGGTGCCCAGGGGTAGGGCCTTCTCTGTGGGAGCACCCATCCTGTGGAACCAACTCCCCTTGGACCTTCGTATGGCCCCTGATCTCTGCTCCTTCCACTGTGACCTGAAGACCTGGCTTTTTCAACAGGCCGGTCTGGACTGACCAAGGTGGGGAAGGTTTGTTTTTAGAGTTTTAATTAATTTTTAATTTTTAATTTTAATTTTATTATTTTATTGTATTAGGCTTGTAATTGTTTAATGGTTTTTTATTGTAAATTTTGTATTGGGTTTTTATTGTTAGCCACCCTGAGTCCTTAGGGAGAGAGGGCGGCATACAAATCTAATAAATAAATAATGAATAGTAATAAGGTACGACACTTAATGATAGTCATAGGGTACAATCAGCAATAAATTGTACTAGGAAACAGTCAATATAAATCCTAAGTATACAAGCGACAAAGTTACAGTCATACAGTCACAAGTGGGAGAGGATGGGTGATAAGGAATGATGACAAGATTTAACAGTTATAGTAGTGTAGGCTTTGTAATAGTTGGACAGTGTTGAGGAAATTATTTGTTTAGCAGAGTGATGGCTTTCGGGGAAAAACTGTCCTTGTGTTTAGTTGTTCTGGTGTGCAGTGCCCTATAGCGTCATTTTGAGGGAAGGAGTTGAAACAGTTTATGTCCAGGATGTGAGGGATCTGTAGATATTTTCACAGCCCTCTTTTTGACTCGTGCAGTATAGAGGTCCTCAATGGAAGGCAGGTTGGTAGTATTTGTTTTTTATTTCATGAAGAGGGAATGGAGCTGTCAGAGATAGAGGCAAAGGCAGAGCCTGGGCTGTCCATCAGCCCTCAAATGGAGAGTCAACAGCCCCCAAGTTTGAAGGTGGCTGACGAGGAAGAGGAGGAACAGCTGTGTCCAGTGCCTGATGCACAGATGTGCAGAAGGCAGAGGAGAGGAGAGCAGTGGAAATCTATGGGCCGGTCCTTGTGATGGAAGAACCACCACTGCTAGCTAAGTCCTACCCTAGCTCTGGAGATAAGATACATTCTTAGGCAGGGGGATGGAGATGAATAAATGTGACAGACAACTATTCATCTCCCTGCCGGTCAGTCACTGATAGCCTGCACTTCCAAATCCTGTCTGGAAATATATCAGAATTCTTTCTTGGAAACTGCGGCGCTGAGAGTTGGATGTGCCTTTGGAGCATGTGTGTGTGTGTGTGTGTGTGTGTGTGTGTGTGTGTGTCCATTGCTGGAAAAAGAGTGAGTGCACCTTCCAGGACTTCCACTATGAGTGTGGTGAGAGAGAGAGAGAGAGAGACTGCTGGTATGTTGGAGCCATTTCAGAGGGAAAGTGAGTGAGCTTCGCTTTCCACAGGCACTTAGAGACTTCATTATCCTGTTCTGTGTGTTTGTGTGTGTGTGTGTGCATGTGTGTGAGAGAGAGGGGGGGAGAGGGAGAGGGAGAGGGAGAGGGAGAGAGACTCTTTGCCGGGGTTGCTGGCATTCTTAATAAAGGGAATGTTTAGTTAAAAGCAGTGTTCTTGTCGTGTTTGGGAGCTGGGTCAGAACACCCAAGTTCTGTGCGATGGAGTGCGCTCCTGTTCCTTGCTCCAGTTCTTGCCCACCTAGCAGTTTGAAAGCAAGCAAATGCAAGTAGATAAATAGGTACCACTTTGATAGGAAGGTAACAGTGTTCTGTGCATTTCAGCATAGGGTCATGTTGGCCACATGACCACAGAAGCATCTCTGGGAGAGAGTGGAGAATGTAGTCCTCCCATCTGTGGTCCATGGGGCCCAGAAGAGTCAGACATGACTTAGCAGCTGAACAACAACAAAAAATCTTGTAAGTGTCCAGGTCGGGGTCTCCAAGCTTGGCAACTTTAAGCCTGGAGGACTTCAATTCCCAGAATTTCTTCATCTTCAGCTCAACTCCCAGAATTCCCAACTCAATTTCAACTGCAATTCCCAGAATGGGAGTTGAAGTCAAGAGTGGGCTTCAAAATTTTTAGCAAGGTTTTTTTTTTCCTCAGCCACACAGGTTCTTGTGAAAAAGCCAACCAATCAGCAAACATCAACTCCATCAACCAATCAAGAAGTGACAACACAGCCAACAACACAGCCAACCAATCAGCAAACATCAACTCCATCAACCAATCAAGAAGCGACAACACAGCCAACAACACAGCCAACCAACCCACTTACAACAGAGCCAGCACACCAGACCTCCCCTCCAGTATTTATAGAGAGAAGGCAGCTCTGATCACGCTTTGCTGGCACAAACACAAAGCCGAAAACATCAGCCTAAAGATGGCGAGTGGGATCTCATTGAAACATCACCAAGATACTCTCAGTCTTACACGGGATAAGACCCAAATACACCAAGACCTGCATATATATATAAAATTCAATATTTACATAAATATTTACAATATTTACATATAAGCCAGTCACATGACCAGCAAGTCATCCCCCAGTCAGCAAGCCACACCCACCCCATCACATGACCACCAAGTCACACCCACAAATTAGGCCATGCCCACAGAACCAGTTGTTAAGAAATTTGAATCCCATCCCTGGATTTTGGGGTTCTCTGAACTGCACAGAATCTTAGCTAGAGGGTCTCCTGAACCCCTGCAAACCCCCAGCAGCCCACCCCTGGTTGAAGTCCTCCAGGCTTAAAGTTGCACAAAATTGGAGATCCCTGGTCCAAGTTAGATAACCACCAGCACCTTTGACCAAACTCAGAAAGCAATTGATATTCAATGCATAGGGTTATGTATTAAGTATACATTTTGATATTCCTAAGTCCTGTGGCAATTAGGGACGCTTGTGTTTTTTTCTGAATTTGGGCCCTCTTAAATTATCTGTGAGAATGGATGACACGTGCTAGAGAGCCCCAGCCTGTTATTGAAATGTTCCTGATGAAATCATAATTCAGACCGCCAAATTGAGACTAATGAGTGGGAGAGCCGCTTTTCAGCCTCGGAATGTTAATACTGGTAAGTAAAGAAACAAACATCATTTATAAAAATCAGGCCGCTCCCTTCCCACCACTTCTTCTGGCCTTGTTTGATTATTACTGGCAAGTGTAGTTAAGTCTGAATTATTTATGGCCATATTTCACCACAGGCAAAGCTCGTGTCCTGGAGTCAGTATTTCATAGAAGGAATGAGGACTGGCTAATGTTGGGATCTCGCTGTCATCCCTTTCCAATTTTTCTTCTTAGAGAATCAACAAGGCTTTCAAGATCAGGTGTTTGAGGCAGTGGTGGGATTCCAAAATTTTTACTACCGGTTCTGTGGGCATGGCTTGGTGGGCGTGGCAGGGGAAGGATACTGTAAAATCTCCATTCCCACCCCACTCCAGGGGAAGGTTACTGCAAAATCCCCATTCCCTCCCCACCCCATTAACCTGCTTTCCAGCTCCGTTCTACTGTGCAGGGCAACCAAAGAAGACCCAGCCGATCAGCTGGGACTCAATGGGAGGCAGAGAATAGATGGGGGCAGGGCCAATCAGAGGTGGTATTTGCCAGTTCTCCAAACTACTCAAAATTTCCACTACCGGTTCTCCAGAACTGGTCAGAACTGGCTGAATACCACCTCTGCTTTGACATCTTCCGAAGCTGAGGAGAAGCGATGGTTAGGATCCAAGGGTATCTACAGGGACATCAAAAAAAGCCAAGATAGCAGTTGTGGCCACCCAGTGAAAGTCCTGTTTTTTTAAAAAATTATTTTGCAGGTGGGGGATTTGTTAAAAGAAAAAAGAAAAAAGAGGTGGGTCTTAGATCACCCAGTCATATCCACCATCTTGACTTTTGTGTCCATCTGAGTCTCCACAGATGATCCTTCATGCAGCTTGCTCCTTATGCAAAACTTTATTTGGGAGAAGAAAACAAGAGGCACAAAGCACAATATAATAGATACTGTGTTAAGAACAGGACCTGCTGTACAACAGCATCAAAGAACAATGGTTGAGGCATGCTGTCAGAAGAGCAGGAACTAGAAATGTGTCTCTCCCTAGAGGAGGAGGAAGAGGAGGAGGAGGAAGAGGAGGAGGAGGAAGAGGAGGAAGAGGAAGAGAAGGAGGAAGAGGAGAAGGGGAAGGAAAAGAAGGAGAATCTGGCTTCCCCATTGACTTTGCTTGTCAGAAAGTCACAAATGTTGATCGCGTGACATGACCCTGGGACACCATAAGCATCATAAATATGAATCAGTTGCCAAGCAATCACATGACCATGTGCATGCCGCAACAATCATCCGTGTGAAAAATAGTCATAAGTCACTTTTTTCAGTGCCATTGTAACTTTGAACTGTCATTCAGTGAACTGTTGTATGTCAAGGATTACCTGTAGTGGGGTAACTAGACCCATAACGCGGCTTAGCAAAGCACAGCTTTGTGTATTTCCAATGCTGTGGCTTGTGGCATGGTTCAGAGCGCACTGTGTATTTTGCGAGTGCCATTCTGTTCCTTCTCAGGCCTGAATGCTTATTTATTTCCATTTGGGGAAGCTAATCTCACTGCTTTCTTGTGATTTATCACTCCAGCTGGCCCAACCATAATTGTTCTATTTCTGTTAAGGATGGTTTTATCTCCAGTAGCATCAAGAGAATGGAAGTGAAGGCTCCATTTTTTAAAATATGTACTGGGAAGAGATGTAATGAATATTTATAGCCCTCTAAAATATTTAGAATGTTTAAATATATATATTTATATTTTCCACTCAGTGTAATTGCATTTGAATAGCAAATTCATGTTTTTATCACTGAACATTTCTGTGTGCGCTCTCTCATTCTCTTTCTTGATCTCTTTCTTTCTTTTTTCTTTCCCTCACACACATATACACATTCTCTCTCTCTCTCTCTCTCATTCTCTTACTTTCTCATTCTCTCTCTTGTTCTCTCTCATTCTATCACACAGAAATTCTCTTTCTTTCCCTCTCATTTGTTCCCTCTCTCATTCTCTCTCTCTCATTCCCTTTCTCTCCCATTCTCTCTGTTATGTATGTAGGTTTAAATGTTATTGGTTTATTTGAATTGGTCTTGTAAAATGTCAAATGGTATTGGTTTAAATAGTGCGGGAAGAAACCCTGCACTCCCATTGGCTAGCAGCTACGGCTGCCGGCTATAAGAAGCAGCCGTAGCCTTACCCGGACGGGTCCATTCGAGCTGTTGTCATTAATAAAGTCTTTTGCTGGAATTCCTCGCGTCTGACTCTTCATGCAAACTTAACACTGGCGACGAGGATGGGATTTCCCTGAAGAGAAGACGGCGCGAACAAGCAACTGAGCGAGATGGCTGCGCTGAACACCCCCAGCACCGTCGATCCGGCGACGGAAGACTGGGAATCGTATGCAGACCGGTTCCACATGTTCCTGGAAGGGAACGATCTCGCCGGCATCCCCGAGAGACGGAAGAGGCGGTCTTTCTCACACACTGCGGTCCGGCAGTCTTCAAAATGGCGAAGCGTTGGCGGGAGCAGCAGAATTGAAGGTAATAGAATGGCCCGAATTAGAAAGACTTTAAGAGCCCATTACGCCCCACAAGTATCGTGCCTCATTAAGAGACACGAATTTTACCGTCGGGATCAAGGGGATAGCGAGTGTTAATGACTTCGTGGCAAGCTTAAGGGACATTGGGGTGCTTGTGACTTTACCAACGAGAAGAGGCCATGCGTGATCGGTTTGTTTTGGGCCTTAAAGATAAGATCTTACAAAGCAAACTGTTAATGAAACCAAAATCACGCTTAAAGAGGCTATTGAAGAGGCTGTTTCAGCAGAAGCCACCAAGTCCTCAGCTGCGGCCATGAAAAGATTAACAAGGCCTCGAGCCAGGCCTCAAGCCATTCTGATGGGGAAAAATCCTCAACAACTCATTGCAAACAAATAGACTCTGATTCGGATAGCGTGAGGAAGAAGAGGGATTTTTAAGCTCAGAATGGAGAAGAAAAGAAAAGACTCTGAGAAAAACAGGCAAGGATCCGTTTGCAGAGGCTGTGGGGGCCACCCCGCACTGAATGCAAGTTCTTTGACTCCATTTGCCTACGTTGTGAGAAACGGGGCCACATAGCCAGAGTCTGCAAATCATCCAGAACTCCACCATTCAGGAAGAAATTTCCTGAGGAAGATTTTAAGCCCAACAATTTAATTGGAAAATGGGAAATCCAAAAGCAAATGGCAAGAGTGAAACTCACCAAACAATATCCATTGGTCAGTCTTCACATTTAAATAGCAGAAAAGTACATGTGAAGGTGTTTATTGAAGGGAGACCGTGCCACATGGAAGTGGACTCAGGCTCTTATTTATCTATGGTGTCATGGGACACTATACACAGACTCTTTCAAGAATTCAGAAAAACATTTCCAGAAGCAAGCACTGACCCTCAAAGACTACCAAGGGAACAAGATTCCAGTAGTTGGAGCGAGGGAATTCAACGTGCAGTTTAAAGGCCACACCAAACGCTTGCCACTGACCATCGTGGACAAGGATCGCAAGTTTGCTGGGACTTGAGTGGTTCAAGCCACTTGGCATCGAGGTGACTGGCATCCATCACGTGAGCAGTTCTGACTGGGAAGAGTCCTTGAAGTCTGAGTTTCCAGAGGTCTTCAGCGAAGGACTGGGCAAGTATATGGGGACCCTATTGCTTTCAGTTTAGACCCCAAGGTGCCCCAATTCGTTTAAAGCCCAGGAGGGTTCCATTTGCTTTAAAGGAAAAAATTGATGCACAATTAGATAAGCTCATCGCCAAGGGGTTTTGGAACCTACTGACCACTCCAGATGGGAAACACCCATAGTCACACCAGTCAAGGCTGATGGGTCAGTGAGAATCTGTGGTGACTACAAGGGGACACTTAACCATGCGCTGCAGCAGAGCGCATACCCTGTACCTGTTGTGCATCATCTGCTCCATTCCCTTGGCAGGGGTACAGTATTTGCTAAACTGGACTTAGCTCAGGCATATCAACAATTAACAGTTGATGATGCCACTGCAGAGGCACAAACAATTGTGACTCATAGAGGTGCCTTCAAATGTAAAAGACTACAATTTGGAGTAAGCGTGGCACCTGGCATTTTTCAAAGTCTTATGGAAAGAATGTTGCAAGGACTGCCTGGGGTAGTGCCTTATTTTGATGATGTGTTAATCTCTGCTGAAAATGACACTCAGCTTCAAGAGAGACTCAGAGAAGTCCTTACCAGATTCAGAAAAGCAGGTTTGAAAGTCAAGGAAGACAAATGCACTCTCAAAACAGACAGAGTTGAATTCCTGGGGTACATGATTGATAAACAGGGCATCCACCCCACTGATGCCAAGGTTAAAGCGATCAAGGAAGCCCCTAAACCTCGTTGCAAGTCAGATCTGCAAGCCTTCCTTGGCCTTATTAACTTTTATCACATGTTTCTACCTCACAAAGCATCTATTGCTGAACCCTTACATCGTTTACTTGATAAGAAGGCTGCTTGGTCTGGGGCGGAAGGAACAGTCAGCATTTAACAGTATTAAGAGACTAATCACGTCTGATGCTGTGTTGATTCAATTCTCTGAGAATTTACCTGTTGTTCTGACTTGTGATGCATCCCCTTTTGGAGTGGGAGGGGTTTTGAGCCATAGGCTTCCCAATGGCGGGAAGCCCCATTCTACTCTCGCACGCTGTCCAAAGCAGAGAGGAACTACAGCCAATTGGACAAGGAGGCTTTAGCAGTTGTAGCAGCTGTTAAGAAATTTCATGAATATCTGTATGGCAGGTCATTCACCATTGTTACAGATCACAAACCTTTGCTTGGCATCGTGGCAGGAGACAAACCTACACCTATTATCCTGTCACCAAGAATGCTGAGGTGGACTGAATTTCTTGCAGCCTACTCCTACAAACTGATTCACAGGCCTGGCAAGGACATTGGACATGCTGATGCACTGAGTCGTTGCCACTACCTTGCCACAAGGAAGACTGTGAACTTGAGACTCACACCTTTTTCCTGGAGACCGTTGCTAAGCTTCCAGTCCATGCTGCTGAGATTGCCAGAGAATCTGCCAAAGATGCTGTGTTGGCACCTGTTATGGGCTGGATTAAGAAAGGTTGGCCTCTTCAAGATCTACCTCACTTTGCTCAACCTTTCAAATCCAGGCAAACTGAATTATCTGTACTAAGAGGATGTTTTGTGGGGTAACAGGGTGGTTATTCCTGCAAAACTGCAAAGGGAGGTTTTGGAAATGTTACATGAGGGTCATCCTGGGATTGTAAGGATGAAAGGTTTGGCCAGGAGTTATGTATGGTGGCCAGGTATTGACAAAATGGTTGAAAACTGGGTTGCATCTTGTCCCAATTGCCAGGTAGTCAGGCCTGCCCACCTCACGCCCCACACAGGAATGGGAATGTCCTAGGGGCCCATGGTCTAGAATCCACATTGATTTTGCAGGTCCTACAAGAGGGCACACGTTTCTAGTAATTGTTGATGCATACTCCAAATGGCTAGAGGTTATTCTCATGACTTCTACTACTACTGAGGCTGTTATCAAGCAGCTCAAAAGCTCTTTGTAACCCATGGTTACCAGATGTTCTTGTCTCTGACAATGGCCCTCAATTCACGTCTAACATTTTTGAATCCTTTCTAGCTCAACAGGGCATCAGACATGCCTTACAGCCCTGGCACCCTTCGGCAACGGCCGGGCTGAAACGTATGGTACGCTTTACCAAAGAAAAGCTTCAGCAGCTGGGTCCTGGGGACATCTCTGAGAAGCTTGAAAAGCTTCTTAGTGTTCAGCACATCACTCCTAGCCCATCAAAACTTGTCCCCAGCAGAGTTGTTAATGGGCAGGAAACTTAGGTCTTCCCTTGACCGACTTCATCCCACTTATGCACCCAATACACCACTGGATTCCACTTCCAAAGTTCGTTCTTTCAGTGTGGGAGATTCTGTCTATGCTAGGAACCTTACAGGTGAAACTTTGTGGATTCCTGCTGAAATAACTCACATCACTGGCCCTCTTTCTTACAGGGTTCAAACAGAGGATGGCCTCCTCTGGAGCAGGCACATTGACCAACTTAGATCCCGGTTCACTCAGGAACATCGCCCTGTCTCTCTCTAGGTCCCTCACCTGATGTCTCTTCTAGGGGAAGGGGAGGAACAGGAGGAATATCAACAAACAGGAATCAACCCCTTGTGTAACGAGCCATTCGGCAGGAACCATCCCGAACCCTGTCACAATGCCTAGATCCATCCTTAGAAGTGGAAGATTGTACATCACTACCAGATTTGGGTGTTGACATTGGAATGGAGATGGGTTGGGAGGAGAGACCAGATTCTAACAGTCTAACAGGGTCTTCTTTCACAGGAAGTCCTAACAGGGAAATGTCAGCAGACACATTTCCCCTCACTGGGTGAGAACAATAAAGATTCTGAACCACGAAGGTCTCAACGTTACACGTAAGAGCCCCACCTATTTAAGGGAATACATTAGATAGGTTGGGGTTTGGTATGGACTGAACCTAGTGGGGAGGGGTGTTATGTATGTAGGTTTAAATGTTATTGGTTTATTTGAATTGGTCTTGTAAAATGTCAAATGGTATTGGTTTAAATAGTGCGGGAAGAAACCCTGCACTCCCATTGGCTAGCAGCTACGGCTGCCGGCTATAAGAAGCAGCCGTAGCCTTACCGGACGTCCATTCGAGCTGTTGTCATTAATAAAGTCTTTTGCTGGAATTCCTCGCGTCTGACTCTTCATGCAAACTTAACACTCTCTCTCTCTCTCTATCTGTCTTACACACATTCTTTCTCTTTCTCTCTTTCTCTCCCTCATTCTCTCACTTTCTCATTCTCTTATACATACATATTCTCTTTCTCTCTCATTCTCTCTCTCGTTCGGTCTCTCATTCTCTCTCTCCATCTCTCTCCATCTCCCTCGCTATTTCTTTCCTTTTTTTATCCTTCTCTCTCTTTCTCTCTCTCTCCATTTTTTGCCTCTCTCTCATTCTCTCTTTCTCCTTTTTGATAATTTACTTCTGACAAAGGCTGCAGATCAGTGCTGCCAGGTTGTGTGAGGCTCTCAAAGCCATAAACATACAGCACAATCTGTGTGGAAAGGGTTTTAAACTGACAGTCACAAGGCAGCCCAAGTTAATCTGCCGGATTATCAAAGATTGCAGGTGAATGAAGAAAACTCAGCAGACCACAAAGCTGGAAGAAATTGAGACATTACAAGAATCGTGGAAATAGGCCAATTGCAATGAAATTATAGAGGCAAGGAGAAATGCACCCAGGAGTTGAGTTCAGCCTCTGGAGAGTATGTGAATAAATCAAATCATTGAATGTTTTTTGTTACAATAAAAATGGCATGGCATGGCATGGCATGGCATGGCATAGCATGGCATGGCATGGCATGGCATGGCATGGCATAGCATAGCATAGCATAGCATAGAATAGAATAGAATGCAAGAATGCAAGAACGGAATGGAATGGAATGGAACAGAACAGAACAGAACAGAACAGAATCTATATATATATAAAAGTGAAATACCACTCACGCATCATCACAAAATCTCCAGAACCGTAAAACCTACAAACTTGAAATTGGGCATGTATGTTCCTCTTGGCTTCTAGGTGCTCACTAAGAAAGGATTTTTCGAAATGACCATCAGAGCCTTAGTATTTAGTATATTATTATTATTAACACGCTCTGATGCTAAGGAGTTCTACTCCCCCTCCCCACCTGAAAAGAAATCTGTTCCAAATGCAAAACACAAGCAGAGGAGAGGAGTTTCAGTTTCAGTTTTAGTTTCACAGCAGCAACCAGCCTTAGTACAGAACAGTTGAGCTAAGCCATGCCCAGGGTCCTTGCTGTCTCCTTCTTGCTCACACAGCAAATACTGCTTTAGTTTCCAAACAGCCCTCAACTGTCTCACACACTGACAGGATGCTAGCCAGATGAATATCGATGGATGCTGGTAGGCAGAGGCATAATTCCCCCCCCCCTTATTTTTCTCCCCAAGAACTAAGCCTGACCACATAGTTTTGTAGCGAAGCACGGGTCTCGAGCTAGTAGAATATATACACACACACCTATGCAAATCCAAAGGGGGAGGTAAAAAAACCACCAAGAGCTGCAGCTCTCCAAACACCCCAGTAATTGGCAGAATGTAGATCATTAACTACCGCCGCTTGGCGAAAACTCGGAGAAGAAAATGAGATTTTTGTTTGGCTGAAATGAAAGGGAAAACAGAGCAGGGCGCTCATTATGTGAAACAATGATTCTTTGAAATTTCAAATAAAGCAGGGATTTTCTTCGCCCCGAGAGAGAGGCAGATATGATTCATTAATAAACGGAAACTCGGAAAACAAAGGATGGTTTTGTGCCTTGAGAGATGCCTCATCAAAACGATATCATCGGGATGATGAAATAGAGAAATGTAGGTCCCAGTAATCCTTAGAAGGGGGAAATGTGGCTTGAAAAGAAATCTTGGTAATTGCCAACAACGTTTGACCTCATCAGGTCTTTGCTTCATTCCGGTTGGTCTCATTGGGAGGGAGATGAAAACATTGTCTCAATTTGCTATTTCGTTTGTCAAAGGCCATCCAGAATGCAGCACTTCAACCATGATTTAAATTGTCTGTACGCACTACCCCGGCATAGGGACAATGCCAGTTAAGGGTGAAGTCCTGCATTATGTACAAAGGATCGATTGGCCAAATGTTAAGACAGTTGCAAGCACTCGACAGCACGGTAGTTATACAATTTCAAGGTGTTAGTAACAACTTACAAAGTCCTACATGGCTTGGGTCCAGGGTACTTGCGGGAACGCCTCCTGCCAGCATCACCCGGTACGCTCCCATAGGCAGGGCCTCCTTGTGGTACCGTCGGTTAGGCATTGTCAACTGGCGGTGCCCAGGGGTAGGGCCTTCTCTGTGGGAGCACCCGCCCTGTGGAACCAACTCCCCGTAGACCTCCGTTTGGCCCCTGGTCTCCACTCCTTCCTCCAGGACCTGAAGACCTGGTTGTTTCAACAGGCCGGTCTGGACTGACTTCGGGGGTGTGGGTTGATTTTTTAGTCTTTGTTTTAATTTTTAAATTTTATAATCACTGATTAGGCTTGTATTTGTTTAATGGCTTTTTATTGTAATTTGTATTGGGTTTTTTATTGTTCGCCGCCCTGAGTCCTTAGGGAGAGAGGGTGGCATACAAGTCTAATAAAATAATAAAATAATAATAATAAATAATTTAACCCTAAGCAAATATAGATGGGCTTTTAGAAGAGCTGTGGTGGCGCAGCAGTTAGAATGCAGTATTGCAGGCTAATTCTGCCGACTGCCAGCAGTTTGATTCTGAATGGCTCAAGTTGACTCATCCTTCCGTCCTTCTGAGGTCAGTAAATTGAGGACCCAGATTGTTGGGGGCAAGAGGCTGACTCTCTAAACCACTTAGAGAGGGCTGTAAAGCACTGTGGAATAGTATGTAAGTCTAAGTGCTATTGCTTTACCTAGAGGGGACTAAGTATGCTTGGCCTAACAAAGAGAAAGCTTAGTGCAGACAAGGCAAATATTTCCAATAGTTGATGGACTCTGAATACAGAATAACAGAGTTGGAAGGGACCTTGCTGGTCATCCAGTCCAACCCACTGCTCAGGCATGAAATCCTATATCATTTCAACAAGTGGTTGTCCAATCTCTTCTTAAAAACTTCCAGTGTTGGAGCATTCACAACTTTTGGAGGCAAGTTGTGCCCTGATTATATGTTCTCAGGAAATTTCTCCTTAGTTCTAGGTTGCTTCTCTCCTAATTTTCATCCATTGTTTCTTATCCTGCCTCCAAGTGCTTTGGAGAATAGGTTAGCTCCCTCTTCTCTCAAAGCCTTTTCTTTCTTCCATAGCACCTGAGGGCAGGACAAAAAGCAATGGGTGGAAGATCATCAGAGGCAGATCCAACCTGGAAAATAAGAGGAATTTCTTGACACTGAGATTAATCAATGGAACAGCTTGCTTTCTGGAGCTGTGGGTACTCCATCGCTGGAGGTTTTCAAGAAACATTTGCCAACCATTTATCCTAGATGGTTTCATGATTCCTGATATGGGCAGTGGGTTGGATTAGGAGACTTACAAGATCCCTTCCAAGGACTCAGTGGTGGGATTCAAAAAAAAATTACCACCAGTTGTGTGGCCATGGCTTGGTGGGCATGGCATGGCTTGGTGAGCTAGGCTTGGAAAGGATACTGTAAAATCTTCATTCCTTCCCTACTCCTGGGGGAAGGTTACTGCAAAATCCCCATTCCCTCCCCACCCCACTAACCTGCTTTCCAGCTCCATTCTGCTGTGCAGGGCAACCAAAGAAGACCCAGCTGATCAGCTGGGACTCGGGAGGCAGAAAATAGATGGGGGCGGCGCCAGTCAGAGGTGGTATTTGCCGGTTCTCCGAACTACTCAAAATTTCCGCTACTGGTTCTCCAGAACTGGTCAGAACCTGCTGAATACCACCTCTGCTTCCAGCTCTATGCTTCTCTGATTCTGTTATTCTGTGACTCCATGGCTCTATGGTTGTTTTCCAGAGTTCACTTTGATGTCCTTCCTGAATCTTATTTTCTTCTGTGAAAGCATTCACCTGTAGCTGCTCAATTTTGATATTTAGCATCCTGGTATATTTGAGAACAATATGCTGGACAGGTTGGCTCATAACAATCTAAATACGAAATATAAATAAATCCATCTATAACTGAGCAGCTGGATCTGTCTAACCAACACAGGAGACATCTCAGGGTGATGTGCTTGGTGCTGTCTGAACTTGGTTGTTTTCTTGCTGATGTTTCATTACCCAACTAGGTAACCTCATCAGTGCTAGCTGATGATTAGCACTGATGTTGTTATCTGGTTGGATTCAACCCTGAGCTACAGATACTCTCTTCTAGTGAGACATCTCAGTGTCTTGACTGATCACTCAAATGCCCACAAAGCAACCTATAGAAAGGCCATTTCCTCTAAGTCAACAATTTCTTACAAAACAAAGCCCATCTTACCTGGATTTCCCTTCTGGATGAGGAGACTTGCAGCTCCAATATACAATAAACAATCCCATCTGTAGCCACGAAAAATAGTGTTAATTCCCACCCTACCTCATCCTCATTTTCAGAAGCTTTGCTGCTCCAAACAGCATCTGCTTTGGTTCTTCATTTTTAGCTCTGGAACAAGACATTCTTCAAAACAACATCTGTGGTCAACCTGGCAGGCAAGATGGATGCTTTGCAACAAGGCTTGCTTTGGGCCAAGATGGGGTGCACTGTCTATACGGGACAGCTGTCCATCTCTGTTTAAAAGCACAGAGAATGTATCTAGATTTTTCTTGAGCTGAGCCATCAGTTGATCATCAGTGTCTATGGAGATTCTCAGTCATCCAAGTCATGGTTGTCCCAAAGGTGCTTTTGCAACAGGACTTTGTTTTTCCTTGAAGAAGTTTTGCTTCTCATTCAAGAAGCCTCTTTAGTTCCTACTGAATGGTGGAAGAATTCATATTCCTTGTAGTCATCTGGTCATTAACACTCTTTCTGAGAATTGTGGAGGCCACTTGGAAGTATCTCTGCCTTCAGGATCACCTGAACAGTGTAAATGGGTGTGGAACCTTTTTGGAACTGATGAAAGAAACTGCTTCAAACAGCTGTGTTTACAACACAGTCCTTTCAGCAGTTCCAAGAAGGTTCCACACCCATTTGCACTATTCAGGTGACCCTGAAGGCACAGATGAAACTCCTAGTGGCCTCAATGACTCTCAGAAAGAATCAAACAATGAGATGACTTCAAGGAATATAAATTCTTCCATCCACCACCATTCAGTCAGAACTGAAGAGGCTTCTTGGATGAGAAGCGAAACATCTTCAAGGAAAAACAGAGGAAGTCCAGTTGCCTCCAGAAAAAGCACCTTTGGGACAACTGACCATGAGGTTCCCAAAGAATCACCCCTCTAAACTTTGCATGCTGAACCACATCATCAACCTAGCCATCTATCAAAGCTTACCACAGCACTACACCCACTCTCAGTTGAGTAGGAGTGATTAGAAGATATTCTCCTGCCAACTGGTGACTTTTGGCACAAGAAGACCAACCCCTGTCTTAATCCATCAACTCCATCTTTGGAGATTGAGGATGGAAGCACGAAGAAGTATTGACAGGACTTAGACAACCAGCTAAATATGAGCCAGCCATACGCAGCAGCAGCCAAAAAAGCCAATTCAATCCTAAGTTTCATCCACAGAGGGATACAATCAAGATCAAGTGAGGGACTAATACCACTCTATAAAGCCTTAGTAAGACCACACCTAGAGTACTGCATCCAGTTTTGGTCACCACACTAAAAAAAAGATGTTGAGACTCTAGAAAGAGTTCAGAGAAGAGCAACTAAGACAATTAGGGGAGTGGAGACTAAAACATTGATGAACAGTTGCAGGAACTGGGCATGGCTAGTCCAGTTAAGAGAAGGACCAGGGGAGACAGGATAGCAATGTTCCAATATCTGAGGGGCTGCCACAGAGAGAAAGGGGGTCAATCTATTTTCTAAAGCACCCGAAGGCCAGACAAGGAACAATGGATGGAAATTGACCAAAGAGAGATTTAACCTGGAAATAAGGAGAAACTTTCTGACAGTGAGAACAATCAACCAATGGAACAGCTTGCCCTCAGAAGTTGTGAAAGTGCCATCACTTGAGACTTTCAAGAAGAGATTGGACTGCCATTTGTGAGAAATGGTGTAGGGTCTCCTGCTTAGGCAGGGGGTTGGACTAGATGACCTACAAGGTCCCTTTCAACTCTGATTATCTGTTATCTGAATGACCCATTCATCTCATGATTCATAATTTCTGACATCGATGGGACAATAAATGCATGACTCAGTAATTTCCTGTTATCACCAAAATTCACCTTTTGCATGCAATGCCTTCTCTTCCATCCCTCTATTTACAAATTCAGCAGAACAATCAAGAAAGAGTCATGTGGGCCTTTGTGTGTGAGTATATTCTGAATTTTCTTAGTCATAAGCGAATTTGATCTGTGCTTCAATGTACCCCCGTCTGTGTTTCCTTTGGCCTCATAATATTTTCCTTTTTTTAAAATTAATCTTTTCGTATCTACATTCTCCCAGTGCAGTCCCACTTCCACGTGACAGAATACGGTGCAAATGTCAGAGTAATTTTGGCAATTACTGCTAGTCTATTTCCACTTAGGGGAGACTGCAGATGAGACCCCACTTAGCTGTTTGAAGGCACCATGAATGTCACCCAGGCACGGTCAATCTATCAATATTCCTCCTGCACAAGTCTTCTTCTCACAACATGGTTAACCCATGCAGTGAGTTACCCAGGGAGATCTCCTTAACCAGAGCTTCAGAAAATATCCAATCCTATTAATAGAAGAGACTATTCGTTATTGGCCAAATGTGATTGGACACACAGGCAAAAACATGATTAATCATAAATCATACAATGCAATCATAGACCATAAGGTACAACCAGCAAAGTGACAGTCATAAGATAGGAGTAGGCAACAGGAAAGATGAGAAGGATAATAGTAATACAGTCCTATTACAGGATTAGATATCCTTAGGCATAGGACAGTGCTGTGGGAGTTAGATGTTTAACAGAATGATGGCACTGTTGATGAGGAATCTGGAGAAAACATAGAAGGTGGGAAGAAATATCCATCTGGTTCAGTTCCAAGCCAGGAGAAAGACACTGGAAATATGGAGGCTGATTGGAAAGATGGTTTAATGGTGAAACAGAACCACATGGGTTCTGGGCAGCTGACCACATGGAGTTGAGAGTGAGGGGTTTTTATACCTTCTCTTGGGCTTTGCACTTAGGGTTCCTGTTCCTGCACTAGAACATGTATTCTATTGGCTATTGTCAGACTTCCATGGGGCCATGTAGGGGTCATAGCTGGCTCTATAGGCAAAGTACAAATCATAGGTTGTCTGAGCTAAGTTTGGTTGAAGTTTGGACTGCTGAGATGATGCAATGAAGAGACTTGTGTTCTGAAAGGGTGTTGGGCAATTCCTATTATGGTTTAATGGCTTTGTCCTGGTTTGACTCTTGGGTGAGGGCATTTGCTTATGAATAGAACTATATAGTTTTCAATATGCTGTTTATCACTTAAGTGCTGACATCTGCTGAGGGCTATTAAGAGAAGTGGGGGCTGCTTTCTTCAAAAAAACACATTTCTCCATTTCACATCCAGGGAAATATAATATTCTGCCTTTTTAATATTTCTCATAATATTTCCTTCTGCTAGGAGCGGGGTGGGTGCTAACTTACTAGAGCTCCATTATCTCTGCAAACCTTCAAGGCCATGGAAAGTCACCAGGAGAACACCCAGTGTCCTTAAGGGATCACCCAAAAGTACCAAGAATGTACTTAACTATTTGAGTGACTTCTGCTTCTGCTTACCTTATCTATCCTGTGCCAGAAGATGACTTCTTTATCTATTGTATGCCAGCCTTGCTGGGTGGATTATTTATATAATAAAAGAGTATAAATGCAAGCATTTCTGGTTACTTGGGGCTTTCTTTCCATAAAAGGAGCCCGTCTTTACTCAGCTGAATAAACGTGTATGTCAGCATTCCAGCAAACCTCCATTCCGGCCAATAACTCCAAGACGGACATCTTCTCAAAAGTTCCTTTTATTTGGATAGTAACTGGCACAACTGTGGAATCCCGAATCTGAAAGTTCTGGGATTCCTTACAATAAGTAAAAACTACAAATCCATTCCCTGCACCCATCACCACATCACATGGCCCAATCACCATCCATCCCAAAGTAAGGCTTCTTCTCACTTATGCACAACACGACCTGACCTTGAATCAGAAAAAAGAATGTTATTATGTCTAACTAGAATTACTCCAATGAATTCCCCCCTCCCATTTTCCTAGGCTCAGTTGTGGCAGCGTGGGAGCAACGGATCTCAATATGGCTTCTAAAGCTGACAGCGTAAACTTAAAGGCAACGTCTGGTATTCTGTCTCTATTTTACCAAGCTGCACTGTCAACTCACAAAACATTTATAACTTCCAAAACTAAACAGGATTTATTTGGGGTAACTGCCGGAATCCTGACATGCACCTCAGAACCAGCACAAGGGAAAAAACTGTACTTGTGTCTAATTGTTTTGGACATGGAATGCTCTATAGCAGGGGTGTCAAACTCAAGGCCTGTGGGCTGGATCTGGCCCATGGGGTGCTTAAATCTGGCCTGTGGGGCCAGCCTGGAAATATCAAAGGACTGGACTACAGTGCCTCTGGCAGCTAAAACGAGCTGCGTGCGGCTCCCCCGCACCTTGTTTTCACCCGCCATGGCCTTCTGCAGACCTCTGCCAGCCGAAAATGAGCTGAAAACCAGCCCAAAACCAGGCCCAAAACCAGGCCAAAAATGGACTGAAACATGTGTTCAGAGTATTGCAGTGCCAGAAAAGTAAACACAGATGACTGAGGCTTCATTTAACTTCTTTATAAACACATAAAGTAAATTTTACAATACCAGTTGTAGATTTCTCCAACATGGAGCAAACTCAAACAGACACAGACATCAGTTTCACTTTAGTTCAGCAGGCAAGCAAGACACACAGCAGAGAAGAGAAGCAGTTTCATTTTCAATAGACAGACTCAGATCTTAACACAGCTTCAGTGCTGCAGAGCTTAATATAGAGCCATGCCTAGACTACCTCTAGTTTCAGTTTCCAGCCTAGGCTACTTCTAGTTTGTTGCCAAATGGTTCTCATTGGCTGACTTAGTTGCTATGCCTATTCATTGGCTGACCTTGTTAACATGCTCTATTCCAATTCATGAATATACTCTGACAAAATGGGCCAAAAAATGGGCCCAAAATGGGCCAAGAATGGGCCAAGAACAGGCCACGTGGCCTGTTTTCAGCTGGTAGAGTATTTCAAGAGGCATCTCTTCCTTCCACCACCCCACCAGCCCTCCTGCCATCGTCAGCCTACAGAGGAGAACTAAAATGCTGATCCGGCCCTCAAAGAAATCCAGTTTGACACCCCTGCTTTATAGCATCGTCCTGAGGGGAGAAGTTGAAACAGTTTATGTCCCAGATGTGAGGGGCCTGTAGATATTTTTTCAGTCCTTTTTCTGGCTCATACAGTATACAATATACCTCAATGGAAGGCAGGCTGGTTGCAATTGTTTTTTTTTTTATTTTTCCTGCAGTCCTAACTATCCATTGAAGTCTGTGCCTGTCCTGGGTTAAAAGTCCTTGCCAAAGACCTGATTTCATTTTTCCCCCACCTCTTTGTATAGCCCACCTCCCCTCCCTCTCCCTATAACTCCTGAGATTTCAGTTCCAGCATGTCGGCATCTGGTGTTCGCCATCCCAAGATCACGTCGCATGCATCACAATGTCACCGTGCATATGGCAAGACTTATGCTCGTTTCGGTCAACAGATGCATCGTTTGCACAACGGTGGCAGGGTGCATATAACATTTCTTGCTCCTGCATCCTTCTATGAATGCCCATCTGTTAGACAGGATGTAGTTCTCCCCATTTTCTTCATTCCAATATCCTATAGTAAGATTTAGGTTTGTTTGGGGTTTTTTTTCTTGTAAGAGTCAGCAAAATGAAAAAGGATTATGCTTTTGACAGACTAGGAACTTCATGAATTGGCTTGACCATGTATTAATATTCCTGATCTTCTTATGACTATAACTTTGTTGCTTGCATCTTACGACTTATATTAATTGTTTCATTTAGTATCGTACCTGGTGTGATTTATGTTGATTGCTTATTTAGTATCCCGAGTGTTTGATCTTATGATTTATGATGAATGTATTTTATGACTATAATCATGATTTACCACTTGTGGCTTGTATGTTCACTTATGCATCGGAGACAAATTCCTTGTGTGTCCAATCACACTTGGCCAATAAAGAATTCTATTCTATTCTATTCTATTCTATTCTATTCTATTCTATTCTATTCTATTCTATGCTAATATTCTATTCTATAGAACTCTCAAGTTTTCAATTCTACGAAACAATGGCAACAAGAATAACACACACAAACACATATACACAGGGAGAGAGAGAGATTTAAAACCTCTTTCTCTCTCCACACACACACACACACACACCTCAAAAGTCCAAAGAAACAAAAAAACCTCACAATACACAAAACAATCAAAACATTTTTAAAAGGTGCATCAAAAAAACCCAACAACATGTAGACACATATTATCCCTTCTAGTTGAATACTCATGAATTCAACATACAACATTAGTCCACATCCTTTGTGAAACAGGCCCTCCCAAAATTTTTAAGCTACTAGATCTATTTGCAAACTGTTGGCCTGTCTTCTACATTAGTGATCAAGTAGTGAATAGGAAAAACAATAAGAGTAAAACAAAACAAAATTAAACTTCTATATCTTTGATCAAGGCAAGGGCCAACCAGAGCAGAGAACAAAATACACAAAAATAATGCAAGATCAGAAGATGTGGAGAAAACTGGCCCATAAAATTGCCAAGACATGAATTAATGGATAACCACCACCACCACCTCCTCCTCCTCTTCCTCTTCCATCATCATCAACATCATTAACATCATCATGGCTTCCTCCAGCAAAAGTCAACATTGATTATATAGACCCGAGGTTTTATGTGCTATATGGGGTCTTCCACTTTCAGGAAACCACAGGTCTTTGGGTCAATATTTCAAACATCCATGCTTTTCAAGTCAGACTTAAGCCAGAGATTGACAACTTCCACATTCTGCAGGAGTTAAAGTTTTGAGTGGAAAAGAGAAGCAAATAACCCTCCTGAGGGCATCTGCACATTTACCCCAGCCAGTGCAAACTGGGTTGAAAACACCCATCTCAGAAGGTTTGCCTCATTTCACTGCTTCCAAATAAACCTCATTTTCTGCCTTCTTTCCTTGGTTCCACTTGTTAATCCCTGTGTTGTCCTTAGCGTAAGCACCTAGGACCTCATTTATTGTATATTGCCATATATTTTGCAGTCCTTTCAACCGAGAGTTGTACTTGGGGCAAAGCAAATGGCGGTTAGTGCTCAAAGGGGAGCCAGCCGTGCCAAGTGTTTGACGGCAACGATGTACAAAAGTTCAATCCTACTGTTGCAAAAAAAAAATCTCCCCAATGGATGTGAAATGAGTCAAAGGGTTGCAACTGAAGCCTGCTTGAAATGTTGTCCATCAGCCCAGCCATTGCCTCCCTACATAAAGCACTGACAAATCTCATCAAGGAGCTAAGCAGCAAAGTTCATTGTTATGCCAGCTTGGAAACGGTGAACTGAGCAGATCCAGAGATGGATATTTTCCCCCCTCTAATTGGTGTCTTTGGGTCAATTCCAAAGAATCTCAGAAAATGGGGTGGAAATGATGGGGAGGTTCTTCCCCACTCTTTTCAGAGGAAACAAGAAAAGCATTTATCATACTAGTGAATTGAGTGCCTTTTTGACAATGGTGATGTAATGATGTTCATCCATCGTTTTCAAAGAGGACCTTGACATCTAATGAGTTGTGGGCTGTCCACAGTGTGTCTGCAGGTGACTGGTAAGTTCTATACAGGCACGGAATGTTCTGCCACATGTTGGGCAGACATGTGTGGGCACCATTATTGCAGCATTTGTGTCATGCCCCTGTTGGAATCTGATTCCAAGGGGGAGGTTAAGCAGCTGACAGGGAATGAGACTGTGGTGCTGGTGGATCTGGAGGAAACTGGGGAAGGGCATAGTCTGGCTGGGAATTCAGAGGAAGAGCCAGGCCCATTCCCTCTTCATCCTAGGAAATGCAGGGAGGAACGGAGAAGGGAGCAACATGAGTTATGTGGGTTACGGGGGAGAAAAGGGTCCTGATTCCCTTCATTAGCTGCAGCTGGGAAAACAGGATTTAAAAAGGGTGTTTGCACACAGCACCTTGCTGGAAGCAAAACATGCATTATCTTTGTTTGTCAAGTCTTATCTGGGTTCTGGCATCCTCCCAACTGCATGTGTTTCATTATCTTTTGAAATCTGCAATTCCTTACCCTGCCTTGTCTCGTTAATTGCTGAAGCGTGGCTTGTGTTGGTTTTTATTTATAATCTATAAGTACTTTGGGTTCGGACTGAATGTCTTCCTTTTAAAAGCTGTTCTTGGTAGGTAGAGTTTTTCCTCCAGCTGGACATAACTGGATAACTGGACATTGGAGGCTAAATTGGAGGTATTAAAGGGACTTTATCTTCTTTTGTGACTTTGTTGTTTTTGTACCATGCCATGTCATCACAATTTGCAGCTCTGGCTTTGTGGAGTGGTCGCGTCTCTTGTGCTGTGGTTATCTTTCTGTCTTCAAATGTCTGGCAGCCTTGGTAGATCTACATGCACCATGTCGATCGATCCTGTACCAGGCTTTCCCAGAACTTAAAAAGAGCTTTGGTGGCTCAGGCTGTTAAATGCCTGCTCTTAAGATCCGGCTGTCTACAATTACTGTAGGCTCGAATCCCACCAGGCTCAAGGTTGACTCAGCCTTCCATCCTCTCGGGGTAGGTAAATTGAGGAGCCAATATTGTTGGGGGCAATTAGCTGACCTTGTAAAAATGCCACTTAGTAATAAGCAGGCATATACAATGGAATGAAGGCTATTGCTGAGCACACTGGGTTGCATCCCAAAAATTGTAAGCCGCCCTGAGTCTGGAGGGCTGACTATAAATGTAATTAAAAAAAACAAAAAAACCTGGACATTGGAGGCTAAATTGGAGGTATTAAAGGGACTTTATCTTCTTTTGTGACTTTGTTGCTTTTGTACCATGCCCCGGGTCATCACAATTTGCAGCTCTGGCTTTGCGGAGTGGTCGCGTCTCTTGTGCTGTGGTTATCTTTCAGTCTTCAAATGTCTGGCAGCCTTGGTAGATCTACATGCACCATGTCGATCGATCCTGTACCAGGTTTTCCCAGAGGGTGGTGTTGATCTCCAGGGAACTTAGAGAGAGGCTTTCAGCGTGTCTTTGTATCAAAGTTAAAACTGAAGTTAAAAATGATAGCAGTTTTTTTTCAAGAAAGCAAGATTAGCCAAGGTGGGTTGAGAACATATCTGCAGATCCCTCACATCCTGGAAACAAACTAGACACAACTCCTTCCCTCAGGATGATTGCTATAGGGGCATTGCATGCAAACACAACTAGACAGAAGAACAGTATTTTCCCCTGTAGTATCTTTCTGCCAGACGCCTAATTCTCGCAGTTGACAACATGTGGTGACTACTAAGTTCTGTCTAAAGTATGTGTATATGAAGCCAGAGAGTGTGACTGTGGTATTATTTATCCTTTTATTACCTCTTATTTCCCCCTTCTATTGGTTGCACACTTCTAGTAGTAGTAGTAGTAGTAGCTGTTGTAATATTTTATCTGCTGTTTTACAAGTACGCTGAGTGCTTCTAAACCAGAGACAAATTTCTTTTTTTTTTTTATAAAAGGTTTTATTTTTCCAAAAACACAAACATAACAAACAAACATACACCACATAGATCCATATCAATTTCAAGTATGTCGGTCGGTCAAAAGTCACAGTGCCTTCCCCTCATTATTCATACTCAATATTTCAAAAAGGATAAACTATAATCATTATTATTAATCCTTTATCATATTATAATCTCTAATTGTTTCAACAGTTCTATCTATCTTTATATTCCCAAAAATGTATTACCAAACTTTTTTGTCTAACCATTGATAGAACATATTCCATATCTTATAAAACTGCTTTTCTTCTTGATCCCTAATTTCAAATGTTAATCTACTCATTTCGGCACAATCCAAAATCTTCTTAATCACTTCCTCCTGCGTAGGTATCTTGTCATTTCTCCAGTTTTTAGCAAATACAATTCTAGCCAGAGACAAATTTCTTGTGTGGTTAACCACATTTGGCCAAATAAAATATTCTATTTTATTCTGCTCTGTTCTGTTCTCTTCTCTTCTCTTCTGTCCTGCCCTGCCCTACTCTACTCATCTCTTCTCTGCTCTACTCTATTCTACTCTACGCTATGCTACGCTACTCCATTCCACTCCATAGAACATAAAATAACAGAGTTGGAAGGGACCTTGGAGGTCTTCTAGTCCAATCCCTTCTTGAGCAGAAGACTCTATGCCATTTCAGACAAATGGCTGTCCAGTCTCTTCTTAAAAATCTCTTCTTCATTCCATTCCATTCTATTACTGTTAAAAAAAAAGGTTGATGCAGGCAAAGACAGGGGTCTCAAGGCATTTGACCAATTGAACATGGTTAAGTGAAGTTATAGATTGTTTTCTCATTTCTTATAAAAGCTGATAGTCTTCATTATAACAAGGTGGAGAGAGAGGGGGAAGGAAGGAGAGAGAGAGAGAGAGAGAGAGAGAGAGAGACTTAGCCTGGGGCATAGAATTTGATCTGCCTTGATTTTTAATGAAAACACAGTTCAATTTCCCCAGCTGACTCATTATGCAGAAGAAGATAGCATCTACTCTTTGGTATTTTCTCTTATCATAAATTCTCCCCCTCCCTCCAAATCCGAGCTCAAATGGCAGATATAAGGGAGAAATCTGTGCAAAGAGGCATGTGAAAATAGCACCGCCAATTGTATTTCCTTAGAGAAGTTTGATTGCCAGATGGATGTATTATGCAAAACCATGCCGAAAAAATGTGTACATTGAAGAAATGGGCCCAACTGTAAATCTCAATTTGAAATTAAAACTTTAAGAAACCACGTGGCTGAAATTAAGAGTTGGTTTGGATATGTAGGCTAAGTCCACAAGTCCAATACTGACTCGAGGAATTCACAAAGCGGATAGAAAGATGGTGTTAAGAAGGCATTTTTAAATCATGGGAAGCAATTGTTCCACTTTGTTCTATGGTGGTGAGATCTGCCTCAAGTGTTGTTCCTAACTATCGGCATCATATGTGACTTTAGAATTTGACAGAATTATAACAAGGATGATCATGAGACTAGTAACTAGCTATACAGATAATAGATAATCAGAGTTGGAAGGGACCTTGTAGGTCATCTAGTCCAACTCCCCGCCCAAGCAGGAGACCCTACACAATTTCTGACAGGTGGCAGTCCAATCTCTTCTTGAAAGTCTCAAGTGATGGCGCTCCCACAACTTCTGAAGGCAACTTCTGTTCCATGGGTGGATTGTTCTCACTGCCAGAAAGTTTCTCCTTATTTCCAGGTTGAATCTCTCCTTGATCAGTTTCCATCCATTATTCCTTGTCTGGCCTTTGGGTGCTTTGGAAAGTAGCTTGATCCCATTCCTCTCTGTGGCAGCCCCTCAAATATCAGAAGACTGCTATCATGTCTCCCTGGTCCTTCTCTTAACTAGACTAGTAATGCCCAGTTCCTGCAACCGTTCTTCAGATGTTTTAGTCTCCACTCCCCTAATCATCCTGGTTGCTCTTCTCTGCACTTTTTCTAGAGTCTCAACATCTTTTTTATCATGTGGTAACCAAAACTGGATGCAGTACTCTAGGTGTGGTTTTACTGAGGCTTTATAGAGTGGAATAAGTACCTCACTTGATCTTGATTGTATCCCTCTGTTGATGCAACTTAGCATTAGCTTTTTGGCTGCTGCACACGGCTGGCTCATATTTAGCTGGTTGTCCACTAAGACTCCAAGATCCCTCTCACAGTTACTGCTATGAAGCCTGGTTTCACCCAGTCTATATGTGTACTTTCGGTTTTTCTTGCCTAAGTGTAGGACTTTACTTTTCTCTAGCTTTTAAAAATAGAGATTAAAGAATAGCAATAGCATTTATATACTGCTTCACAGCATGTACATGTATGTAAGTGGTTTACAGAGCCACCATCTTGCCCCCAACAATCTGGGTCCTCATTTTACCCACCTCGGAAGGATGGAAGGCTGAGTCAACTTGAGTTGGTCAGGATCAAATTGCTGGCAGTTGGCAGAGTTAGCCTGCAATACTGCATTCTAACCACTGCGCCACCATGGCTCTAAAGAACATGGGTTATAGAGGAACTAGAAATATTTTTTTATCAGATATGGATGTCCCATAGGTGTTTTTCAAAAGGTAATTGGACTTCCTTGGGAAGAGGATTGTTTGTTTGTTTGTTTGTTTTATTGAGAATTGGTTGAGGATTGAGAACCTCCATAGACATGAGATATATGGAGAACCTACAAGGAATCAGGTGAAAACACAGAACCTTTAAAAACTGGCAGGAAAAGACACAGGGATCCATCAAATCTGCCCTTCAAGTGTTTTCTTTCTTTGTGTTTCTTTTTAATTTATTCATCATTTTTAATTATTAATTGTTTTATTGGGCTTGATGCCCAGTGAGCCAGATGTTCAGACCGGATATGGCATTTTTGTCCACCTATTGAGTCCTTCACAAGGACCTGGGAAAGGCAGGCGTGAATGTTGGATAGTAGAGATATCATCACAGGTTGTAAACAGTTCTGAATATAGAATATAGAATATAGAATATAGAATATAGAATATAGAATATAGAATATAGAATATAGAATATAGAATATAGAATATAGAATATAGAATATAGAATATAGAATATAGCATTGAAGGAAGCAGTACTATTTCTCTGTCTTCTCTTCTTAAAATCCTCCAGTGATTTTGCAATTCACCAATGGTAAATTTGTCAATTTGTTGGCAGTTCGAATCCCTAGCACTGTGTAACGGGGTGAGCTCCCATTCCTTGTCCCAGCTTCTGCCAACCTAGCAATTCAAATGCATGTAAAAAAAATGCATGTAGAGAAATAGGGATCACTTTGGTGGGAAGGTAACAGCGTTCCGTGCGCCTTCAGCATTTAGTTATGCTGGCCACATGACCACGGAGACGTCTTTGGACAGCACTGGCTCTTCGGCTTTGTAATGGAGATGAGCACTGCCCCCTAGAGCCGGAAACGACTAGC
This sequence comes from Naja naja, assembly GCA_009733165.1. Taxonomy (NCBI): domain Eukaryota; kingdom Metazoa; phylum Chordata; class Lepidosauria; order Squamata; family Elapidae; genus Naja; species Naja naja. Next base: position 217,298,909 of record CM019150.1, on the reverse strand, counting down.
CCGCATGTGTGAGGGAAATGTTTACTTTTAACTTTTAAATTTGGCAATGTCAACAGTGTTGAAGTGGTGCTCCAGATTTTGTGGGATGGCAACCAAGGTACCTAGCACTATTGCTGCTACTTTTGCTTTCTTTTTTTATTTTTAGTTTAGCTTAGTGGGTTTTTAAAAAATTTTGTCAGATGATAGACATACATTTATCCCAAGCATGTATAAACTCAGATGCTGACTGAGGTTGATCAAATGTCCACTTCTGACATGGTTCAGAAAGGAACAAAGGAGACAAGCAAGGGATTAGCATGTAAGTCACATGAGGAGAGCCTGAAATACACGAATGCATTTCATCTTCTCAACTAAAGAAACAAAAAAGGTCATTTGGCTATTTTCAGCTGGGTTCTTTCCTCCCAAGAATGCTTCAACTCAACCAAGAACCATTAACTCTTTTTCTTGGTGCTCAATGCCTTGCCCCTTTATTACCTTCCATTAATGTCATTAGCAATTCAGAAAGATTGGGCAAACGAAGACAGTAGAACTCTGTTAATGTTGCGAAGCTTAATTGGAATGTCGTTGCGCGGCAGTGTTGTCTGGGATGTGTCGTCTCCATTCACACTTAGATAAATGAGTCTGTGGATTGGATGTCACCAGGGTGACTCCAGCTGCACATCTGCCATGCCCAAAATGAACTCAGGTTTATGGGAATTGGTTTCCCAGCTTCTCAGAAAAGCGCTTCGTTGGTTTAGGGTTTTTAAATGTTCCCCTTTGATAATTGTATTACAGTTCTAAAAGTGAAGACAGAAAAGTTTTCTCCTAATGTCAGGATTCCAACAAATCCTTCCCCATTTAAATAATAAGTCTCTAGCTGCATCTCTCAGAGTAAAAAAAATGATCTATTAGGAGTGACCATGTTGGCGTCACCTGGGTGCAGCTGGCACTAAAACACATCATTCATTTCTATACATCATTCATTTGATCTTGGTCTTCCCCCACCCCCTGGATGTATATTCTCCAATGGGACACATCCATAGCCAAGAGTCATCATGCTCTCCAATAATATTCTTGCACGCCAACAGCTTTGGGCTGCCTAGCAATTACCTAAAGCATTTCAGGAATGCACTACTTTCTCCCACTCCCTTTCTGCTGGCAACTAAAAAGACCAAAGAAGTATTTTTTTTTAGTTGACACCTAACTTGTTTTACTATTTATTGCATTCACACAATGTATGTTATTGAGTTAACTGTTTTTTTCTGGACTAGCAGCACTTCTGCATCATTGCCAAGAAGAATACTGGGACATAAAGTTCAGTCGTTAGGATTCTTCAAGTTGGAGTCAACTTGAAGAAATATTTATCTTATAGCATTACAACATATTGGTTTATCCAGACATGGTGGGTTCACACAAGCCATTCATTTTCAGAGGCAGATTTCCTTCATCAGGAGCAAGCAACCAGAATCACTTGAGAATGAACAGAGGGATAGAATCCATATCACGTGAAGTGTTGGTACCACTTTATAATATTTTGGAAAGGCCACACTTGGAATACTGCATCCAGTTTTGGTTACCATGATATAAAAAATATGTTGAGACTCTGGAAGAAATTCATAAAACAGCAACAAAGATAATTAGGGGACTAGAGGCTAAAATATGTGAAGAAAGGGTGCAGAATTTGGGTTTGGGTAATCTATCAATCTGCCTTTCATCAAGGACCTGTATACTGCACGAGTCAAAAAGAGGGCTGTGAAAATATCTACAGACCCCTCACATCCTGGAATAAACCGTTTCAACTCCTACCCTCAAAACGACGCTATAGAGCACTGCACACCAGAACAACTAGACACAAGGACAGTTTTTTCCCCAAATGCTATCACTCTGCTAAACAACTAATTCCCACAACACTGTCAAACTATTTACTAAGACTGTATTACTATTCTTCTTCTCATCCTTACTAGTACCTATCTCTTCCCACTTATGGCTATATCCATGTTGCTTGTATCTTTATAACTTATATTGTTTTTATTGTTTCCTAGTATATTTGATTGTTTATTAGTATCCTATGACTATCACTAAGTGTTGTAACTTATGATTCTTGACGAATATACTTTATTTTTTCTTTATGTACACTGAGAGTATATGCACCAAAGACAAATTCCTTGTGTGTCCAATCACACTTGACCAATAAAGTATTCTATTCTATTCTATCCTATCCTATCCTATTCTATAGAAGGACTAGGGGTGACATAATAGCAGTTTTCCAATATCTGAGAGACTGCCACAAAGAAGAGAGGGTCAAGAAGCAACGGATGGAAACTATCCAAGAAGAGAACCAATCTAGAACTAATGACAAATTTTCTGACAGTGAGGACAATCAGTGGAACAGTGGAAGTTGTGGGTGCTCCAACTCTGGAGGGTTTTAAGAAGAGATTGGACAATCATTTGTCTGAAATGGTATAGAATCTCTTGCTTGAGCAGGAGGTGTTGCACTAGAAGACCTTCACGATCCCTTCCAACTCTACTAGCCTGTTATTTTAAGTCAAGGGTCTTCAAACTTGGCAAGTTTAAGACTTGTGGACTTCAACTCCCAGAATTCCTGAGCTAACATGACTGGAGGAGGAATTCTGGGAGTTGAAGTCCACAAGTCTTAAAGTTGTCAAGTTTGAAGACCCCTGTTCTAAATCACACCATTTCAGAAGGCAGGTGAATGCAGTCAGTCCTTGACTTATGACCTCAGCTGGGACCAGAAATCAAACCTACTGCACAAGGTTTGATTAGATACTGCTCTCATGTCACCCCTAGTCCTTCTTTTCATTAGACATACCCAATTCCTGCAACCGTTCTTTTAGCCTCCCATCCCCTAATCACGTTCTTTGCTCTTTCTAGAATCTCAACGTCTTTTTTCCATCACCAAGTTCCATTTGGTTTTTTGGCAGTGTAATATTGTTGTTTTAAGAGACCAGGACTTAGTTTTGCAACCTTACATTATGACCCCATGACATATTTACTTGGAAAACAATCAAGCTATTATGTTCACATAGTGGTCAAAAATATATACACATAGGATTGCAGACTTAATTTTCGTAGGATGTTTTTTCCCCCCTTAAAACTATGAGAGTCATTGGCCTTGTACTGTTTCCAGGGGAAATTCAATCACAATGTTTCAGCTACAATTCTCCCCCTTACCCATTTTGCATTTATTTATTGACCTTGAGATTATCTTACATTAATTCACTGAATACCCCTGTCCTTTGTTACCTTGGCATTTTACTCAATTATTAGCCCAGTAAAGACATGCTAACAACTTTAGAGATCCCACCATCCTCCTTTTCATAAATTTCCAAGCAATCGTTTCATTACATCATTAAAACTACTTTCATTGGTGTTATCTGCTCACGGTGGCCAGAGAACCTTCATCAAATCTTGGTCATTGTATCTCTGAAAGATGTTATTGTAAATATGAGAGTGGGGGGAATTAAAATTCTGATGCCTAATTTATAAGATGAACCTGTCTGACAATCAAATGACCTTCTTCTTTCTGTCTGGTTATTAAATTGTTTGTGATCTAATAAAATGCTGGTAATACACTCTTTTTCATTGTAGATTTAATTTCCTACCTGACATTTAGATTAAAAAGGAGTATGGACTAGGGAGAAAAGGTTTGCCATCAGCAGATCTGCAAGGATCACTGCCCCTATCTCTGGACTGACAGGTGTTTGTTTGACGTTTAGTTTCTCCTGAGGGAACACTTTTGTAATGTATATTATTCTATCAAAAACAGAAACAAAAAAAAGTCACCAGAGAAGGTCACGTGGACAACTCTCCAGTTGTCAAATCTGTCAATAATCAAGAATACAGAATAACAGAGTTGGAAGGGACCTTGGAGGTCTTCTAATCCAACCCACTGCTCAAACAGGAGACCAGAGGTGGGATTCAGCAGGTTCTGACCAGTTCTGGAGAACCAGTAGCAGAAATTTTGAGAACCGGCAAATCCCACCTCTGACTGGAGATTTTACAGGTATCTTTCCCCTGCCATGCCCACCAAGCCACACTCACAGAACCAGTAGTAAAAAAAATCTATCTATCTATCTATCATATCTATCTTTCTATATCTATATCATCTGTATCTATATCTCTATCTATCTATCTCTATCTATCTATCTATCTATCTATCTATCTATCTATCTATATATCTATATCTCTATTATATCTATTTATCATATCTAATCTATCTATCTATCTAATCTATCTATCTATATCTAATAATCTAATAAATCTATATCTCTATCTATCTATCTATATCTATATCATCTATATCTATATCTATCTATCTATCTATCTATCTATCCATCCATCCATCCATCCATCCAAATCATCCATCCATCCATCCATCCATCCATCCATCCATCCATCCATCCATCTATCTATCTATCTATCTATCTATCTATCTATCTATCTATCTATCTTTCCCTCCTTTTCCTAGTCAAGGGAGCCAGTATTATCTGAACACACTTGCATGGTCATATGGTCAGCATTATACACCAAGGTACACAGAATGCTGTTACCTTCTCACCAAAGTGGTACCTATTTATTTACTCACATTTGCATGTTTTTGAACTGTAAGGTGAACAAAAATGTCTGGGTGAACACTATGTCCAAAACATGCAGACAAAATGCATGTAAGGAATAGCCACACCCTGTGAGAGTGGCTCAGAGTATTATATACATTTTACACTGATAGAAACAAAGTTTATCCAATCAGAGACAAAGGTTCGTTATTAATGTGGGCAATGTCTTGCCCATGCCCCCCCCCCTTCCTTATCTATGGAGCATTCTTTGTTCGTGCTCTGTCCATACTTTGTTATTTTACACAGTATCCCTTGTTCTTGTGTGTTCGTGCTCATAGGCAGCTCCCCTTATCTATGGAGTAGGATGTTCCTGGGAGCTGTCTCCAAGGATCTGCCTAGCTCTGAAGCAAATTGCAGAAGCGAGAAACCAGATAGAAAAGGATACAATTCTCTTACAGAATGAATTCTAACAAATGATTCCCATCCTTAGCAAAATGGTATAAGCAACTTCTTTAACAGAAGCAAAGAGCAAAGGTTACATTGATTCATGTCAATATGTCCTTTCATACACACACACACACACACACACGGTTGAATTTCCGAAAGGCTGTTTTGCATCCTTTCCATTTTGCTCTTCAGCATCGCTGTTAATCTCAGACAAACAGCAGGAGAAACAATGTCCAGTCTACAGGAAATGTACGGTCTTGTGGCTCCACAGGTGCCAAGATCTTGGGCATATGGCAACTGCTTCAGCAGGACAATCTAGACAACACTGATTGCGACTTCAAAGGAATGGAATCCTTCCAGTAAAGAGGGGACATTTTGCCCAGTTGTGTTTTGGTGTTCTGTTTACCATTAGCACTGAGGCCTTGGGCCAAATTCTGCTCAGATCAGACTGGGACTGAGTTAAGACTTCACTTTGTAGTATTCAGGGGGCCAGGAAAGTGTGTAGCTAGTATGATAAGACTTGTTGTGTTTCTCCCTGAGCTGTAGACTAACAGGGAAGAATAACCCTGCCAATTTAATTTATTTTTGTCTCCTCTCTTATTTTTTTTCCTAGTTGTTCCATTTGGCCATCTAATACCAGTTTTACTTTTTAAAAAAAATCTCAATTTCTTTGAGATCTTTTGTAGCGCTTGTATATTTGCTTGTTTGCTGTTTAACAAATTTATAAAGCTGAAAAACTCACATGTAGGTGATTCTGGGCAGCTTATAATATTTATTTTTAAAAATCTACCATATAATAGAACTTATTCAAAAAAAGAAAATCACAACCCCATGGCAGCAACAATGCAATCACTTGATTCACTCCATCTCCATTTGTGGCCTCCAGGCCCCTCACAAAACCCAACATTTTTAGGGCCTGTCAGAAAAACAGAAGGGTGGAGTCAACCATACCTCAGGGGATTGATATTCCACAGAGAAGGAGCCACTACCAAAAAGGCCTTGCTTCATGGACCTATCAGATGACAATCGTTAATCAATAGGACTGGCAACATGCCTTCTCTTTCCATCCTGGTTGGCTGGATGGATGTAATAGGGTTGTTTTTGTATGCAATTATCCCCAACATTTAAATTTTCACATCTACATCAGCAGTACGAATACATAGAAATGTAGGACTGGAAGAGATCTTGAAGGCCCAAGGCAGAAGACTGTTCTGACCAAGGCTTCCTGAGACCATAATTATGTGCACACTTAGTTAAAACAACTCTTGTTTTATTTCAACACTGGGAATTATGTTCATTCCCAGCCTGTAATGAGTCCCAAACAATCCTTCAAGATAAGCACCCACCTTTCTCTCCTTTGAATTGCTGCCAACAACTAAAGTGCCAAATGAACTATAAAAAAACAACCAAAGTACAAAGTCCACACACAGCTTCAAGGTTCAATCTGAACAGAGCGAACGATGTTGCTTCCTGCAAAGGTTTCTTCACCTTTGCCAATCCTTTATACCTTATGGGAGGGGCAATCACCTCCAAGCCTTACTCCCAAGTTGCCCCTTTTGTCTCAGCTGCTCTTGCCTTCTGGCAGCTCTGTGCACATGCGCACTGGGAACAGGCTACCCTTGTTCCTTTGCCTCGCTGCTGCCAGACTCTGGATGCTCCGAATTAACACACCACTCCCAGATGATCCTGGCCGCATCTCTGCATCGGATGCAGGACCCTCATCCAAGTCCTCTCCAGACTCCCGTACTGGTCCCCATTCTTCCCCACTGTCCAATTCCACTGCCATCTGCACAGGCTGCCGGCGAACCACAACAAAGACCTTATACCATCCTGGTAACAAAAACGTTCAGCAATGGAGAACCACAACTCCAAGAGACAAGCTACTCCACTGATTAATCATTCTCACTATTAGGAAAGTCTTCCTTATTTCCAGGTTGGATCTCCCACTGACCAATTTGCATCATTGCTTCTTGTCTTGCCCTCTGGTGTGCTGGAAAATAAATCAACACTTTCTTCCCTGTGATAGCCCTTCATGCATTGATCAGGGCTTCCCTAATCCTTCTCATTAGGCTAAATACACCTGTTTTGGTCACCGTACTATAAAAAAGATGTTGAGACTCTAGAAAGAGTGCAGAGAAGAGCAACCAGGATGATGTGGAGACTAGCAGTTAAAACATATGATGAACGGTTGCAAGAACAAGGCATGGCTAGTCTAGTGAAGAGAAGGACCAGGGGAGACATGATAGCAGTTTTCCAGTATCTGAGAGGTTGCCACAGAGAGGAGGGGGTCAAGATATTTTCCAAAGCACATGAAGGCCAGACAAAAAACAATGGATGGAAATTGATCAAGAAGAGATTTAACCTAGAAATAAGGAGGAATTTTCTGACAGTGAGAACAATTAACAATGGAACAGAAATTGCCTTTGGAAGTTGTGGGAGGTTCATCACTGGAAGCTTTCAAGAAGAGGTTGGACTGCCACCTGTCAGAAATGGTATAGGGTCTCCTGCTTGTGAGGATGGACTAGATGGCCAACAAGGTCCCTTCCAACTCTGTTAATCCGTTACCTAGTTCTCTTAGCTGTTAATTGTATGGTTTGGCCTCCAGATACCAGATCATCTTTGTTGCTCTTCTCTGAACTCTTTCTAGGACCTCAATATCTTTTCTGTATCATGATACATATTAGCTGCCAGTCTCAGTGGTGACTTTGGGCACCTCCCAATACAGGCATAAAAAGAATTACTTGATTAAGCAAAGTGTCAACTAAAAAGATACTCCTTTGGTCTTTTAGCTGCCAGAAAAAGGGAGTGGGGGAAAACAAGGCATTCTTGAAATGCCTAGATAATCACCTCGGCTGCCCAAAGTTGTCAGAGCATAAGAAGGTTATTGGAGAGCATGATGGATGACTCTTGGAGATGGATGTGTCCCATTGGAGAAGTCACATCCAGGGGGTGGGGGAAAGACCAGGGTCAAGGGGGAAATGTATGATGTGATTTAGTATTGGCTGCACCCAGCCATGCACCAAGATGGCAACCTCTAATAAATCAATTTACTTTTTCTGAGATGCGGTTAGAGACTTTTGATTTGAATGAGGGTGGATTTGTTGGAGTCCTGACACAAAGTCCTTAAAACTACCTTCCAATCTAGTCATAAATGTCAAACCCTACCCCCACTTCCTTGCCCCAGTGCCTGAGGGAAAAGTCAAGTCTTTCTGGAAGGCTAACAGGATCAGTGCTATCTGGATCTTGGTGGCTTCTTGTTCCATAAGGCAGGTGCCATGACAGAGAAGGTGGGAGAATTATATTACTAGGACAAAAGATGTCCACTACATAAGGAGTCCAACAGTTGTTTGTTCAGTCACTAAGTCATGTCTGACTCTTCACAATCCATGAACTACAGCACACCAGGCCCCTGTGTCATCCACCATCTCCCAGAGTTTGTCCAAATTCATGTTCATCGCACTGATGACACTATCTAACATCTCATCTTCTGCTGACTCCTTCTCCTTTTGCCTTCCATCTTTCCCAACACCAGGGTCTTCTCCAAGGAGTCCTCTCTTCTCCGTAGGTGGCCAAAGTATTTGGGCTTCAGCTTCAGGATCCATCCTCCAAAGAATAGTCAGGGTTGATTCCTTTAGGATCGACTGGTTGGATCTCCTTGCACTCCAAGAGACTCTCAAGGGTCTTCTCCAGCACCACAATTTGAAGGCATCCATTTTTCAGTGCTCAGCCTTCCTTCTTGTCCATTGGAGGAAGAGTCAAAAAGAGAATGGCCATAGCCAAGTCATCAACCCCCTGACCCTTCTATAATATGTAGATGTCTTCTGTAGATTTCTTCTGTATGTAGATGCCTTCTGCAAACGTGCCATCCAGACATTTCTCACACCCTTTGAAACCGATGTAGGAAAAAATAACATTTATAAGCTTAACCTAGGAACGTTGGAAATCTCCAGAGCCAGTGCTGTAATAAGAGATGAGTTGACAAGTATGGATTAATTTTTTTCATTACAATTGCTTTCTCTGTGAAGCAGAATTGGGCTCTGTTCCAGACAGTGGAGAAGGTGCTTGCAAAGGGCAGTCTCAAAAAAAACAAGGAACTACAGGCAGTTTGGTAAAAGGGAGCAACATTTTGAACTGAATTGAGAATGTTTATGATAACAAAAGAAGGAACTGACCGTAGATGAATGGCAGAAGGTGTCCCGATCAAGGCTTCCCAAAAGGACGATGCTTACTCCTTGTCCCGATAAAACCCGTTTTATTTAGGTTAAAGTGAATTCCCTCGTTCACTCTCCAGCAAACTCCCAGCAAACAGTCTTTCAAGCAGTCTATCTGACTTGGAGAGTTGCCATACCATATCTTCCAAACGTCACACTGCAGCAGAAATTACTTGGCAAAAAGCCAGGATCAGATCTAAAAGCAATGTAACCCTCATGAATTGAACTAATTGTCTCCTGCGAACACCACTCCCCTTTCACTCCTCTTTTATTCCCTATGGGAGGGACCATTCACCATCCACCTGTGCCTTTACTCCCAAGTCGACCCTTGTTCCTTAGCTGTTCCCTTCTCCTGGCAGCTCTGCACATGTGCACACTGGGAACAGGCTCCAGCTGTTCTTCTGCCCCACTGATCTCCGACTCCGAAGGCAGCTGATAACTGTCAGGCGGCCCTGGCCCCATCTCTGCCTTCAATGCAGAGCTCTTGTCAGAGCCTTCCCCAGACTCCAGGACTGGCCCATGTTCCTCCACAACCTCCTCACTCTCTGAGTGAATCAGCTGAGCTAAAAAAACAAGGGAATATAGGAGAGGTAACGGTGGGTGCAGGTGGGCGGGGCCAACTAGAGGTGGTATTTGCCGGTTCTCCGAACTAGTCAAAATTTCTGCTACTGATATGCCAGTACTGGTCCAAACTGGCTGAATACCACCTCTGGAGTCTACCCTTGTTCCTTAGCTGTCCCCTTCTCCTGGCAGCTCTGCACATGCACACACTGGGAACAAACTCCAGCTGTTCTTCTGCCCCACTGATCTCCAACCACTAGGCTGGTGGTCAATCAGCACACTTGTTAACTGACCAGGAGCCTATTACCCAGGCTTCAATCACTTCCCTAGCTGCTTTTCTGTATGGGGAGTCCATACAATGCTGACAGCAATGGTGTTGAATCAAAGTTGAATTAGAATACAGCTGTAAGGGACTTTAGGGGTCTTCTAGTCCAGCCCTCTACTCAAGCAGGAGATCCTATACCTGTGTTGGTGAACCTATGCCAAGCGTGCCAGAAGTGGCACGCAGAGCCATTTACCCCGGCATGCAGAGGTCACCTGGAAGAGCCCCACTGTGCATGTGCATGCACTGCTGCCTGACACTGATTGTCAGGTATCTGGCATGCATGTGCAGGGGGTGGAGGGGGTGTACAGGAGATGGGCATGCATGCACAGGGAAGTGCTCGTGTGATGGGATTGCTCACACATGCGCAGGGACGTGCTGCATTGAGGGGATTGGCATGAACGTGCAGATGTGCTGCATGTGAGGGGAAATGTGCATGCACATGCAGATGCACAGCACACAAGGAGGGGTTCATGCATGCATGCGCAAAGATGCATGGTGCACAAGGGGGGAATCACACACACATGCACAGACACGTGGCACATAAGGGGGAATCGTGCATGTATGAGCAGATGCGCAGTGCACAAGGGGGAGTCGCGCATGCATGCACAGGGGGCATGGGGGGGTCAGCATGCGTTGCCTTCTGGGTGCTGGCACACGAGCGAGCGCATGCGCAATTATTGGCACAGGAGCCGAAAAAAGGTTAGCCACCACTGTCCTATACCATTTCAAACAAGTGACTGTCTAGTCTCTTCTTAAAAACCGCCAGTGACAAAGCACAACTTCTGAAGTCAAGCTGTTCCACTGGTTAATTGTCCTCACTGTTTGGAAGTTTCTCCATAATTCCAGGTTGCTTCTCTCCTCAGTGTTAGATGATCATAAGGGCTCTCAAACTTTCAAGACCTATTCCATCAGAGATGTATATATTACAGTTCTCAGCTCTGGGCCAATAAACCTGATCAGCACTTTCATGGAAGCGAAGAAGAACCCAAAACTCTAATTATGCTGCCCTCTGGAGCTTCCCAGATGTGGCAATACTTCCATATGCGAAGAGAGAGGGGAATATCGTATCTGCCTGAACAGGCCAGATGGATGGGCTATTTGGCAATTGAGAAATATAAATTGCCTGTGTAATATGGGAAGTCACCAGCCAGAAAGCGGCTCGATAGCTCGGAGGAAACTTCTGTCAAGCTGTACAAATCCTGCGGAGAAACATCTGGTTCTCATTCTGCCACAAAGCGCCTAATTTAGTTCCATTTGTAGATATTGTCCTTACAGAGGGATTAATTAAGAGATGTGTGGCACTGATGGATACACAAAACTGCCGGGCTGTGTGAGCCAAAGCAAAGAGAGAGCCAATTAAGGAAGCTCTGATGGTGTCTCACTCACTTGGTAGGGAAGGAGGAGGAGGTGGGGAAGGGGAAGGGGGAAGGGGGAAGAGGAGGAGGAGGAGGAGGAGGAAGAGGAGGAGAAAAGGAGAAGGGGAAGGGGAAAAGGAAGGAGGAGAAGAAGGGGAGGGGGAGGAGGAAGAGAAGGGGAAGGAGTGACCCAACTAGGGAACACCATCAGGTGAATTTCTTTCTGGCATGTTTCCTGTTCTCATTGGGTAGACCAGGACAAACCTATGTTGGCTTGATCTTTCCTCTTTGCATTGTGTAGACCAGGATGGCCCTGCCGGCCATAATCCAATCACATCACGGGCCAGATCCAGCTTGTAGGCCTTGAGTTTCACACCCTTGGTACAGAGTCTCCTGCTCAAGCAGGGAATTGGGCCAGAAGAACCCCAAGGTCCCTTCCAACTCTATTGTCCTATGTTCTCACCCAGCAGCCTCTCAAACGGTCTCCCAAATTGTACTGGAATTTCCTTTTTTCAAAAAAAAAAATATTTTTATTGTTTTATATCATACATTTCCTTTCTATGTTAAGCAGTGTGCTCCCTAGGTGTCCAAGGTGTTAACATGCAAACGTACAAATGTCATCATCATTATGATCATATATTTATTTATTTATCTCTCTCTCTCTCTCTCTCTCTCTCTCTCTCTATCTCTATTCATTTATTTATTTATTTATTTATTTATTTATTTATTTATTTATTTGACTTGTATGCCGCCACTCTCCGAAAGGACTCAGGGCGGCTCACAGATAAAAACATAGAACAATAAATAATATAAAAAGAGATTAAACCTGACAAGCCAAATACAACTATAAAAACCAAATTAAAATTGAATTAAATCCCAACCCCTCCCCCAGGAGATCAGTCCAGCCCAACCTGTAAAAACAACCAGGTTTTTAGATCGCGCTGGAAAGAGGAGAGATCAGGAGCCAGCCAGAGCTCAACGGGTAGTTGGTTCCATAAGGCAGGAGCCGATACAGAATAAGCCCTTCCCCGGGGCACCACCAGCCAACATTGTCGTGCAGACGGCACCCCAAGGAGTCCCAGCCTGTGTGCTCGCACAGGGTGATCAGTATTTGATTGGTATATCTATCTATCTATCTATATCTATATCTATCTATCTCTATCTATCTATCTCTATCTCTATCTATATATCTATATCTATATCTATATCTATCTATCTGTCTCTATCTCTATCTATCTCTATCTATCTATCTATCTATCTATCTATCTCTATCTCTATCTATCTATCTATAAACAAATAAGCAGTAATATGTAAATATGCAATGACATCAATCATGTTATAACATATATTATCATCCATTATAGTATCGATTATATAACCATCAGAGATATTTACTCATCTGTTTTTCTTTCTCCTATAAACCATATTTCACCTAATTCCACTCCTCTAAGCTCAATATCTGTCATTTAACCATTTGTAGAATACTTCCCATGTTATGAAATCATTCGAATCTTCTTTTCCTTTAATTTTTTAGGGTTAGCCTATCCATCTCTGCACATTCCAGATTTTTTTTAATTATAATATCGTCTGCGGGGGTTTCTGGGTTTTTCCAACATTGTGCATATGCGATCCTAGCTGCTGTTAGGATGTGTAGAACCAAATATGTGTTACCCTTATTGTAATTTCCTGGAATCATGCCCAACAAAAATGTCCTGGGTTTCAGATCTATGTGTTGTCTTGTCATATTTTCCAGCCATGTGTGTATTTTCTTCCAGTATTTGGGGAGTTTCTGAAAACATCTATAAATTGTCTAAAGCACCAACTGGACAGAGCAACAATTTGTGAATGAGTATGTGCTTTTAAAAAAAAAAAAACATCATTTCGCATCAGTCTGAAGAGAGATGCACAGGAGCTGGAATCCTGCCTTTATTTAATAGGCAATTCAGTGGAATTTGCTTCTAAATAGACCTATATAAGATTGTGCTGTGTGTTTCCTAAGGCCGTTTTTCACAAATTACAAATACTGTCTTCATGGCCTCGTCCAGCCATCGTCAAAATAATGCAAAGCCAGTCCTCGTTACAGTTGTTTTCAAACAGCGATGATTGGACAGCTCTACCAAACTCTACATCTTGCTAACGTGGAAATGGCCTACTATTAAAATATATCATTAACTCAATTTGAGGTTGAACCTGATGAAACCAGTGACATAAGAAATTGTAGAATTGTATGCCTGTGATAAACCTAGCCTGCTTTTCAGGCACAGAGGGAAGAAAAATAAATGGGGACATCTTTTGAAACGTACTTCTAACCCTGTCTTAAAATGAATGGATTTAAAATCCTCCAGTGATAAAACACCCACAACTTCTGAAGATAAGCAGTGCCACTGGTTAATTGTCCCCACTGTTAGGAAGTTTCTGTGTAATTCCAGGTTGCTTCCGTCCTTGATTAGTTTCCATCTGTTGCTTCTTCCTTTTCTTTCTGCTGCTTTGAAAAATAGGTTGACTCCTTCTTCTTCGTGACAGCCCTTCAAAATATTGGAACACTGCTATCCTTAGTCCTTAGGACACCTTAGTCCTTCTTTTCTCTAGATTGGCCAAATAACTTAAAGCAGAAAACACGTCCAACAGATCTTCCTTCTCCTCCTCTTTTCCCCACAACAACAACCCTGTGAGGTGGGTTGGGCTGAAAGAGAATGATTGGTCCAAAGGCCACTCAGTCAACTTTCATACCTAAGGCAGGACTAGAACTCACAGTCCCCTGGTGGTTGGCCCAAAGTCACCCAGCTGGCTTTGACGGCTAAGGCAGGAGTTGAAGTCACAGTCTACCACTTTCTAGCCTGCTACCTTAACTACTAGACCAAATTCTCCCTCCCACTCTGTCTCTGTCTCTGTCTCTGTTTCTGTTTCTGTCTGTCTCTGTCTCTGTCTCTTTCTGTCTCTCTGTCTCTCTGTCTCTCTCTGTCTGTCTGTCTGTCTGTCTGTGTGTGTGTGTGTGTGTGTGTGTGTTGCACTGAGCATTAAACTCTCCTTCAGTAAAAACAGGGGTTCAAAACATTGCCCTGCAACCGTTCTTCATACGTTTTGATCTCCAGGCCTTTAACCGTCTTAGTTGCTCTTCTCTGCACTTTTTCCAAAGTCTCAACCTCTTTTTTGTAACATGGTGACCTAAACTGGATGCAGTATTCTTGGTGTGGTCCTTACTAAGGCTTTTATAAAGCAGTGCTAATACTTGGTGTGATTTAGGTGTTAGATTAAAAGCTAGACCCTTTCATTCAGGTCTGCTAATTTTTGCACCGTCAATATCTTTCTTGGTGGGTTACTCCATTGTTGGGTTACTCCATTTTTCTGAAATTTCCCATTTAGCATGGTCCATTTGGGACAAATTTAACGTGACAGGGAAAAGAAGGAGTGAGAGGGCATCAGACCAAAGCTTGCAAAATCATAAAGGGTAATAAAGGTTGGTACCAGCTAAAGAAAAGAGGGGACGGGTAATTAAATCTGAAGTCAAAAACTACCGAAATGCACCCTTTGGCACAATCTGTTCAGGCAAACAGGTCAAATCCTTCTGTTTAGCAAGCACTTGACCTTTAATAACTTCAACCATTAACTTGAGCCTCTTTCCTTAAACGCCACTGAATTTGCTGGGCTGTAGGACTTCTCTTGAAGAGGTAGTAGACTAAATACAATTCATTATTTTCCCCCTAATGCTGCAATTCTCAGATCAATTTTGTGCTATTTGAAATGGGTAGAGGGTGACCCTGCTTTGAGAACTTTTGATAGGAACCCATAATGCTGGAATTCATTGTTGGAATGTATTTCTATGCAACAACTACAGTTTCCTGTTACAGATATAAAGTGGTACTCATATTTCATGTGTTTTAGGTGTTGTTGGAATTCATTGTTGGAATGTATTTCTATGCAACAACCACTGTTTCCTGTTTCCTGTTACAATTAATATAGTTGAGCAGTAAAGCACATGGTGACTGTGCTCACAAAAAAAGGGGGTCAGCCTATCCTCCAAAGCAATGGAAGGAAGAAGCAATGGATGAAAACAAATCAAGGAGAGAACCAACCTAGAATTAAGGAGAAATTTCCTGGTAGTGAGAACAATTAACCAGTGGAAGAGCTTGCCTCCATAAATTGTAGGTGCTCCAACACTGAAGGCTTTTAAGAAGAGATTGGACAACCATTAGTGTGAAATTTTATAGAGTTTCCTGCTTGAGTAGAGGGTTGAACTGGAAGACCTCCATGTGTCAACTTCAAAATAACTACAGGCCGGTGCCATATTTACTTTGCTTCATTTCTTAGTTGCCACTCTCAGGGCGGGAGGATTAGAAAGAACTAGAATGCAGTGCCTGAGTCTACTAGACAAAACATCCAGCAGACACAGTGTGTGAACCAAAGTCATGGCAACAAACATCTGCTGAGCTTGCGGGGGGAAGGATCTCCCTGGACTGATTGGTTAACATGACCCAGGACACATGATGGGGGCAGGAAGTTTCTATTCTTTTTATTATTCTGAAGTGTGGGAATTACTCAGAAATAACTTCAACTTTCTAAGTGATGATATGATGTACTCAATAAAAGATCTTTCAAGTCTGAATGGAACTTCTGAGTCCTAATTCAATTGGGTTCATTGCTTGGAACCAGGGGTGGGATTCAGCCGGTTCGGGCCAGTTTGGGCAAACCAGATGTTAAATTTACATCTGTTTTGCTAAACCAGTAGTTGAAACAACTGGCTGGTCCCGCCCACCAAACCCCAGCCCTCCCAGGAGTCTCCACACGGCCCATTTTGGATGCAAATAAGTGCAGGGTTCGCATGGAGGTTCTGGGAGGGGCGAAAAATGGCCCTCCCAGAAGTTCCGAAAGTCTGGAAATGGGCCTGTTTCTGGCTTCCGGAGTCCGGGGGAGGCTGTTTTTGCCCTCCCAGAGGCCCAAGGGAAGCCTCCGGACTCTGGGCAAGGCGAAAAACAGCCCTCCCGGAAGTTCTGGTAGGCCACGCCCACCATGGCCACACCCACCCAGCAACCAGGCAGAGAACCGGTTGTTGGGATTTTTGAATCCCAGCCCTGCTCAGAACCACTATGAAACCACAGTCCTTTCCAATTCTGTTCGTAAGCAAATCTTCTCTCATCCAGTTGAACAGAAGGCATGGATAAAAATTACAGGAGATATTTTATTTTCTTCATAGCGTTTATGCAGCTTCCCATCAGCAAATATTTTGTAAGTGATATTTTTTAGGTCAGGGGAAACAAAAGAAAACATTGAAACTCTAGCTCGCTACATAGCACAATGAATGCAGAAAGCAACTTTTCTTTGCGTAAACTGTGTTAGTTTAGGAGGAAGAGAAGAAGAATTTATGGGGAATAGAACTGCAAGAAATGACTTTGGACTTCTTTTTTTTCTTTTTTTCCTTTTAGCCACAAGAGGTCAAAAATCTCTTTCCAGGAGCAAGAGTCTCCATCTTGCCCCCATAATACTAAATTATTGGAAAAGTAGTAACCCTCAAAACAACATTGCTGTCATTGCTTGAGGCTGCAGTGAAGGATGCTTGAAAGACAAGATAATATCTGCCATCTCTGTTAAAAATAAATAAACCTTTATAACTGCATGACACACTTACTCAAAATGGCCTTCAACTTCTGTTTCTTGGAAATGGGATTCTGGAAATGATGAAACTTTGTTTTGACCTGACAATGTCTCCTTTGGTTTCTCAATCACTTCCAGAACAACATCCTGTTCCAGTTGTGATCTTCTGCAGATTTGGCTGCATCAGAAGTTATATTCTGTAAAGATTCATCCAGGTCATGGTTGTCCCAAAGGTGGTTTTCTTTAGGAGGCAAGTAGACTTTCTTGTTTTTTTTTCTTTGAAGACATTTTCCTTCTCATCCAAGAAGCTTCTTCAGCTCTGACAGGATAGTGGGGAATGGAAGGATTTGCATCCTGTTAGAGCTGAAGAAGCTTCTTCGATGAGAAGCAAAATATCGAAAAAAACAATAAAGTCCAGTTGCCTCCTTGCGGGGGGAGGAATCACCTCTTGACACAGAACTCATATGGCATTTTCTTTGGAGTAGGTTGGTAGCCAGATTTACAGGTGGTATTCAGCAGGTTCGGTCCAGTTCTGGAGAACTGGTAGCGAAAATTAGTTTGGAGAACTGGTAGCAGAAATTTTGAGTAGTTCGGAGAACCGGTAGTGGAAATTTTGAGTAGTTTGGAGAACCAGTAGTGGAAATTTTGAGTAGTTTGGAGAACCAGTAGCAGAAACTTTGAGTAGTTCAGAGAACTGGTAATGGAAATTTTAAGTAGTTCAGAGAACTGGTAGCGGAAATTTTGATTAGTTTGGAGAACCGGTAGTGGAAATTTTGAATAGTTTGGAGAACCGGTAACAAAAATTTTGAGTAGTTCAGAGAACCAATGGCAGAAATTTTGAGTAGTTCAGAGAACCAGTAGTGAAAATTTTGAGTAGTTCAGAGAACCGGTAGTGAAAATTTTGAGTAGTTCAGAGAACCAGTAGTGGAAATTTTGAGTAGTTTGGAGAACCGGTAGCAGAAATTTTGAGTAGTTTGGAGAACTGGTAGTGGAAGTTTTGAGTAGTATGGAGAACAGGTAGCAGAAATTTTGAGTAGTTTGGAGAACCGGCAAATACCACCTCTGACTGGCCCCGCCCCCATCTATTCTTTGCCTCCCAAGTCCCAGCTGATTAGCTGGATCTTCTTCTGTTGCCCTGCACAGGAGAATGGAGCTGGAAAGCAGGTTAGTGGGGTGAGGAGGGAATAGGACTTTGCAGTAGCCTTCCCTTCCATGCCCACCAAGCCACGCCCACAGAACTGATAGTAAAAAAAATTTGAATCCCACCACTGGCCAGGCTGATCCATCCCAACCAAAAAGAGAAAATACAACTATTCCTCGTATCCTTCCACATTCTTTATCAGAGTCTGAGAAGATGAAGTAGCTCAGGCCCATCTCCAAACTGTCCAAAGAAAGATGCTGAAATCAGTTAGTGGCCCTTTCTCAAGGTATGAACTAAGTTGCAGGAATTTGGCTTCCTTCTGCAGGCCCCTATGGAGAAGGAAGTGAATCGTGGGTTGAAAGGAAGTAAGAGATATAGTTCTTGATCAGATCCATTCTTTCAACTCCATTCTAATATTTTAACCATACTCTTCCAAAATAAGTTCTTCAGTGAGTTGACTTTCCGTTTTCATAGGATGATTGATAGCCAGACGAATATCCACTCATCCCCAAGAAATCTGTTTGACTAAAACATAAAATGTAGACTTACATGACTGGAAAGGACCTTGAAGGTCTTCTAGTCCAACCCATTGCTCAAGGCAAGAGACCTTACAACCATCCGGGTCAAATGATTGTCCAGGTTGTTTTTGAATACCTCCAGTGATGGAGCATCCACAACTGTAGGGTAGGGTAGGGTAGAGTAGAATAGAATAGAATAGAATAGAATAGAATAGAATAGAATAGAATAGAATAGAATAGATGAAGGGAAGGGAAGGAAGGGAAGGAAGAGAAGAGAAGAGAAGAGAAGAGAAGAGAAGAGAAGAGAAGAGAAGAGAAGAGAAGAGAAGAGAAGAGAAGAGAAGAGAAGAGAAGGAACAGAATAGAATAGAATAGAATTAGAATAGAATAGATTAGAACAGAACAGAACAGAACAGAACAGAATAGATGAAGGGAAGGCAGAATGGAATGGAAGAGAATAAGAATAGAATATTAGAATGGAATGGAATAGAATAGAATAGAATAGAATAGAATAGAATAGAATAGAATAGAATAGAACAAAACAAAACAGAACAGAAAGAACAGAACAGAATAGAATAGATGAAGGGAAGGGAGAATGGAATGGAATGGAATGGAATAGAATAGAATAGAATAGAATAGAATAGAATAGAATAGAATAGAATAGAATAGAATAGAATAGAATAGAATAACAGAGTTGGAAGGGACCTTGGAGGTCTTCTAGTCCAACCACTGCTCAAGCAGGGAATCCTATATCATTTTAGACAACTGGTTGTCCAATTTCCTTTTAAAAACTCCCAGTGTTGGAGCACCCATGACTTCTGAAAGCTAGATGTTCCATTAATTAATTGTTTTAACCGTCAGGAAGTTTATTTTAAGTTGCTTCTCACCTTCATGTTTCCATCCATTTCTTCTTGTCCTGTCCTTTGGTGCTTTGGAGAATAAGCCAATGTGCCATTCTTTGTGACAGCGTTCAAGTATTGGAACACAGTTATCATGTCCTACCAAATTCTTCTCTTCAATAGTCTAGACATGCCAACTCCCTCAACCGTGTATCATATGATTTAGCCTTCAGACCCTTTATCATCTTTGTTGCTCTTCTCTGTACACTAAATGTTAAGAAAATATTTACGAGAACGACTCCTGCCGGCATCGAATGCCAACCACCCTGTACGAGTGCACAGATGGGGCTCCTTGGGGTACCGTCTGCGACCCAGTGTCATTTGGCGGTGTCCCAGGGGAGGGCCTATTCTGTGGCAGCTCCCACTTTGTGGAATCAGCTTCCCCTGGAGCTCCTTTTGGCCCCTGACCTTCGCACCTTCCACCATGACTTAAAGACCTGGTTGTTTGGACAGCTCAGGCTGTGCTGACCTCTTGGGTGTGGGGTGGCTTTGTTTTAAATTGTTGGGGTTTTAGTATGAATTTGGCTTGGTCTATTTAATATGATTTTAGTTAATTAATTTATTGTGTGGTTTTAGTTGTGAGCCGCCCCGAGTCCTTTTTGGAGAGGGGGCGGCATACAAGTCAAACAAACAAACAAACAAACAAACAAATGAATAAATATAGCAGTTTCAACTCCTACCCTCAAAACGACGCTATAGAGCACTGCACAGCAGAACAACTAGACACAAAGACAGATTTTTCCCCAATGCCATCACTCTGATGAACAAATAATTCCCTCAACACTGTCAAACTATTTACTAAGTCTGCATTACTATCACTATCACTATTATCTTCCCATCCTTCCTTTCACCCATCCCCTCCCACTTGTGACTGTATGACTGTAACTTTGTCGCTTGTATCCTAACAATTTATATTGACTGTTTCCTAGTATGATTGCTTATTGTACCATATGACTATCATTGAGTGTTGTACCTTATGATTCTCGACTCTTGATGAATGTATCTTTTCTTTTATGTACACTGAGAGCATTTGCACCAAGAGAAATTCCTTGTGTGTCCAATCACACTTGGCCAATAAAGAATTCTATTCTATTCTATTCTATTCTATTCTATTCTATTCTATTCTATTCTACTCTACTCTATTCTATTCTATTCTAAATTCTATTCTAATCTATTCTTCTATTCCATTCCATTCTCCCTTCCCTTCATCTATTCTATTCTATTCTATTCTATTCTATTCCTATTGTATTCTATATTCTATATTCTATATTCTATTCTATTCTATTCTATTCTAAATTCTATTCTAATCTATTCTTCTATTCCATTCCATTCTCCCTTCCCTTCATCTATTCTATTCTATTCTATTCTATTCTATTCTATTCTATTCTATATCCTATATCCTATATCCTATATCCTATATTCTATTCTATTCTATTCTATTCTATTCTATTCTATTCTATTCTATTCTATTCTGCCCAGGAGTTCAAGCAAGGGAAAATATTATCAATTTTTTTAAATATGTGCACACATCTCTTTCTTCTCATCCCTTATCATTTGCCATTGGTACAAGAGAGGAGGGCAAGATAAATCTTTGATAAAGGGAAACAGCAGGAGTTACAAAATTTGACTTGGCAAACACTCAACCGCACTATCCTCCAGTGCTGTCATTGTAAGAGACCCACAGTGTGTGTGTAGACACAATCTCTGATTTCCACAGATGAGGGGGGCAAAGTATTTAGCCAATAAAGCATTGGATAACCACTTCCCTATCATCAGAAAACAGAAAAGCCTAATTAAGAGAACCAGAAACATCCGAATTATTTGCTGTAGATGAAAGGAAGTAAATTGGCGCCATGTTGTCCACTTTGAATATGGGAAAAGAATGCCAATTGCTCTTCTCCAGGCAAGCAAATTCAGCTTCTTTCATTATGCATCCCATGGTTTCCACTGTTGCAATAAGTGAGAGGCTAATGGCCTGTTTTCATTAAAAAGCAAAAAATGGAACAAGAGTTCAGATGTGACAGTGACTTTGCAGGAAATGGTTGGATTGGTGAGGAAAGGAATTCTGAAGACCTGGAACAGCACACCCCTACTCAAAACTGAAGATTGTGAGTTCTAGATATGAAACAAGCTGGGTGATTCTGGCTAGTCACACCCTCAGCCCTAACAGAGTTGGAACAGAGTTGGAAGGGACCTTGGAGGTCTTCTAGTCTAACCCCCTGCTCCAGCAGGAAACTTTATACCATTTCAGACAAATGGTTCTTCAATCTCTTCTTTAAAAACCCCAGTGTTGGAGCAACCACAACTTCTGAAGGCAAGTCATCGCACATGTTATTTGTTCGCACTGTTAGGAAATTTCTCCTTAGTTCCAGGTTGTTTCTCTCCTTGATTAGTTTCCATCCTTCAGGTCCTTTGGAGAATAGGTTGGTCCCTCTTCTTTGTGGAAGCCCCTTAGATTTTGCAAGAGTGCTATCATATCATCTTCTTTTCATTAAACTAGACATAACCCATTCCTACAATCTTCCTTCATATGTTTTAGCCTGCAGTCCCCTAATCCTCTTTCTTGCCCTCGGAAGAAGGCAATGGCAACCCACATCTGAAATGTTTATTGGTGGAACCCAACAACTCATATCTAGCTCTAGAAAAGGCCAATGGTGGAATTCAAATAATTTAACAACTGGTTCTCCGCCCTGTAAGAGGAAACCCTTAACTCCAGGGATGGGATCCGACTGGTGTAACTACCAGTTTGGTGATTTTACATTTTGCGTGTGCATGACGCGCTCTGCGCGTGCATGTATATCATCGTCAACTAGCTGCCTGGACAGCTGAGCAGTGCTGTGCGTGGGTGCGCAGTGGTTGAAAAAGCACTTTTTTCCTGCTTTTTCAACCGCAGCTGCTTTACACAACACAGCTGCGGTTGAAAAAGCAGGAAATAAAGGTAAAGTAAGAGCACGGGCAGGTGGGTGGGCCAAAAGAGCAGCAGACATAGAACCGGTTCCATGTATGCTCTCTGTCTGCTGCTCTTCATAGCAACCGGTTGTACAGAGGTGGACAGAACCAGTAGAATCCCACCCCTGCTTAATTCTCTATCTGTGTTTATGCTTCCTAGCTTTAAACCTGGCTTTTAATGTTTCTTATATGATATATATTAAAGCACTAACTTGGTAAAAGATGCAAACTAAGGGAAATTTATAATTGGAAATTGTGTAAAGCTAATAGTTGCAATTAGCTCAGTTTTGGGGTTATTTTTGATATAACTGTCTGGGACATTACAAGAATATGGAACCCAAAGTGCAGATGATAAGAGTTTTCCAAATAAGTGCTTAGCACCAGGATGACACAGTGAATGAGGAAGCTGCCCTGGTAATCTTCCAGAGGAACAAGAAGAGATGTAAAAGACTATAGAAGAAGGGGTTTTATCTCAGATAATTGCCACTGCCATGGCTACTCCTTGCCGGACTCAGCCATGTCAGTGGACCTCATTGCAATGGGTTGTTTGTAAGTATTATCTTACTGAAATGTTGTTATGTTATGATGGCTGTTCATGTTTTTATTTTTATTTTTTATTTATTTTATTTTGTCAATCGCTTACAAGATAATAGGTATAAGGATAGGGAAAAAAACAATAGGACAGGGATGGTAGGCACGTTGGTGCACTTATGCATGCCCCCTACAGACCTCTTAGGAAAGGGGTGAGGTCAATAGTAGACAGTCTAAGGTTAAAGTTTTTGGGGTTTGGGGAAGAAACCACAGAGTCAGGTAGAGTATTCCAGACATTGACCACTCTGTTGCTGAAGTAGTATTTCCTGCAATCAAGTTTGATGCGGTTAACTTTGAGTTGTATCTATTGTGTGCTCTTGTATTGTTATGGTTGAAGCTGAAGTATTCATTGACAGGTAGGACATTGCAATATATAATTTTATGTACTATACTTAGATCGGACCGAAGACGGCATAGTTCTAGGTTGTCTAGGTCTAGAATTTCAAGTCTGGTGGCATAAGGTATTCTGCAACGAGTAGAGGAGTGGAGAACTCTTCTTGTGAAATATTTCTGGACTTTCTCTACTGTATTAATATCAGACATGTAATGCGGGTTCCAGACTGATGAGCTGTATTCAAGTATTGGTCTAAAAATGTTTTGTATACTCTACTTAATAGTGTGATATTACCAGAGAAAAAGCTATGTAGAATTAGGTTAACAACTCTAAATGCCTTTTTGGCTATGTAGTTACAGTGGGCTCTAGCACTTAGATTATTAGAGATAAGTACTCCAAGGTCTTTGACAGAGTTTAGATTATCAACAAGGTCTTGACTATCCAGCTTGTATTTTATTTTCTGATTTTTTTTTTTGCCAGTATGTAAGACAGAGCATTTATTTGTTGAGATTTGAAGTTGCCATTTGTTTGACCGTTCTGATACATAGTCGAGGTCTTTTTGAAGGGTAGCAGTATTGTCTGTGGTGTTGAATAGCTTTACATCATCAGCGAAAAGAACTCAGTTGCTCTTCATATGATCACAGAGGTCATTTATGTAGAGTATGAAGAGAGGTGGTCCTAGAACACTGCCATGGGGGACACCACTGTTGACAGGTACAGGATTTGATAGGACGCTCCCAATTTTGACCATTTGTTGTCTGTTTGACAGGAATGCTTCTATCCAGTTATGCAGATGTCCAGAGATACCATAAGATTTTAGTTTTAGGAGTAGTTTGTCATGTACCACTGAATCAAAGGCTTTACAGAAGTCTATGTAGATTGTGTCTATTGCTTTATCCTGATTGAGTTGTGTAGTCCATATGTTTTTGCAGTGTAAGAGTTGCAGATTACAGGATAGTTTATTCCTGAAACCAAATTGTTTATTAGAGAGTAAGTTGTTTGTCTCTAAGTGGAGGACAGTGGATAAATAAACCTCTGATCTCAAAGTAGGATTTATTGCCTGTGGTTTCTCTGTGTTCCTCTTTTACTGAATTATTTTTATGATAGCCCTAATGAGTTCTTCCAACAACCAGCTCACCAAACTTCTCAGAAAGGTAATAACTGGTTAAGAGGTGCGAACTGGCTGAATCCCACCACTGGAAAAGGCCCTTCTTGAGAATTGTGTCTGGTTTTGTTGTCATGAGTTTGATCTTCTGTATATAGATAGTCCTCAACTTACATCCAGAAAAAAGTAACTTTCAATTGTTTTTCATTGTTTTTGCAGCTTCCCCATGGTCACATGGTCAAAATTAGGATACTTGGCAACTGACTCCTCTTTATGATGGTTGCAGTGTCCTGGAGCTCATACGATCCCCTTTTGCGACCTTCTGACAAGCAAAGTCATTGCAGAAGCCAGATTCATTTAACAACCAAGTTACTAATTTAACACCTGCAGTGATTTACTTAACAACTGTGGCAGGAAAAGGCCATAAAATGGAGCAAATTTTGCTTAACTCACACTTAACCCCTCACATCCTGGACATAAACTGTTTCAACTCCTATCCTCAAAATGATGCTATAGAGCACCACACACCAGAACAACTAGACACAAGGACAGTTTCCCTGAAAGCCACCACTCTGCTAAACAGATCATTCCCTCAACACTGTCTAATTATTTACAAAAGTCTGCACTACTATTAATCTTCTCATCAGTCCTTATAACCCATCCCCTCCCACTTGTGACTATATGTGTAACTTTGTCACTTGTATCCTTACGATTTATATTGACTGTTTCCTAGTATGATTTGATTGTACCCTATGACTATCATTAAGAGTTGTATCTTATGATTCTTGACTCTTGACGAATGTATCTTTTCTTTTATGTACACTGAAAGCATTTGCACCAAGACAAATTCCTTGTGTGTCCAATCACACCCATAAAAATTCTATTCTATTCTATTCTATTCTATTCTATTCTATTCTATTCTATTCTATTCTATTCTATTCTATTCCATATTTATTATTCTATTCTGTTCTGTTCTATATTGTTTTATTCTATTCTATTCTATTCTATACTTACTGTACTATTCTATTCTTCTTCTATCTTCCTCCTTCCTTTCGTTCCTCCTCCCTCCCTCCCATCTTTCTCCCTCCCTCCCTTTCATCATATTCATGTATGTATATTGGAGGTGGTCTATTCTATTCTATTCTGCTCTGCTCTGCTCTGTTCTGTTCTGTTTTATTCTATTCTTATTGTATGCTATGATTATTATAAATTGCTGTACCTTATGATTCTTGATGAATGTATCTTTTCTTTTATGTATACTGAGAACATTTTCACGAAGACAAATTCCTTGTGTGTCCAATTACACTTGGCCAATAAAGAATTCTTTACTGTCTCACTTAGCAACAGAAATTTGGGACTCAATTGTGGTCATAAGTCAAAGACTACTGGCATTTTATCCGAGTTCTATTTTTTCCCCCTCAATGCTCCTTGATTTTCAGGATTGAAGCTTACAGAAGCTTTGCATGTTGAGCTATCAGATCACCTATTCACAGCCGTCACCTGAATATTCTGGGATATTCGTTCTCTGCCTAACAGTATTTCCCTTGCATGCTCAATTATCTGCACTGGAGGTATATTATATCTGTCACCATTGCTTGTTTCTCAGATTAGTTCTGAGTGTCTTGAAGGCCTCACAGTTCCCTTGGAGGCCGGGATTAAAATTATTTCAACAAGTGAAGAGAATATCTGCTACTTAGCTATCAACGGCAAGAGATGGTTGCTGTCATGTTTACCTAACTACTCAGCCTTGGAGACCAAAAGGTTTGTAATCACCCTGCAGGAGAACGAATGCTGCAAGCTGCTCTGTTTATAAACCCATCTTCAGCTCTGCTTCCCAGTCAACACTTCTAAATCATTACAACAAAAGAACCTCTTGAAGTTGTGCCTCAAAAGGAAAAGGAAATCAACTCTCAGATATCTGTTTGTTTCTTTCCCTCCCAACTGACCATTACAAGGTTTGTTTCTCCCATAGAACTACGTTGTGGGTAGATGGTGACTTTCTGACCTGTATATATGTCAGAGTGCACACAACTTTACTAAGTGAGACAACCCAGGAGCAATAACAGCAAACAGAGGTTTGTAAAAATAGTGGTTTTATCTACAACAGAATATATACCATACATATACGTTCTATAGGCAGAAGTCAAACAGTCAGCAATTACAGTAGGGAAAAACACATAGAGAGAGGGAGGGGGAGGAGAGGAGGGGAGGGAGGGGAGAGAGAGAGAGAGAGGGAGGGAGAGGGAGAGGGAGAGGGAGAGAAACCCTAACAGGACCTCTTCTTATTATACAGGCTCTTAAAGGGATAACAGCTAAAAATCTTTCTGGCTCATTCCTATCATTACATCAGTGCATCATTGCATCATCATGGCAGCTGGTCAGATCTTAAATCCCTACCCTGACAATATAGATTTTGCAAAAGATTTTGATGGGAAGGCTGATAACAGAGTAACAGAGTTGGAAGGAACTTTAAAGGTCTTTTACTCCAACCCTCTGCTCAAGCAGGAGATCCTATATCATTTCAGACAACTGGCTGTCTAATCTCTTCTTTAAAAATCTCCAGTGATGGACTATCCACAACTTCTGAATCAACTGAATCAACTGTTCTCACTGATAAGAAACTTCTCCTTATTTGTAGGTTGCTTCTCTACTTGATTAGTTTCCATCCATTGTTCCTTGTCTGGCCTACAGGCACTTTAGAAAATAGTTTGACCCCCTCCTCCTCCCTGTGGCAGCCCCTCAAATCTTGGAAGACTGCTATCCTTCATTATGGAAGAAATTGCATGCAAACAGATAACAGATAACAGATTTCAGAAACAGAGTGGTCAATGTCTGGAATACTCTACTTGACTCTGTGTTTTCTTCTCCAAACCCCAAGACTGTCTACTATTGACCTCACCCTTTCCATTGTTCCTTGTCTGGCCTACAGGCACTTTAGAAAATAGTTTGACCCCCTCCTCTCCATGGCAGCCCCTCAAATCTTGGAAGACTGCTATCCTGTCTCCCCTGGTCCTTCTCTTCACTAGACTAGCCATGCCCAGTTTCTGTAACCGTTCTTCATATGTTTTAGTCCCCAGTCTCCCAATCATCCTGGTTGCTCTTCTGTGCATTTTTTCTAGAGTCTCAACATCTTTTTTACAATGTGGTGACCAAAATTGGATGCAGTACTCTAGGTGTGGTCTTACTAAGGCTTTATAAAGTGGTATTAGTACCTCACATTAAACTAGACACATCCTGCAAACATTTGTTGTATGCTTTAGCCTCCAGCCCCCTAATGATCTTTGTTGCTCTTCTCTGCACTTTTTCCAGAGTCTCGGCATCTTTTCTGTATCATGGCGACCGAAACTGGATTCAATATTCCAAGTGTGGTGTTACCAATGGGATGTTCTGTGAGTCCCATTTTCCTCAGGATGGTACATAGCTTGCCATTACTCACATGAGAGGCGGCCTTTCTAGAATCAATGAAGCATATCCTGACTTCTTTGTGGATATTCTTTGGTTTTCTTCAATTACGCAGCATGTATCACCAATAATGTGTTATGTTCTTCAGCCTTTGCTAATGCCAAGTTCAACTTATCACATCTCTCTTTCCCTGTAGGGCTCTCACCTGCATTTAGTTTAGTTTAATTTATTGCCATTGCACCTCATACAACGAAATTAAATGCCATCTTCAGTGTACATTATAACTGTAAAAATAAAACACAAACATACATCCTTCGCATTCTATACAATTGAATTGAAAACCCCTGCTATTGCATTAATATTGCACTTTACAGGAGAATTCAATATATTATTATTATTATTATTATTATTATTATTATTATTATTATTATTATTATTATTAAGATTTCTAGGCAGGACTTGGGGCATACAACCATATAAAAACAGTACAATACAAATATCACACAGTTAAAAACTAACTAGAAACCCAATCAAATTTAAAATCATGAAGACAAATCATTAAAACTCCCATCCCCCCCGCCTCAGTCCAGGCTGACAAGTTGGAATAAGCCATGATGGAAGGAGTGGAGGTCAGGGGCCATCTGAAGCTCAGGGGGCAGTTGGTTCCATAGGGTGGGTGCTCCCACAGAGAAGGCCCTACCCTGGGTGCCTCCAGCTGACATTGTCTGGCTGACGGTACTCCAAGGAGGCCCTGTCTGTGAGAGCACATGGGGCGTTAGGAGGCCATTGCTGGCAGCAGGGTCTCCTGCAAGTACCCAGGTCCTAAGCCATGACGGGCTTTGTAGGTTAATACCAACAATATAGTTATTGCTTTGGGATAGATGCTGTTTTTCAGCCTATTTCTCCATGCTTTTATTGTCCTGTACCATCTGCCAGATGGTGATTGTTATGTATGTAGGTTTGAAGTCATTGGTTTAGTTTGAACTGTTCTTGTAAAATGTTGGGAATGATTGGTTTAAAAAGTGCGGGAAAACCCTGCACTCTGATTGGCTGGCAACTGCGGCTGCTGGCTATAAGTAGCAGCCGCAGCCCAGCCAAATTGGGTCCGTTCTGAGCTGTAGTCACTAACAAACTAAGAGCTTGAAGCACTCCGCATCTGTCTCTTCATGCAAACTTAACAGTGGCAACGAAGGTGGGATTCCCCTGAAGAAGAAGGCAACATGGAACAGAAGGAGAGCGAGATGGCTGCACTGAACACCCCCCCAGCCCGTTCGATCCGACGGCAGAAGACTGGGAGATGTATGCAGATCGTTTCCAAATGTATCTGGAGGGAAACGATCTTGCCGACATTTCGGAGAAGCGGAAGAGGGCGGTCTTTCTCACGCACTGCAGTCTGGCAGTTTTCAAGATGGCGAAGGCATTGGCGGGAGCTGCAGATGTGAAGGTAATGGACTGGCCTGACTTAGAAAAACTGTTAAGAGCCCATTACGCGCCACAAGTATCATGCCTCATTAAGAGACATGAGTTTTACCGTCGTGATCAAGGGGAAAGCGAAAACATAAACGACTTTGTGGCAAGTTTAAGAGACATTGGGGGTGCATGCGAATTTAACAATTTAGAAGAGGCCATGCGCGATTGATTTGTTCTGGGCCTTAAAGACAAGGTGCTACAGAGCAAGTTATTACTGAAACCTAAGATCACACTGAAGGAAGCAATAGAAGAGGCCTCTTCAGCAGAAGCTACCAAGTCTTCAGCAGCAGCCATGAAGAAAATTAACAAGGCCACAAGCCATCCTGATGTGGAAAAGTCTACAACAACTCATTGTGAGCTCCCTGCCCTGCCTTCCAAGGGGATTAATTCCCAAATAATAAGAATCACATAACTCACCAGAAACTCCACTAAGACTCCAAGACCCCTTTCATAGTCACTGCCATTAAGCCTGGTTTCACCCAGTCTTTTATTTAAGCATTAAATGCATGAAATAAGAAACAACTTTTTGGTATACTATCTTTTTTTAGGTAATTGGGGCAAAGAAGGGACATTGAGTTGACCACACCCACCCAGCCACATGACCACTCAGCCACGGCCACCCAACCATGACCACCCAGCCAGTCATTATGGCAGAGAGAATCCCTTGCTAAAAAATTTGAAGCCCACCCCTGGTTTGATCTCTCCTTAATAAGCTCTTCCATCTGTTACTTCTTGTCCTGCCTTCAGGTGCTTTGCAGAATAAATCAATCCATCTTCTTGGTGACAGCCCCTCAGCTATTGGATGACTGCTATCCTAAAAAAAAATTTGGTTTCTTCATTTGCTGTTGAGAATGTGCCTGCAAATGTGTCTGGGAACCAAAGGCAACGATGATCTGTTGACTCTAGTAGGGCATTCAGCAGAAAGGACTGGGTCACCTATGAGAAAAGCTATTAAGGGTCAGCCCCCAGGTCTCCTCAGATAATCCAATAACTATGTTCCAGTCTGCATATTAATTCAGGAGAGGTCAGGAATAATATCTGTAGAGCCATGTAGGTTAATTGAAAGGGTTAGAGGGAGTTTCTGGGGACTTGATGGGCTTCTCAAAGCAACGAAGAGCAACTCATTTGTATTCATCCATCTCTGCTATGGCAGATTTGGGAGGGACGCTTATGTGGAAATGCTGCTGAGAATTGATTGTGTTCCATTTGTCTGTCCTCTACATTGTAATTGAAATCAATCCCTGGGTGCTATCAGGAAGGGCTAAACAGGACACGCATCTCATACTCGTTCAAGAAGCATCATTTCTATCTCTCTCCCTCTTTCTCTTCCTTGCTCTCTTTCTTTTGTTCTTTTCCACTCTTTTGCTCTCTCTGTCTCTCTCTCTCTTTTCCCAATCCTTCTGTTCTAAGTAATCAATTATCATTTTCAGGTATGTCTGCTTTGGTGTTGTTGTTGTTAGTTGCGAAGTCGTGTCCGACCCATCACAACCCCATGGACAACGTTCCCCCAGGGCTTCCTGTCCTCTACCATCTTCTGGAGTCCATTTAAGCTCATGCCTACTGCTTCAGTGACTCCATCCAGCCATCTCATTCTCTGCTGTCCCCTTCTTCTATTGCCCTCAATCTTTCCCAGCATTAGGCTCTTCTCTAGTAAGTTCTTCCTTCTCATGAGGTGGCCAAAGCATTTGAGTTTCATCTTCAGGATCTGGCCTTCTAAAGAGCAGTCTGAGTTGACTGACCAGTTGGATCGCCTTGCAGTCCAAGGGACTCGCAGGAGTCTTCTCCAGCACCAGAGTTCAAAGGCCTCCATTCTTTGGCACCCAACCTTCCTTATGATCCAACCTTCACAGGCATACATAGTCACTGGGAAAGCCATAGCCTTGACTATACACACTTTTGTTACACTTACGCAGAACACTCATGAAATTGCTAATGGTAGAATTCAGTGATTTCCAACATGCATAAAGAGACTGGACAGCTGTTCTGGCTGATGTCTTCTCTTGAA
This sequence comes from Naja naja, assembly GCA_009733165.1. Lineage (NCBI taxonomy): Eukaryota > Metazoa > Chordata > Lepidosauria > Squamata > Elapidae > Naja > Naja naja. Next base: position 217,267,454 of record CM019150.1, on the reverse strand, counting down.
AAGCCAGATTTGCTGGAAACATTGTGATTTAGACTAAAGGACATACAGGGGTCCTTGACTTATGACCACAAATGGGGCGGAAATTTACCATGCCACCTTGCACCGTAAGGTGATCATTCTAAGAAGAGACAAGCATCAATAGGAGAGAATATATTAAGTTTAGACTGTCGACTGTTGACCTCACCCCATTCCTAAGAGGTCTGTAGGGGGTGTGCATAAGCGCACCAACGTGCCTTCCATCCCTGTCCTAATGTTTCTTTATTCATATCCATTTCATGTATTAATAATCATGTTTATACTTATATCTGTTATCTAATACATGCTTGACAAATAAATAAAATAAAATAAATAAATAAATGAAATATCTGTACCTCAGGGTTAACCTGTGTGTGTGTGTGGAGGGGGAACACTCAGATAAGCAGGGATTAAAACCAGACAAACAGTCAAGCAGAAAACAATATCCTAATCAAGGGACTACCAAGGAGAAAAACCAAGTCATGATAGTCGTAAGAGTGAGATACCTTTGCAATAATGACCATTTTTACAGTGACTGTTAAGCAATTCACACTGCTGTATATTCAAATCCATTCTTCTAATTGGATGTTTTTGCTGGAAACTAGCAAAATATGCCAGAAAGCAGCCAAAAACGTCACAAATCATGATTATGATTGAAATCAGATGTGAGGACCAGTTTCCAAATGCTCAAAATGCAGTCATGTACGTAATTGTAGGGAGAGTGGCATGACATTTTGTGATAGGTGACGGTCTTTTTGACCCATAAAGTATCCTTTCCAAACTGTGGTAACTCTGAATGGTTGTTAAACAACCAGTCATAAATCAAGGACTACATGTGCACTCAGCACATAGTTTGAATTGGATTTTCTCCTTGGTAGTTCCTTGGTTAGGATATTGTTTTCTGCTTGTTTGTTTGTCTGGTCTTAATCCCTGCCTTATCTGAGTGGATGTTTTTGTTTTTGTTTTCTGCTCCAACAGTTCACCCCTGAGTTGCAGATATACACTTTTATTGGAATGATCACCTTCAATGTAAGATGGCACAATCACATGACTTTAGTGCAAACTTCATCTAACAGGGAGCAAATATAAGGGTTTTTTCTTATAAAAGCATGGTTGGTAAAGATTACTGGCCACCATTCCTTTAAAGCTGCTCCATATTGATTTCTCTATTTCCAGAGAAAGGGCAGTGTTTTAAAACTCTGTTTTTATACTGAAGGTGAGCTTAATGCTCAGTGCAATACACACAGAGAGAGAGACAGAGAGAGAGACAGAGAGACAGACAGACAGAGGGAGAGGAGAGGAGAGACAGAGAGAGAGGAGAGGAGAGATCAGGATGGAGGGGGAGAGGAAGAGAGACAGAGAGAGGGGAGAGGGGAGAGGGGAGAGAGAGAGAGAGAGATAGAGAGGAGAGAGAACAGAGGAGGAGAGGGAGAGAGAGACAGAGAGAGAGGAGAGATGAGAGAGACAGAGAGGATGAACGAGAGATCAGAAACAGAGAGGGAGGATCAGAGACAGATCAGGATAGAGGATGAGAGACAGAAACAGGGAGAGGGAGGGAGAGGGAGATGAGAGGGAGAGGGAGAGAGAGAGGAGAGAGAGAGAGAGAGAGAGAGAGAATTTGGTCTAGTGGTTAAGGTAGCAGGCTAGAAAGTGGTAAACCATGAGTTCAACTCCTGCCTTAGCCATCAAAGCCAGCTTAGTGACTTTGGGCTAACCACCAGGGGACTGTGAGTTCTAGGTTCTAGTCCCGCCTTAGGTATGAAAGTTGACTGAGTGGCCTTTGGGCCAATCATTCTCTCTCGGCCCAACCCACCTCACAGGGCTGTTGTTGCAGGTAAAGGAGGAGGAGGAGAAAAATGTGTGGAACATGTTAAGATATTTGTAAAACTAAGAAAGACGGGATACAAATAAATAAATGTTGTGGAATAAAATCTTTGGGAATGGGCAGCCTGCAAGAACAAACAAACAAACAAATAAATAAATAAATAAATAAATAAATAAATAAATAAATAAATAAATAATTTTAATTACATTTATATGCCGCCCTTCTCCGAAGACTCAGGGCGGCTTACAATTTTTGGGATGCAACCCAATGTGCTCAGCAATAGCCTTCATTCCATTGTATATGCCTGCTTATTACTAAGCGGCATTTTTACAAAGTCAGCTTATTGCCCCCAACAATCTTGGGTCCTCAGTTTACCTACCCCGAGAGGATGGAAGGCTGAGTCAACCTTGAGCCTGGTGGGATTCGAGCCTTCACTAATTGCAGGCAGCTGGCACTTAAGTGCTAGGCGTTTAACAGCCTGCACCACCAAGGCTCTTTACTTAAACATGGCTGCAGTCTTGTGCTCATTGAACTCTGGTGGATTTTTCCCATAGAGAAAACATTTCTAGATGTATAAGTTCATGATTTGTTTGTTTCTATTGTTGTTGTTGTTACAGATCCCAGCCACTTCTGTATTTCAATAAAATAAGCAGCAACAGTCTTCATCATCACTACAGTGTGTGTGACATACAACACTTTCTTTCACAACATTATCTTCGCAGGCACGCACCCCTTAGTATTCATCATTGGAGACTGATATAAACCCAGTCTGTTTTATTATTTGCATTGGTAAGAGAATCTTCTCAGATGTTTTGATATTTCCCCCCAAAAAAAGAGGGGGAAGCAATTAAGCAATCTTCATGAGTTTGTCATTTGTAATGCTTTCTGCATATTCTGCATTCAGGTCTTGTATATGATTTCTCCTAATCGATGTGGGTTTTAATGCAAATTCCCCAGCATACTAGTCTTGATGCAAATTTCCCCAACGGCTCTTCTTTTTTTAATGTAAATTTCCCTAAAGCGGGCTTTGAAAATGTAAATTCCCCTAAAGAAAGTTCATTTCTCTTTTTAAATAACTTCCCCCTAATATGAGCTTATTCAAAACGCAACCATCCCAAACTGTCTTTCGGTAATGCACATTTCAAAAGCCTCTCTCCTTTTTTCAACTGTGTCTTCACAATTCTTTCTTGTAGTAGGCTTTTGATGTGAGAAAAACACAACCCAATAAACTGTCTTCTGGGGGTGCTGGTGCACGAAAGAATAACAGAGTTGGAAGGGACCTTGGAGGTCTTCTAGTCCAACCCCTTGCCTAGGCAGGAAAGCCTGGCCTATACCATTTCAAGCAAATGGTTATGCAATCTCTTCTTCAAAACCTCCAACTCAAACTCAGATTCAAAGCCCAACAGGGCATAAAACCCAGAATCTCTTCCCTTGTTCATCCAGGATCTCCACACCATGTGCTCCTGTCCATCATTAAACCTTCTTTCCAAGCATCTTCCATGATTCCAGTGTCTTTTCTCCCCACTTGGAACTGAACCCAGAAGGATATTTCTTCCAACAGCACAAAGGGATTGTATTGAAATGAGGAATTGGTATTTCATTTGCCTTTGAAGCTGTAATTAGCCAAGAGAAGTTGACATTCAATTTTACAACAGCAATTACAATAAAGCAGGGAATATTAAAATGCTAGGTGGATCATCAATAATAGAGTTCCCCAAATTACATGGTCCTTGGCCACCCTTGAGGGATGGAGTCAGACATTCCCATCTTCTTCCCTGCCCCCCTTAATTCAATTAGTCCACCCTGAAGTAAGGCTGTATAGTAATGACTTCTGGGACCAGTGTCAAGATCAGTTATCGGGAATGCCCAGCTAAAAATATTTCAAAACAGAGTCTTGATGACACCTGAAATTGAAGAAGAGTCTTGGCTCCCTTTTTCTAATGACCCTTGTAATCATAGGGCTTTAGGACAGTAAATATTTCTCCAATTCAATCTAGAAGTCCTGGAACGATTTGCGGGGGTTTTGAGTGCCAAGATGCAGATGAGAACTTCTGACCTCAAGGCTGTTCATTTATCCAACTACAACATAAAGGCTATTTTATAATCCCAGGCTATTTTTGAATCTGTTCAGCCAACTATCTTCGTAGTTGCAAAATTGAATGCATGTTCTTGCTCATTGCAACCAATGAGTTTGGGCGAACGACCCAGATTGGATCCTTTTACACATCTTGAATACAAGCTATTCTATCACACATCCAGGGGTGGGTTTCTACTGGTTCGGACCAGTTCAAATGAACCGGATGTTGAAGTGCCAACTCAGAAAGCTCAAACTGCCCAAGGAGCTGCTGATCCAGTTGTACAGAGAAATTGTTGAGTCTATCATCTGCACCTCTATAACTGTCTGGTTCAGTTCTGCAACCCAACAGACAGACACAGACTTCAGAGGATAATTAGGAAATGCAGAAAAAACAATTACTACCCACCTGCCTTCAATCGAGAACCTGAATACTGCACGAGTCAAAAAGAGGGCTGTGAAAATATTTACAGACCCCTCACATCCCAGACATAAACTGTTTCAACTCTTTCCCTCAAAATGACGCTATAGAGCACTGCACACCAGAACAAATAGACACAAGGACAGTTTTCCCCCGAAAGCCATCACTCTGCTAAAGAAATAATTCCTTCCTTCCTTCCTTCCTTCCTTCCTTCCTTCCTTCCTTCCTTCCTTCCTTCCTTCCTTCCTTCCAACTTAGCACTAGTACTTAGACTTATATACCGCATTACTTTATATCCCTCTCTTAGCGGTTTACAGAGTCAGCCTATTGTCCCCAACAATCTGGGTCCTCATTTTACCCACCTTGGGAGGATGGAAGGCTGAGTCAACCTTGAGCCTGGTGGGATTCGAACTGCCAAATTGCAGGTGACTGGCAGTCAGCAGGAGTAGCCTGCAGTACCGCACTCTAACCACTGCGCCACCGAGGCTCATAAATAGGGAGCAGTTAACGAAGCGTCTGAATTTTGATCACATGATTCTGGGAATGCTGCAATGGTTGTAAGTGTGGAACAGCGGTCCTAAGTCACATTTTTTCACTGCCGTTGTAACTTTGAACGGTCCTGAATGAACTGCTGTAAGTTGAGGACTATCTGCATTTATTAAATTTATTCATTGCCCATCTCACCCGGCGGAAATTTTGCTGAATGACTGCACGTTCCACTTTAGAATGCAGTTGTTATTGAGCAGCCATGACAAAAAAGGGGGGGTCATAACATTGGCATGACTCACTTAATGACCATGAGGGAAGACCCTCCCCTCTCCTACAAGAATGGAATATTTTGAGAAATATTAAAAAGGCAGGAGGAATGGAGAAACATATATTGGATACAGAAAGAGACAGCCCCCACCTTTCTTAATAACCTCCAGCAGATATTTTGGGCCCATTAAGAAAGACCGTGCCATCCTATCTACAAAACAAAAGACCTTCAGCTCCAGGATGATGGGATTAAGACATGACCTCCAGGACACAATAGGATTAACCCATTAGCAGCAGAGCTCACTACATTGCACAATCTCCTAAGGGCATTGCATCAGAGTCCAAACTTCAACAAAACTGGGACCTCAGACAACCTACAGAGCCAGATATGACCCCTACAACAACCGATAGAATGCATGTTCTTGCACAGGAATAGGAAGTTCAAGTGCAAAGCCCAAGAGAAGATATGGATACCTTTCACTCTCAACTCCCTGTGGTCAGCTGTCCAGGACCCCAAACCCATGTGGTTCTGCTTCACCATTAAACCATCTTTTCAGTCAACCTCCATTTTCCAGTGTCCTTCTCCCTGCTTGGAACTGAACCAGAAGGATATATCTTCCCAAAAACCATCTTGATTAGGAATGGAAATCATAAATTGAGGACAGTTTAGGAATGGGGATCATAAGTTGAGGACTGCAGTCTCTCAGCTCCCCCAAAAGGCAATAAACCCACTGTTGGAAGTTAAAACCCACCCCTCTTCTAGAAAAATGAAACATTTTAGGATATACTAAAAAGGCAGAATATTTCCCCTAAAAGAGAAGCAGAAACTCAGAGAGGCATAAACTCAGGCCCCTCTCCACCTTTCTCATGGGCCATTAAGGCCTGGGCCAGTCTATTCTACATAACAAAGATCTACCTCCTTCAGGCAGAGCCATTCAATTGCCCTTCATTGCACCACCCACCAAGTTTCAACCAAACTTAGCACACAGACAACCCACAAAGCTAGCTATGACCTCTGACAGTGACCAATCAGGATACTCTTCCTGTGCCCCAGGAAGCTCAAAGCCAGAGAGGATATAAAACCCAGGAACTCTCAGCACCTCTTCCAGAGGTGGTATTTGTTAAGTTTGCATGAAGAGTCAGACGCGAAGAGCTTCAGTGAAGAGTTTATTCAGTGACTACAGCTCGAATGGACCCGAGTTGGCTGGGCTATGGCTGCCTCTTATAGCCTGCAGCCATAGTTGCCAGCCAATGGGAGTGCAGGGTTTCTTCCCGCACTATTTAAACCAATACCATTTAACATTTTACAAGAACAGTTCAAATAAACCAATAACATTCAAACCTACATACATAACAGTATTCAACAGGTTCTGACCAGTTCTGGAGAACCGGTAGCAGAAATTTTGGGTAGTTTGGGGAACCAACAAATACCACCTCTGACTGGCCCCGCCCCCATCTATTCTCCGCCTCCCATTGAGTCCCAGCTGATTGGCTGGGTCTTCTTTTGTTGCCCTGCACAGGAGAATGGATCTGGAAAGCAGGCTAGTGGGGTGGGGTGGGAATGGGGTTTTGCAGTAACCTTCCCCCAGGAATGGGGAGGGAATGGGGAGGGAATGGGGATTTTACAGTATCCTTCCCCTGCCATGCCCACGAAGCCACGCCCATAGAACCAGTAGCACAAAAAATTTGAATCCCACCACTGATCTCTTCCCTTTTTCTTCACCCAAGAACTCCAAGGGATGTGATCCTGTCCACCATTAAACTATCTTTTCAAACAGCCTCCATGTTTCCAGGGTCTTTCTCCCTACTTGGAACTGAACCCAGAAGGATATTTGTTCCAACACCATTTTCAATTCATCAAGCTGGCAGCTAGTAACTCTTGATTCTTTGCAGGGTGGTTTTTTTAAGCTAAGAAGCAAAATTAAATCTATGTGAAGGACTTCCAAAAGTGCATCTTTTATCAGAATGGATGCCGGATGACTAATGTTGATGTTTTTCCTTTCCTCCTTCCCTGAAAATCACATTACACTAAAATAGAGCCCTCTCTCTCACACATGCACACATATGCCCACCGTTTCTCTTTTTCTCTTAAGTGTTCCTGCCGGGTTAAAACAATGAGCATTGATAGAAGTTTTCTATCCTGCAGATGTGCTCCTGTTGCTTCAGAAAAAGAAGGAAGCAAGAAAAAAAAATACCCCTCATCTCTCTTCTTTTAATACCTTATTATGATCCTCTCTGCAATTTCCCCCCCCTCCCCTGGCATCAGTCTTGTCCCCACCAAGGAGATTTCTGACAGCCCTCCGACATTTCCAAAGGTGTCACTTTTCTTTAAGAAGAAAATGCCTGGAGCTGTGATTAAAACTTGGTCCAAAAGACCACAGGAGGGCAGGAGAAAATTAATCGCCAAAATCTTCACTGGCTGGAGTTCAACCACAGCATCTGGAAGATTTTTTTTAGGGGGGGGAAGGGGTGGCACAAAGCAGGGGCGGGGGAGAGTGGAGAAATTACAAAAAATGCAAAGAACGGATAGGGTGTGGCTTTGTAATCGCTCGGAGGTAGGGATGAAAAAGAAAGGATGGAAAAAGCACCATAAATTGCTGAAAACCAGATTATGAAGGAAACGAGATTAAAGGTCCAACTTTTCCTGATTTATCTCAAAACACGTCACACTGTCTGGTCCAGCAAGAAGAAAGCCAGAAGAAGTCCAAGAGTGGCAATGTTATGTTTTGTGTTATAGTGTCAGTGAACTTGTGCAAAGCTGAAAGGCCCTCAAAGAAATCTGGGGCCCATTGAAATGTCTCCTAGAATAGAAATATGAACTCATATCCAGAAGGGGACCCACTCTGTAGTTTTTAAATTCTTCTTAAATGGTGTCTTCTTCAGGGCTGGTACAACAGCCAAGCAGTTTCAGGGAAAGACTATAGAGTTCTTGATGCTGTCTGAGCTTGGTATAATTCAGGAGGAGGAGGAGGAAGAGGAGGAGGAAGAGGAGGAGGAGGAGAAGGAGAAGGAGGAGGAGGAGGAGGAGGAGGAAGAAGAAGAAGAAGAAGAAGAAGAAGAAGAAGAAGAAGAAGAAGAAGAAGAAGAAGAAGAAGAAGAAGAAGAAGGGGGAGGAGGAGGAGGAGGAGGAAGAAGAAACAACCATACAAGTAATATAAATGACCTGGTTGAACTTGTATTTGACAAGGATCTTAACATCCCTGTCTTGAAATGTCTTCTGGAAGAGTTACACAACTTTCAAAATGCCAGAGAAAGCCAGAAATGAGTAGAATTGGAATGTTTTATTACCCAAATTAGGTAACATCATCCATGCATCATCAGCACACCATCACTGATGATATTATCTAGTTGGGTGATGAAATGTCTACAAGAAAACAACCAAGCTCAGATGGCACCAAGGATCCCACAGTCCTCCTCCTCTGTTGTGGCCCACCAGCAGAGCTGGCAGCAGACTTGGACAGTGAGGAGGTTGGGGAGGAACATGGGCCAGTCCTGGAGTCTGGGGAAGGCTCTGACAAGTGCTCTTGTTGGAGGCAGAGATGGGGCCAGGGCCATCTGACAGTTATCGGCTGCCTTCAGAGTCAGAGATCAATGGGGCAGAAGAACAGCTGGGGCCTGTTCCCAGTGTATGCATGCACAGAGCTGCTAGGAGAAGGGAACAGCTAAGGAACAAGGGTCAACTCAGAAATAAAGGCACAGGTGGATGGTGAATTGCCCATTCCATAGGCAATAAAGAGGAGTGAAAGGAGAGTGGTGTTTGTAGGAAACAATTAGTTCGGTTAATTATTGTTGTTGTTAGTCGCACAGTCGTGTCTGACCCATCGTGACCCCATGGACAACGTTCCTCCAGGCCTTCCTGTCCTCTACCATCTTCTGGAGTCCATTTAAGCTCATGCCTACTGCTTCAGTGACTCCATCCAGCCATCTCATTCTCTGCTGTCCCCTTCTTCTATTGCCCTCAGTCTTTCCCAGCACTAGTCTCTTCTTCAGGGAGTTGTTCCTTCTCATGAGGTGGCCAAAGTATTTGAGTTTCATCTTCAGGATCTGGCCTTCTAAAGAACAGTCAGGATCTCCTCTAGGACTGACTGGTTTAATCGCCTTGCAGTCCAAGGGACTCGCAGGAGTCTTTTCCAGCACCAGAGTTCAAAGGCCTTAATTCTTTGGTGCTCAGCCTTTCTTATGGTCTAACTTTCACAGCTATACATTGCAACATAGCCTTGACTATATGCACTTTTGTTGGCAGGGCGATGTCTCTGCTTTTTTAGTATGCTGTCTAGATTTGCCATAGCTTTCCTCCCCAGGAGCAAGCGTCTTTTAATTCTTGGCTGCAGCCAAGAACACTGGTACAGTGTTGCGCTTGGAAGCTATCAGCCTGGCAACTCTCCAAGCCTGATAAGGTCTGCGGTTGTAATTCACCCTTGAAAGACTGTTTGCCGGGACTTTGCTGAATGTGAATGATAGGAATTCACATTAGCCTGTTAAAAAGGAGTTTTGAGGCCACCTGGAGGTTTATCTGTGGTTTGAAAGAGAGGTCAAAGAGGCCATCTATGTCAACAGAGGGGGAGGGATATGGCATCATCTATATAACACAGCCTTTTCAAAAGTTCCAAGAAGGCTCCACACCCATTTTTTAAAAATTCATATTTATATGCTGCCCTTCTCCGGAGACTCAGGGAAGCTTACAATTTTTGAAGCACAACCCAGTGCGCTCAGCAATAGCCTTCCTTCCATTGTATATGCCTGCTTATTACTAAGCGGCATTTTTACAAAGTCAGCTTATTGCCCCCAACAATCTTGGGTCCTCAATTTACCTACCCCGAGAGGATGGAAGGCTGAGTCAACCTTGAGCCTGGTGGGATTTGAGCCTGCACTAATTGCAGGCAGCTGGAACTTAAGTGCTAGGCATTTAACAGCCTGCACCACCAAGGCTCCTTTGCACCACTCAGGTAAACCTGATTACACAGATAAACCTCCAAGTGGCCTCAATGACTCTCTAAAAGAATGCAAATGGCCAGCTGTCTTCAAGGAATATCAATCCTTTCCTTCCTCACCATCCAGTCAGAGTTGAAGAAGTTTCTCGGATGAGAAGCAAAATGTCTTCAAAGAAACACCGGAAAATCCAGTTGCCTCTTTAAAAAAAAAAGGCACTATTATTCTGTGTTTTATGATTTTTATGGAAGAGTTGGGAGACAATTTTCCTTCCAGTGAGAATATTAGTGCACCTTGTTGGACAATATTGGTCTGACTGCAGTGGGAAACCCAGACTTCACCCTCCCAACTCCAATATTGATTTTAGAAAATATTCTTGTACAAGTTTAACGGGGAATGTAGCAGTGCTTTTAATAGAGACTTGCAGCTGAATTCCTTGGTTATGGTCGTGTTTCTTTTCTGTCTGTCACAGAGTAGCCTTTGAACAGCAGCCAAGCAGTGCCAAAAATACAGTTCTGGCAAGTAGACAAACACCTGAAGGGAACAAAAGCAACACAGTGGTCTACCTTAAAAAAACTCAGGTCTTCATTCCAGCGAGCCAATTCAAAACAGGACGGCATCTTTTGAGAAACACGCCATGATCCAAACTCTAATGCAATTCCTGTCCCAGCCATTCACCCACAGGCTTGCTGCAAACCAAGAGAATCAAAATACATACAAGCGCACACCTGAGGTACACAAAGGCAGTGTATCAGGCTGTTTTTAATGTAATCTTCAGCAGAAAATAGCAAGGAGGAAAATAGCTCCTTTGTTCAGCTTCTCGTAATGGCATTTCTGTCTCTCTTTCAGCTGAAAAGCAAGAATTTCACGATGATCCAACATTTGGCTAAATAGAATAGAATAGAATAGAATAGAATAGAATAGAATAGAATAGAATAGAATAGAATAGAATAGAATAGAATAGATGAAGGGAAGGAAGAGAAGGAAGAGAAGAGAAGAGAAGAGAAGAGAAGAAGAAGAGAGAGAGAGAAGGAAGGAAGAAGAATAGAAGAATAGAATAGAAGAAAGAATAGAAAGAAGAATAGATGAGATAAGAGAGTGAATGAATGGAATGAATGGAATGGAATGAATGGAATGAATAGAATAGAATAGAATAGAATAGAATAGAATAGAATAGAATAGATGAGATGAAGGGAAGGGAGAATGGAATGGAATGGAATAGAATATAGAATAGAATAGAAAAGATGAAGGGAAGGGAGAATGGAATGGAATGGAATGGAATAGAATAGAATAGAATAGAATAGAATAGAATAGAATAGAAAGAAAGAATAGAATAGAATAGAATAGAATAGAATAGAATAGAATAGAATAGAATGAATAGAATAGAATAGAACAGAATAGAAAGAGATGAAGGAAGGAGAATGGAATGGAATGGAATAGAATAGAATAGAATAGAATAGAATAGAATAGAATAGAATAGAATAGAATAGAATAGAATAGAATAGAATAGAATAGAATAGAATAACAGAGTTGGAAGGGACCTTGGAGGTCTTCTAGACCAACCTCCTGCTTAGGCAGGAACCCTATACCATTTCAGAGAAATTATTATTCAATGTCTTCTTAAAAACTTCCAGTATTGGAGCATTCACAACTTCTGGAGGCAAGTTGTTCCACTGATTAATTGTTCTAATTCAGGAAATGTCTCCTTAGTTCTAAGTTGCTTCTCTCCTTGATGAGTTTCCATCCGTTGCTTCTTGTCCTACTCTCAGGTGCTTTGGAGAACATCTTGACTCCCTCTTCTTTGTGGCAGCCCCTGAGATATTGGAACACTGCTATCATGTCTCCCCTAGTCCTCCTTTTCATTAGACTAGCCATGCCCAGTTCCAGCAACCATTCTTCATAAGTTTTAGCCTCCATCTCCCTAATCCTGTTCGTTGCTCTTCTCTGCACTCTTTCTAGAGTCTCAACATCTTTTTTTACCAAAACTGGATGCAGTATTCCAACAGTGGCCTTGCCAAGGCATTATAAAGTGACATTCACTTCACCTTGATTCTATCCCTCTGTTTATGCAGCTTAGAGTTGTGTTGGCTTGTTTGGCAGCTGCCGCACACTGCTGACTCATATTTAAGTGATTATCCACTAAGATTCCAAGATCCCTCTCACATTTACTACAACTGAGCCTTAAACCAGTCACCTCCATAAATGCAGGGGACACGAAGGGGGGATGGGATGAATGATGTGGCATGCTTTTCTATTTTTGGAGCCTTTAAGACTTGCTTTGGATTGCCAATTCCTTGGATTGTCGCTACAGTATGTGCATTTGGTCCGTGATCATAGGAGGACTTACCAACAGATGGTACAGCTTCAATTTTCCCACCCATCTCAGTGTTCCCTGAGACCAAATGTTTCGGAGTAACTTTTTTTTTTTAATTACATTTATATGCTGCCCTTCTCCGAAGACTCAGGGCGGCTTACAATTTTTGGAGCACAACCCAATGCGCTCAGCAATAGCCTTCATTCCATTGTATATGCCTGCTTATTACTAAGCGGCATTTTTACAAGGTCAGCTAATTGCCCCCAACAATCTTGGGTCCTCAATTTACCTACCCCGAGAGGATGGAAGGCTGAGTTAACCTTGAGCCTGGTGGGATTCGAGCCTACAGTAATTGTAGGCAGCTGGATCTTAAGAGCAGGCATTTAACAGCCTGAGCCACCAAGGACTTAGCAGTTATCTTTCTGCTTACAACCCAGTGAATATTTAGGTGGAAAGAAGGAGGATATTATTACAACATCGGCTCAGATCAATTCGCATGAGAATGACAGCTCGAAAACTTATGGAGCGTAATTGAGCATGCGTGGCTTGATAGCTAGAATCACAGAATCCTAGAATCTTAAAATCGTAGAAATATAGAATCACAGAATTCTAGAGTCATAGGAATCTTAAAATCGTAGAAATGTAGAATCGTAAAATCATAGAATCGTAGATCATAGAATCATAGTGTTAGGTTTGTATGATCTTATTTATGCTTTTAGTATGTATAATCTTTATTTTTATTTTTATTTTATTATTGTAAGCTGCCCAGAGTTATTCTGTGGGAAGATAGGCAGCCAATAAAATTTATATATAAAAAATAAATAGAATCATAGAACCAATAGGACCATAGGCTCATAGGCTTATAGAACCATAGAACCCATAGAACCGTAAACTCACAGAACCATAGAACCAATAGAACCATAGATTCACAGAACCATAAAACCAACAGAACCATAGACTCATAGAACCATAGAACCAACAGAACCATAGAACCATGGACTCATGGAACTACAGAACCACAGAAGCATAGAAGCATAGAGTCATAGATTCATAGAACCATAGAATCATAGTGTTTGGTTTGTATTAAGTTATTTATGTTTTTAGTATATATAATTTTTATCTTTTATTATTGTAAGCTGCCCAGAGTTACCCTGCGATAACTCTTTATAAATAGTTATAAATAAATTTTATAAATAAAAAAATACATAGAACCACAGAATCATAGAACCAAAGAATCGTAGAACATGGTGCAGTTTTTAATTTTTTTAATTGTAATATATATTTTTGAATTGTAGTCCATCCAGAGACATTGACTGAGATGAGTGGCTATGAAAGAATGAATGAATGAATGAATGAATGAATGAATGAATGAATGAATGAATGAATCTGCAATGGATGGAGTAAAAAAAAAAGATCCAGATGGTAGCATGACCAGACAATGAAGCTTTCATTATGTATTGTTACACGCACTGATTCCACAGTTATAGCCAGCAACATGACCTTGAGACTTGGGCCCTAAGGATTCTTACAGCTCAAGGTGAAGTTCCAACTAGATTTTAATGTTTGATAATTGCTAGGAATCATTTCCACGTGGGGGAATTAGGTACCTCCCTGAAAACAGAGACTTGGGAGGAGAGATAAGAATGAGTTTAAAAAATAATGCAGAAGACAGCACTGAGACCTGGCACTGCATTTGTTAACTTTAAAATATTTATATGTCTCTTTTCAGTTGTATAATTCCTGAAGGGGTTTACTGTTGTTCAAGAGCCCACTGTGAAATGAAAACAATGTATTGTAAAGACAAGCAGGCTTCATGGGAGGCTCTCAATGTGGCAAGCCAACATAGAAAAATTGATTTTTAGAAGACAGTTGAAGTGTAGCGGTGTTGAGAATCCAGAAAAAGAAGATTAGGTTGGTGTTCTAACCAGGGCTTCCTGAGAACATAATTAAACACATGCTTAGTCCAAACAACTCTTGTTTTATTTCAATGCTGGGAATTATGTTCGTTCCCAGCCTGTAATGAGTCCCAAAACAGTCTCTTGAGATAAGCACCCACCTTTCTCTCCTTTTTTTTTTAATTACATTTATATCCCGCCCTTCTCCGGAGACTCAGGGCAGCTTACAGTTTTTGGGATACAACCCAATGCGCTCAGCAATAGCCTTCATTCCATTGTATATGCCTGCTTATTACTAAGCGGCATTTTTACAAAGTCAGCTTATTGCCCCCCAACAATCTTGGGTCCTCAGTTTACCTACCCCGAGAGGATGGAAGGCTGAGTCAACCTTGAGTTGCTGCCAACAACTAAAGTGCCAAATTAACTATAAAAAGCCAAACAAAGTACAAATTCCACACAGAGCTTCAAGGTTTAATCCGAACAGAGCAAATGATGTTGCTTCCTGCAAAGATTCCTGTCCCTTTGCTCCTCCTTTATGTCTTATGGGAGAGCCAATCACCTCCCAGCCTTACTCCCAAGTCACCCCTTTTGTCTTAGCTGCTCTTGCACACACATGCACTGGGAACAGGCTCCCCTTGTTTCTCTGCCTTGCTGCTGCCAAACTCCAGAGGCTCCGGAGTCAGCACACAACTCCCAGATGGTCCTGGCCCCATCCCTGCATTGGATGCAGGACCCTCACCTGAGTCCTCTCCAGACTCCCGGACTGGTCCCCGTTCTTTCCCATTGTCCGATTCCACTGCCATCTGCACAGGCTGCCGGTGAACCACAACAGTTGGTAAAGCTCGTTCTTCTGCCCATTTATTGGGATTATTCACTCTATATAGGTAGTTTGTTTAGCAGCCTTGCAAAGTTACACGGCACTGAAAAAAATGACTTGTAACCATTTTTCACACTTACAACTGTTGCACATTCCGATACTCACATGATAAAAATTCAGATGCTTGGCAACTGACTCATATTTATGATGGTTGCAGTGTCCCCGGGGGTCACGTGATCCCCTTTTGTGATCTTCTCACAAGCAAAGTCGCTGGGGGAGCCAGGTTCACTTAACAACCATGTGACTGAATTAACAATTGCAGTGATTTACTTAACATTTACAGCAAAAAAAAGGTCATAAAATTGGGCAAAACTCACTTAGCAATAGAAATTTGGGGCTCACTTGTGGTCATAAGTCGAGGAGTACCTATATTTACATTCTGCTCAGTCAAAATTTTCAAAGACTCCAGTCAGACTTCACACAGCTTTACTACATGAGACAACCCAGGAGCAGTAACAGCAAACAGAAGTTTTGTAATAAATAGTGGTTTTATCTATGAAAGAATATATATACTATACATACACATACTATAGGCAGAAGTCAAACAATCAGTAAATTGCAGCATGGAAGAACACACGGTGAGAGAGAGAGACATGCCCTAACAGGGCCCCTTCTTCTTATAAAGGTTCTTAAAGGGATAACAGCTAAAAACCTTGCTGACTCATTCCCATTATTACATCAGTGCATCATTGCATCATTGCAGCAGCTGGCCAGCTCTTAAATCACTACCCTGATACTCCTCCCATTTAAAGCTGAACAGTTGTCAATCCAAATGCTTTGATATACTCTCAATGCTTGTCTAGATTTAAAGGCTTCATTAACATTAGCTATAGTATGTTCAGTGGAACATTGCTGCAATTTTATCAGTTTATCCTTTACAGCCTCCCTAACATTAAGTACTTTATGTCTAAGTGTTTACACCTGCTTCCGTTGCGTTCTGTTGCCATTTTTATACATGCAACATTGTCTTCAAATACTGGTACAGCTTCCTCTATATGTACATATCGTATCAGGTATATACCATATCAGAAGAAGTGATACAGAAGACAAAATGTTGGCTTCTTCCAAGACACAGAATTAGGTATGTCTGGTCCAATGAAAAGAAGGACTAGGGGAGTCATGATAGCCTTGTTTCGATATTTGTTCCAATATCTATGAAGATGAGGAGGTCCAACTATTTTCCAAAGCACCTGAAGGCAAGGCAAGAAACAATGGTTGGAAACTAACCAAGGGGAGAAGCAACCTAGAACTAAGGTGAAATTTCCTAAAGGTGAGAGCAATCAACCAATGAAATAGCTTGTCCTCAGATGTTGTTGGGTGCTCCATCACTGGAAGCTTTCAAAAAGAGATAGGGTAACCATTTGTCAGAAATGGTATAGGGCAGTGATGGCTAACCTTTTTGTTGTTGCGTGCTGAAAGTGCATGTATGCACATGCAACAGCATGCACCCATAATGCAATGCACTTGCGACCCCCTCCTGCTTGCCAATAAAAACTGTATCAGCTTTGAACTGGTCAGAATCAAACTGGAAGAGCAGAGTCAGCCTGCAATACTGCATTCTAACCACTGCACCACCAGGGATACTTATAAAGATTAAAATAAGAGGAGGAGGAGGAGGAGGAGGAGGAGGAGGAGGAGGAGGAGGAGGAGGACAATAGTAATAGCACTTAGATATTCCTCCACAGTGCTCTCTAAGCAGTTTACAGAGTCAGCCTCTTGCCCCCAACAATCTGGCTCCTCATTTTACCCACCTCAGAAGGATGGAAGGCTGAGTCAACCTTGAGCCTGTCAGGAATGAACCGTCGAACTGCTGGCAGCCGGCAATCAGCAGGAATAGCCTGCAGTACTACATTCTAACCACTGCGCCACCGCAGCTCGTTGTTGAATGAAATGTGAATGACAAAAACTAAAATAATTTTATTTAGTTTAAATAATTAAATGGAACTGTTAAATTGTGCCATGGTGAATTGTCCGATGGTGAGTTGGCCATGGTGAATGGGCTGCAACAAGTTGGCTGTGATAAGTTGCCCCATTCCTCAAGCAAGGGGCTTGGGCTAGAAGACTTCTGAGATCCCTCCCAACTCTATTATTCTACGTTCTGTGTTCTACCACTGTTCCAGTTAAGTCAAGAAAATCTGTGCTGTAGCCCTGACAATCTTTACAGTGGTTGCTGGTAGCCAAACAGCCATCCATGCAGTCATACTATGAATCTATGGTGTATTTCTGGACTCTTGATTCTAAAAGGCAGAAGTTCTTCACCTCATTGAAAGTCCCTTCCAACACTAGCAATTAAGGAGACAGAACAAACCGAATATTATATGATACGGAAAATGTTTTATCAACGGTTAGAGAATAAAAAATGAATTTGGAAATGAAGAAGAATAAAGGGGAATAAAAACTGAATTAAGATAGAGATAGAAAAAAAGATGATAATTGTTATTACATGTATGATAAGAATAATGAGGTGTAACTCCAATAAGGTACTACTATCATCAGAAGAGTTGTATAATGTTGAGCTGTTTGATGTGTCTTAACTCTAAGCTTAGAGAAATAGTATCAATGTGAATGTGAAGGACGTTGTAAATGGTGAAGGATGTGGCACTGATGTGTTTGTGCCTAGATGACACTGTCAACTCATAAAATATTTCTCTGGTCTTTTTAAGAGTTGCCAGCAGAAAGGGAGGGAGGGAAATAGTGCATTCCTTAAATGCTTTCGTAGATAATTTCTAGGCGCGCAAAATTATAACTGGAGAGCATGATTGATGACTCTTGGCTATGGATGTGTCCCATTGGAGAATATGAATTATGATACACCCAGAGGGTGGGGGAATAAACCAGGGTCAAGGGTGAAATGAACGATGTGTCTCAGAGTCGGCTACACCCAGGTAGCATCAGCATGTTCACTCCTAATAAATCTTCTTTTAGCTCTGAAAGATCTAGCTAGAGGCTCATGATTTAAATGGGGTGAATACAGGAGCCCTGACAGACACACTGCTTGAGAAAAAAATGGAATGTTTTTATTTCTGAAACTGAAAAATAAAAAAAAACTTATATATAAAAAAAGAAAGTCCCTTTCAACCCTATTACTCTATGTTAATATGTTCCTTGTTAGTTTTAAGCTGGGTTGCTCTACCTGATGTCATCAGTTTGCTCTTCTTTATATTTAAGCTTTTTCCATCACACTACACTCCTTAACTTTCATTCCAAGGGTTTGCAATCATTTACATTTTCAGCTCTCAAGGTAGTGAGAGCTCAGCACAGCATGCTTTATTAATGTTTCTCCCTTCCCGTTTTTAAAGCAGTTTTCATCTGCTTCTAATATCGCTTCCCGTGATATATATTCAGCGTATAAAATGAATAAATAAGAAGGCATGAGACAGCCCTTGTTGACCTGGGGCCAATTTTTCCGTCTTCCATCTCAACTCAGGCTTTCTGCACTGTGTACAGATTTGTGTGGGGGAGGAACATTAGAAAGTGGAGGAAGAGGAAGAGGAAGAAGAGGAAGAGGAGGAGAGAGTGGAAGAAGATTAGAAAGTGGAGGAAAGTTAGAAAGTGGAGAAGAAGAGGAGGAAGAAAAGGAAGAGTACGAGGAAAATGAAGAGGAGGAGAAAGTAGAGGAAGATTAGAAAATGGAGGAAGAGAAAGGGAATGAGAAGATGAGGAGGAAGAAAAGGAAGTAGGATGAAAATGAGGAGGAGGAGAAAGAGGAGAAGGAGGAGGAGAAAGTGGAAGAGGAGGAAGGGTAAAGCATGCAATGAACATATGTTGCAGGAACTGGGCATGGCTGGTCTAGTAAAGAGAAGGACCAGGGGAGACATGAGAGCAGTCTTCCAATACTTGAGGGGCTGCCACAAGGAGAAAGAGGTCAAGCTATTTTCCAAGGCACCTGTAGGCCAGACAAGGAACAATGGATGGAACCTGAACAAAGAGAGATTCAACCTGGAAATAAGGAGGAATTTCCTGACAGTGAGAACAATCAACCCATGGAACCGAAGTTGCCTTCAGAAGTTGTGGGAGCTTCATCCCTGGAGGTTTTTAAGTAGAGATGGGACTGCCAGTTGACAGAGATGGTGTAGACCAAGTCTCCTTCTTGGGTGGGGCTAGATGACCTATAAGGTCCCTTCCAACTCTGTTGTTCTGTTACTTATGGTTCCGTTATCTTAATGCACATCTGGTTTTCCAGCTCCGCATATTAAGCCTCAACTGTCAAGGCTGAGATTATTTTACTACCGTTGTTTGCAATGGCTGGATTTCTTTTTTTTCCTTATCTCCCTCCCTAATGTAGCCCATTTTAAGCACAGGATAATGCTGGTTACCTGAAGTCACCTTTTCCCTGATATTTGACCCCAAATCACCTCCAGCTGCAAAGCTTCTAGCCTTTCCTCCAATTTCTGTTTTTATATAACGGAGCACAATTCCTTATTATTCCCAATTTCGAAAAGTGAGCAAGAATTTTGCTCCCTGGATTCTGAACTGTCAGCTTTTTCTTTCCCATTTTTCTTTTTTTTCTTTTTCAGCAGGTTGGTGCTCTTAATTTCAAATTTTATTATCTCCTTTCCTTTTATCTTCCTGCCATGTCAGTGTCTTCGGTTGACGGTCTCTGTATGACTCGCATGCCAGATGCAGATACAGTTTCAGAACGGGGTGGGGTGGGGGCTGAGGCTGATTAAAGGTTGTTTTTTTCCTTCCTCAGCAATTTCCAAAAAGCCGTGAACCAGCAATAAAGCATTATTAAGATGTAAAGCCAAATCTCCAGAATGCTAAGCCTTCAGAAATTTTATTTTTTTTCTCCCTCTTCTCAGAAAAGCTGCATTCTGTCTTGGACATTTGCAGGCTGAGCATGGGAGTTGGGGGAGAAGGGGGGGTCATTTGTGGGTCCATAAATGTAGTTGGAGAAACTTCACTGCTCCAGGCAAGAATGCCCGAGAGTTGGGGATAATGGAAATTGCAGTCTGCAGGTCTTTGAAAAGGAGCCAACTCAAACAGAGCCGGCACCAAACTCCCGTGGGAAGTTTTATATCAAAATGTATTTTATTCTGTTGGAAGAAATATCCTTCTGACTTCGGTTCCAAGTGGGGAGAAGGACACTGGAAACATGGAGGCTGTTTGGAAATGTGCTGTCCAGCCACTTATAGTTAATAGGGAATTGGGATAGTTAGTTAGGAATTGGGAGCTGTCCCCTTAAGGGAATGCATCATGGTAAATGTAGTTAAAGTATCTTGAGAAATGTAGTCCATATCATGTGGCCACATCTGTAATCCTGATTGGTCACTTAATTGACCCTTGGTTGGGTTGTGGGAGGTTCCCTCACTCTTGCCTGAACCCAGCATTGTGCTGGTGTCTCACCTCCTTGCTCCTTTGATATGGGATGAGAGATTACCATCCTTTTACACCAGAAAGTCAGCTATGCAGAGAATTGGACATTGAGATGAATCTTGATGTAACTGTGAGTTATATGAGGATACCAGATGAACCAATAAAGATACTTTGTACGGATGCCTTTGTGGAGTAAATCTGTCTGCCTTAAATTCAGCTCGTAATTATAAACAGCAGAACAGGAAAGATGGTTTAATAGTGGACAGGATCACAAGTCTTGGGTGAAGAAAAAGGGAAGAGATGCTGAGAGTCCCTGGGTTTTATACCCTCTCTGGACTTTGCACTTCCTGGGGCACAGGAAGAGCATCCTGAATGGTTGCTGTCAGATATCATAGCTAGCTTTGTAGGTTGTCTGTGTCAGGACTCCAACAAATCAACCCCCATTCAAATCATAAGTCTCTAGCTGCATTTCTCAGAGAAAATAAAATTGATTTATTAGAAGTGGTCATGTCGGCATTAGCTGGATGCAGCAGATACTAAAATACATCATTCATTTCCCCCTTGACCCTAATCTTCCCCCCACCCCCTAGATGTATATTCTCCAATGGGACACATCCATAGCCAAGAGTCATCAATCATGCTCTCCAGTAATATTCTTGCACTCCAACAACTTTGGGCTGCCAGGGCGATTATCTAGGCACTTAAGTAATGCACTGTTTTCCCCCACTCACTTTTTCTGGCAGCTAAAACGACCAAAGAAGTATCTTTTTAATTGAGAGTATGTGTGCTAAGTTTGGTTGAAGCTCAGTGGGTGGTGCAATGAAGGGCAATTGAATGTCTCTACCTGAGGGAGGTAGATCTTCATTATGTAGAATAGACTGGCCCAGGCCTTAATGGCCCGTTAACAAAGGTGGGGGAGCTGAGTTTCTGACTCTCTGAGTTCCTACTTCTTTTAGGGGAAATATTCTGCCTTTTTAATATTTCCTCGAATATTTTATTTTTCTAGGAGAGGGGTGGGTTTTAACTTCCAACAATTCCTTATACTGTTTCTATCTTGAACTTGAACAGACTCTAGAAGGGACTGAGAATCAGGGTCTCTGCTAGAAGGACTAGGGACAACATGATAATGTAGAAAGTTAGCACCCACCCCTCTCCTAGAAGAATGAAATATTTTGAGAAACGTTTAAAAAGGCAGGATAAAATATTTCCCCTAAAAGAAAAATAGAAATTTTAAGGGAGACAGAAACTCAGAGCCCCAGCTCCCTGCGCCCAGCAAATATTTTGTGCCTATTGAGAGAGACTGGGCCAGCCTATCTACAAGACAAAAGCTCCAAAGTGATGGGATTAAGACATGACCCTTCAAGACATAATAGGATTAACCCACTACTATCCAAGCCGCAGAGCTCACGACATTGCACAATCTCCTAAGGACATTGCATCACCCTCCAAACTTCAACCAAACCTTAGCTCAGACAACTATAGAGCCAGCTATGACCCCTATAACAGTCAATAGAATACATGTTCTTGCACAGGAACAGGAAGCTCAAGTGCAAAGCCCAAGAGAAGGTATAACGTCCCCACACTCTCAGCTCCGTGTAGTCAGCTGCACCAGATCTATGGGCTTGGTGATTCTGTTCATCATTAAACCATCTTTTCAATCAGCCTCTGTTTCCAGAGTCTTTCTCCTGGCTTGGAACTGAACCAGATGGATATTTCTTCCAACCATTGCAATGTTCCAGTATTTGAGGGTCTCGTACAAAGATGAGGGGTTAGCCTATTTTTCAAAGCATCTGAGCACAGGACAAGAAGCAATGGATGGAAACTAACCAAGGAGAGAAGCAACCACTTCCTAATGGTGAGAACAATTTTTGATCGATTGATCGATAGAATCATTCATTCAATCAGTCACTCAATCAATTATTCAATCAATTTGTATAGCTGCCTTTCTCACAGGGGTGGCTCTGGGCTGCTGCCACAATTAGAAACAACCAAGGCGCACCAATAGTAGACAAAATGCAGAAATCAATAAACAATAATCCCCTTTAGAAGCAAATGAAAAACCCAAAATAAAACCGAGACACATAAAAAAGCAGGCAAATAAAAGGCATGGATCCATCAGCATAACCATCTGGCAAGCTCCTACCCATAAACTAATCCTCCAGCATGTTGACACAACCATATCTTTAGAGTGTTTTGAAGAACAAGCAGCGATAGTGCTATTCTAACTCATCTATTTTTTTACACACATACATACATACTGTGCGAGACTTGAGGTGTCCTTCCTTCCTTCCTTCCTTCCTTCCTTCCTTCCTTCCTTCCTTCCTTCCTTCCCCTCTTCTTCCTTTCTTCCTGTTCTTCCTTTCCATCTCCTTCCTTCCTCCATCCCTTCCTTCTTTCCTCCTTTCCTCCTTTCCTCCCTTCTACCCTTTCTTTCTTCTTTCCTTTAAACCTCCCTCTTTCCTTTCTTCCTCCTCTCTTTCTTCCCTTTCCTTCCTCCATTCCATTTTCCTTCCATCCTAACTACCTACCGAGCTCCCTCTTTCCTTCTTTTCCACCTCCCTCCCTCCTTCCCTTTCTCCTCCCCCTTCTTCCCTTTCTCAATTTTTCCATTCCTTTCCTTTTTCCCTATCCTATTCCTCTTCCTTCTTCATTTTCCTTCTTTCCTCTATCCCTTCCTCTTTCCTTCCTTCCTTCCTTCCTTCCTCTCTATCTCCTTCCTTCCTTGCTCTCTTCCTCCCTCCTTTCCTTTCTTTAAACCCTTATTCTCTCCCAAGAACTGGAAAATCTTGTCAATTCTTCTTTTCCTGAGCTTGATTTGGGGTTAGGTGACCAATCAGGAGCTTCCCCCTTCTAGTAGACCCCTCTAATAGACCCCTGACTCTGGAGCAAAGATGGAACTTCCACCCCAGTCCAAAACAGGACAGAGAATAGAGGTCAACTTCTTAATCACTCCTCCTCAGTCACTTCTGAATAGGGGCCATCAGTCCTTCCAAATGCATTATGCAGCATTTCATTCCTTCCAAGCACTTGGAATTACCTCCTGCTGTCTGTCAAGCCTCCTGATGTTTTGCCCTTATTTGATGTCACTGTTCAGCCACGTTCCCTTTTTTAAAAACAGCAACAACAACAAAAAGTAACACAATGCCCATTTGAAGAATGGACTGAGAGTCGGATAAAGAGGTCCTTTTCAAAGCAACAGATATTTATTCCAATATATAAATAAAAACCAGGGAAATGAGAGGCACCAGAAGAGCCAGTGTGAATGTTGGCTCTTATAGTCACTGCATTCTGCTGTTCTGACCCAAACCTTTTTTCAAGGAAACAAACACGAAGCAGAGGTAACAGCAAAGTCTTTTAATGATTCTTCACAAATTCCATTCTTTCACGGTTAAAAGGCTGTTTCAAACTAATTGTTTCTGATAAGAACGAGCCTTGCGAAGGTTGTGCAAGGCTGCCAAGAACTCTAGATAAAGTTACTAAAAATATTTTAAACACAAAGAGTCTCCAAACACCAATCAAGATATTCTGAATGTCCACAAGGCTTGAGTGCAAAAACTTCCTGCAAAGAACTCCGGTTGCTCAGCAGGCTTTTATATCATAAGGGAAGGGCCATTACTCAAACTCAAGGCCCAGGAGCTGGATCTAGGCCATGGGGTGCTTAGATAACAGAATAACAGATAATCAGAGTTGGAAGATACCTTATAGGTCATCTAGTCCAACCCCCCACCGAAGCAGGAGACCCTACACCATTCCTGACAGATGGCAGTCCAATCTCTTCTTGAAAGCCTCCAGTGATGGTGCTCCCACAACTTCCAAGGGCAAGCTGTTCCATTGGTTGATTGTTCTTACTGTCAGGAAGTTTCTCCTTTATTTCCATTAAAACTCTCCTTATACAGTTTCCATCCATTAGTCCTTGTCTGGCCTACAGGTGCTTTAGAAAATAGCTTAACCCCTTCCTCTCTGTGGCAGACCCTCAAATATTGGAAGACTGCTATCCTGTCTTCCCTGGTCCTTCTCTTCACTAGACTGGCCATGTGCAGTTCCTGCAACCGTTCATTGTATGTTTTAGTGTCTAGTCTCCTCATCATCCTGGTTGCTCTTCTCTGCACTTTTTCTAGAGTCTCAACATCTTTTTTTTATAATGTAGTGACCGAAACTGGATGCAGTACTCTAGGTGTGGTCTTACTAAGGCTTTATAGAGTGGTATTAATACCTCCCTTGATCTCGATTGTGTCCCTCTGTTAATGCAACTTAGAATTGCATTGGCTTTTTTGGCTGCTGCTGCACACTGCTGGCTCCTATTTAGCTGGTTGTCCACTAAGATGCCAAGTTCACTCTCACAGATCTCTCTGGGAACAGCAAAAATCCAGCCTGCAGTGCCATTGAAAATAGAGCTCAGGAGGGCCGCATGCAGCCCTCGTGAGCTCCATTTTTGGCCGTGACTGCCTCGTGCAGCCCTCTTCCAGAAAAAACAGACCTCGGGGAGCTCCATATTCACTGGCTGCAGAAGGCCGTCCTGCCCAAAAATGAAGCTCATAGAGCCATGCGCCTCCACATACACACCCGCAAGCTCCATTTTTGCTGGCAGAGGGCTGCAGGAGGCCGTCCCAGCTGAAAACAAAGTTCAGGAGCCTGCCTCCTGCAACTCTGTACCACAATCCATCATATCAGTACATTCCATCTCTGGTCTGCCTTTTCATGCTCCAAAGAGGTTCCGGCACTCACCTGGGATAACCAAGGGGAGAATATTCCTGTTCTGGGCAAAAGTTGCATATTTCCCTCGAACCTCTTTTGACTCATCTGCCACTACGCAGCCCCTTGTTCTGATTTGGGAACTCTTGAAGGCAATGTAATTGGGTGGGATTTGGGGAAGATGTAGGAGAGCACGGAGCTTTGGTGAAGATAGAAACATTTGGAACTAAGCAAAGGGGTTTTAAAATAGCTCTCAAATTTCTGTATAGTATCCTCAAGGGGAGACCTGAGTTTCCTACCCATCAACAACTCTGCTGGGGTTAAGTTAGTTGATGGGTTGGGAGTGATGTGCTGGACACTGAGTAGTTTTTCAACTTTCTCAGTGATGTCCCCAGGACCCAATTGCTGAAGTTTTTCCTTGGTAAATCGTACCATGCGTTCAGCCCAGCCGTTAGCTGAAGGGTGCCCAGGGGCTGTCAGGGCATGTCTGATACCCTGCTGTGCTAAATATGATTCAAAAAGGTTGGACGTAAATTGAGGACCATTGTCAAAAACTAGGATATCAGGTAACCCATGAGTTACAAAAAGCTTTTTAAGCTGTTTGATGACAGCTTCAGCTGTGGTGGATGACATAGGGATAACCTCTAGCCATTTGGAATATGCATCAACTATAATAAGGAAAGTGTGCCCTCTGGTAGAGCCAGCAAAATCAATGTGAATCCTGGACCAGGGGCCCCTAGGACATTCCCATTCCTATTTGGGGGCGAGAGGTGGGGCAGGCCTGACTTCCTGACAGTTGGGACAGGATGCAACCCAGTGTTCAACCATTTTGTCAATACCTGGCCACCATACATAACTCCTGGCCAATCCCTTCATTCTGACAATTCCCGGATGACCCTCATGTAACATTTCCAAAACCTCTTTTTGTAGTTTTGCAGGAATAACCACCCTGTTACCCCACAAAATACATCCTCTTAATACAGATAATTCAGTTTGCCTGGATTTAAAAGGTTGGGCAAGTTGAGGTAGAGCTTGAAGTGGCCAACCTTTCTTAATCCAGCCTATAACAGGAGCCAATAAAGTGTCTTTGGCAGTCTCTCTGGCAATTTCAGCAGCGTGTACTGGAAGCTTGGCAACAGTTTCTAGAAAAAAGGTGTAAGTCTCAGGAGCAGGATCCTCAGTGTGTGAAGGAAGTGGGCAGCGACTCAGACCATCTGCATGCCCAATGTCTTTTCCAGGCCTGTGGATGAGTTTGTATGAATAAGCAGCAAGAAATTCAGTCCATCTCAGCATTCTTGGTGACAGGATTGTGGGCGTTGGTTTGTCCCCTGCCACAATGCCTAACAGAGGTTTGAGATCTGTGACAATAGTAAATGTTCTCCCATATAAATACTCATGGAATTTCTTGACAGCTGCAACAATTGCCAAGGCTTCCTTGTCCAGTTGGCTGTAATTTCTCTCTGCTTTAGTCAAAGTCAGAGTAAAATGCAATAGGAGCTTCCCTCCCGCTGGGAAGCATGTGGCTCAAAACCCCACCCCACCCCAAAATGGGATGCATCACAAGTCAGTACAACTGGCAAATTTTCAGAGAACTGTATCAGTACAGCATCAGAAGTGATTTGTCTCTTAATAGTGTTAAAGGCAGCTTGTTCTTTTCTGCCCCAGACCCATGCAGACTTTTTGTCTAGTAATCTGTGTAGTGGTTCTGCAATGGTTGCCTTCTGAGGTAGAAACATGTGATAGAAGTTAATGAGTCCCAGGAAAGCTTGCAAGTCTGTTTTGCATTTTGGCCTGGGGGTTTCTTTGATTGCCTGAACCTTGGCATCGCGCATGGCCTCTTCTAAACTGTTAAATTCGCATGCACCCCCAATGTCTCTTAAACTTGCCACGAAGTCATTTACGTTTTCGCTTTCCCCTTGATCACAATGGTAAAACTCGTGTCTCTTAATGAGGCACGATACTTGTGGTGCGTAATGGGCTCTTAACAGTTTTTCTAAGTCAGGCCAGTCCATTACCTTCATGTCTGCAGCTCCTGCCAATGCCTTCGCCATCTTGAAAACTGCCGGACCGCGGCGTGAGAAGACGCCCTCTTCCGCTTCTCGGAAATGTTGGCAAGATCGTTTCCCTCCAGATACATTTGGAAATGATCTGCATATGACTCCCAGTCTTCTGCCGTCGGATCGAACGGGGCTGGGGGGGTGTACAGTGCAGCCATCTCGCTCTCCTTCTGTTCCGCGTTGCCATCTTCTTCAGGGGAATCCCACCTTCATCGCCAGTGTTAAGTTTGCATGAAGAGACAGACGCGGAGTGCTTCAAGCTCTTTTGTTTTATTAGTGACTACAGCTCAGAACGGACCTGCTTTGGCTGGGCTGCAGCTGCTACTTATAGCCAGAAGCCGCAGTTGACAGCCAATCAGAGTGCCGGGTTTTCCCGCACTTTTTAAACCAATCATTTCTAACATTTTACAAGAACAGTTCAAACTAAACCAATGACTTTAAACTTACATACATAACATATCCGACCCTTCCTCTCTCTCCAACCTCCCCCCATTTTCCTTCCTTCCACCCTCCATTCTTTCCTTTCTTCCTCTTGCTTCTCTTCCCTCCCTCCTTCCATTTCTTTCTTCCTCCTCCCTCTTCTTCCTTCCTTCTGTCCTTCCTTCCTTCCTCCCTCCACTTTCCTTGCTTCATTCCTTCCTCCTCCCTCTTCCCCCCTCCATTTCTTTCTTCCTTCTCCCTCTCCTTTCTCCCTCCCTCTATTCCTCCCTTCCTCCTTCCATCCCTCCTTCCCTCCACTCCTTTTTTTCTTCCTTCCTTCATACCTCTACCCTCCCTCCTACCCTCACCCTTTCCTCCTCCCTCCCTAACCCACTCACTCCCTATATATCTATGGCCCCCTTTTTTCAGCTTATGTCCTCAAGAGTCTTTACCTTCCTCAATCTTACATGTTTCCATTCAATCCCAGTAGAAGATCTCACGAGGGAATATTGCAGAGATATTTTTGGAGAAGTTTCAGATTAGGAGAATTGGGTTGTGAAGGAAGTTTCAGGGCAGTGGAGATTAATTAATTAACATTAATTTACGTGACATCTATTTTCTCAGCTCCAGGCTGTTTCATAGTTCTGAAAACCATTAAAATGGAAGTTGAGAACAAAATGCATCAATCCAACAGCCATCCAAATCCAAGCACAATAGCTTTCTCTTAATGTCTGGGAAGATAAACGAAGCTCAAAAAATCGCACCCAGAAAAATTTGGGGTGGGTGGGAATCTAAACTATTCTTGGAATAAAGTGCAAAACAGAAGCTTCTCTGAAAGAAGAGGTAATTGAAAAACTACATAACAGAGTTTTTTTTTATTCCACTGTGGAATAAAACTGGAACTGTGGAACTGTAGGGATGTTACACTTGGAAGGTATAGTGCCATACCTTATCTTCAGCTTCTCGAATGAAAGGCTGAACATTAATGCAAATTTGAATCTCTTGGGTTTTTTCCTTTCCTTTTCTTGTTCCTGCTTATCTGATTAAACAGTAAATTTTAAAAGATTAAAATAATTTTTAGTTACCACCACAGGGGCCCCGAGACTGTAACAATAAGAATATAACTTAATTATTAGAATACTCTTCCCAGATGCTTTGAACTCTGTAAAGGATAATTGATTATTTTGCTGCTCAAACTCTTACTTTTTCTCTTCCAGTTCTTCTTCTCTTTTGTACTTTCTACTTTGTTGGCTGAGTTACAAGCAGGTAAAGGACCTCAGAAAAGGTAGGTAAGTAAGTAGATGAGAAAGTGTTGTCCTAAGAAATTTGGGTCCTTTTACTGGGTGTGCAGGCTGAATGAACAATACCAGATACGTGGGAAGGAAAAGAAAATGTCAGAGGGTGCACACTGATCTATTAGGTGTATCAACCCAGGAGCAAGTACAGGCAACAATGGTTTGTGTTAAGTTTGCATGAAGAGTCAGACGCGAAGAGCTTCAGTGAAAAGTTTATTAAGTGACTACAGCTCGAATGGACCCGACTTGGCTGGGCTACGGCTGCTTCTTATAGCCAGCAGCCATAGTTGCCAGCCAATCAGAGTGCAGGGTTTTCCCGCACTATTTAAACCAATCCTATTTGACATTTTACAAGAACAATTCAAACTAAACCAATGACATTCAAACCTACATACATAACAGTTTGTATCAAATAGTGATTTTTTTATCTACAATAGGAATATAGGAATACTATACATACATATCAGAGGTGGTTTTCAGAAGGTTCTGACCAGTTCTGAAGAATCAGTGGTGGAAATTTTGAGTAGTACAGAGAACAAGCAAATACCACCTCTGACTGGCACTGCCCCCATCTATTCTCCGCCTCCCGAGTCCCAGCTGATCAGCTGGGTCTTCTTTGGTTGCCCTGCATCAGAGAACAGAGCTGGAAAGCAGGCCAGTGGGGTGGAGAGGGAATAGGGATTTTGCAGTATCCTTCCTCCAGGAGTTGGGAGGGAATGGAGATGTTACAGTATCCTTCCCCTGCCACACCCATCAAGCAATGCCCACCAAGCCACACCCACAGAACCTGTACTAAAAAGTATCTAATCAAACAGCAATTACAGCAGGAAAAAAACTCAAAGGAACACTCTAGCAGGGCCTCCTCTTAATACACAGGCTCTTAAAGGGATAACAACCAAAAACCCTGCTGACTCATTCCCCTCATTGCATCAGCTGGTCAGCTCTTAAATTATTATTAGTTAGACTGCAGCCATTCTTCATATGTTGTAGTCTCCAGGCCTTTGATCATCTTAGTTGCTCTTCTCTGATTTTTTTCCCCAAAATCTCAACATCTTCTTTGTAGTATGGTGACCAAAATTGGTTGCAGTATTCCAGGTGTGGCCTTACTAGAGTTTTATATCTAGCCTGTATCTAGTCTCATCTTCAACTGCATAATTAAAATTCTTCAACCCTTCCACAGGTTAAAAAAAATGGTTTGAAGTTATTACTGAGCAAGGAAGAGTAAAATTGGAATGTAGAGCAATGGTCGCCAATCAGCAGGCCGGGGACCACTAATGGTCCACGAGAAAATTTTGGTGGTCCGCAGAGAAATGTCACCCCCAAAGCAATTAATCCAGGCTGCACGGGAACACAAGGCTGTGCCACCCACATGGCCCGAGGGAACACAAGGCTTATGTCACTTGCATTGCGAACAACACAAGGTAGTGAGGGGAGGGGGGAAAGGGTGGAGGGGGGGAACTTGCCCCACATGCCCCACATGCCTGGCCTGGCCACCGGGCTGCTTCTTTCCACTTCTTTCTTCTTCTGCTTTTGGCTGCACACAAGGAAAGCAACAAAGTCTTTCTTTTTCCTCCAAACTCCACCAGAAATGAGTCTTTGGGACCCTGCAAGGCATCCTGCTCCAAGAGGCTGTTGCCGGCACGACAAGTCTCACAAAGACTCATTTCTGGTGGAGTTTGGGAGAGAGAAGGAAAGAGTTCTGCTGCTTCTGCTGCTTTCCTTGCATGAAGACAAAAGTCTCTCTCTCTCTCTCTCTCTCTCTCTTCCCTGAGGATGGAGCTGGAGACAGTATCCTGCGATCCCAAATAAAGACCGATTGATCGGTAGGAAAACAGGGTAGGGAATTTTCCTGCAGATTTTTTTGGGGATTTTCCTAGGGTCTCTGGTCTGCGGGATTTAAAATTATGAGTTTGGTGGTCCCTGAGGTCCAAGAGGTTGGTGACCCCTGATGTAGAAGAGCTCACATTATATATTGAAGCTGGCAAATCTGAAGCAATAAAGCTAAATTCGGTCTCTTATCATTCCTTCTTCCCACACCCAAGGTTAAGAAGAGCATTCTCAATCACCACTTTGCTTTCAGGGAACACGGTGCTAACAAACAAGACTATTTTAATCTCTTTTGGGCTGCATTTTAATTAGATTTCATCTCACCATTAATTATCTCCATGTCTACCTCACACCAACACTGCTCCTTTGCTGCTGATTTTAGGAGATGGCTCACCCAATCACCTGAGGACAAAACTCTGGAATATCCTTTCTCAATTGAAGGACTATTGCAGACGTTCTGCTATTTTAGGAGTTCACAAATGACTTTAGGACAGGGAGATATATTTAGAATTTTTGGTGTATTATGGGCAGCTTCATACAATGATGAACAGTAAGGAAGCAAGTCATAGAATAGAACTTGGTAGAGTAGCCATGAAGATCTTTCAAAGGCTATTTAACTGCTATGATGTGTCCATTCTGCAAAGATCAGAATCATACGAGCTGTGGTTTTCTCTGTGACATTCTATGAAAATGAACATTGGACTTTTAAAAAGCAGAAAACTACAAAGAAGAAACCACAAGAGTAGAGTGGGTCAACTTATTTTCCAAAGCACTTGAAGGCAAGATAAGAATCAATGGAGGGGAACTAATCAAGGAGAGAAGCAACCTGGAATTAAGGAGAAACTTCCTAACAGTGAGGACAATTAACCAGTGGAACGGCTTTGCCTTCAGAAATTATGGGTGCTTCATCACTGGACGGTTTTAAGAAGAGACTGGACAGCCACTTACCTCAAATTGTGCATGGAGTCAGTTAAATTTGTGATAAGTGCACTTGGGAGTTTTGAAAAGTTAGGGAGAGAGCATTATGGAGAAAATATATCTCTGTGGTTGCTAGGAGTCTAAAGCAGCTTGATAGCACATAATAAAAACCACTGTGATTGTGGTCCAACCACAGAACATCTAGTAATGAGATAACTAACTGAATATGTTGCTTCGTAGCCTTTATTAAAGTTTCCAAGGTTGGTTCTTGAGATGGGAACAGTTCTGAAGCTATTAGGTGATTTATCTTTCTAACCAAGGAGTGTCAGATGCATAAGGAGGAGGAGGAGGAGGAGGAGGAGGAGGAGGAGGAAGAGAAGAAGAAGAAGAAGAAGAAGAAGAAGAAGAAGAAGAAGAAGAAGAAGAAGAAGAAGAAGAAGAAGAAGAAAGAGGAGAAGGAGGAGAAAAAGAAGAAGAAGAAAGAAGAAGGAAGAAGATGAAAGGGGAGGGAGGGTGAAGCCAGAAGAGATTGAAGAAAGCTAGTTCTTTTTTAGAAACTTTTGAAGGAGAGAAATTTAAAAAAAAAACCTATAAATCAGAATACTGAATTTTAGACTGACTGCGTCAGTGAGAGCTGTGGTTGCTCTACTTTTAAACATAACGGCAGCACATTTGATATTATAAACAATTGCAGCCTTGTGCGATTCTGATTAACATACTTCCCAGTACAATTGAGTAAGATTTGTATTTGCTTCGAGGCCTTTTCTCTCGCCCCACGTCGCTCGCTTTTGAAAGTTCCATTGATCATTCTCTGGCTGGTCTCCAGGTACCTGGCAGCAGAGTCTTTCTCCACGTCTGCTCTCAGACACCCAAAAAGTCAAGTTTTTTTTTCCTTTGGCAAGGATGATTGGTAATAAATAAAATCACACTTTGCATTTAAATTGCCTCTTTGGTGCCAAGATATCACGCCAGCTTGTAAAGCAAACCATCGGTGATGCTACAGCTTTCCCCTGGACGAAGAAATGTTGTCACCTCCATCTTAGAAGGAAAGCTGAATGGCTCTCAAGGTGACATACTAGACTAGAAAAAGATCAGGACTGAAAACATTCTACAGTGAAACCTGTATGTATGTATGTAGGTAGGTAGGTAGGTAGCTGGGAAGGAAGGTAGGTAGGTGGGTAGGTAATACCTACCTATGATAATAATAATAATTTATTAGACTTGTATGCCGCCCTCTCTCCCTAAGGACTCATGGCGGCTCACAATATAAAATACAATACAATAAATTACCTAAAAAACTATTAAACAGTACAAGCCCAATATTAAAACAATTAAAATTATTTTAAAAAGAAGAGAACCCCCCCCCTTTGGTTCAGTCCAGGCCGGCCTGCTGAAATAACCAGGTCTTCAGGTCATGGCAGAAGGAGCGGAGATCAGGGGCCAAATGAAGGTCCAAGGGGAGTTGGTTCCACAGGGTGGGCGCTCTCACAGAGAAGGCCCTACCCCTGGGCACTGCCAGCCAACAATGTCTGGTCAACAGTACCCCAAGGAGGCCCTCCCTGTGGGAGCGTACAGGGTGATCGGAGTGTGATGCTGGCAGGAGGCGTTCCCGCAAGTATAGGTAGGTAGGTATACACACAGAAATACACAAAGATGGTTCATACCTATTGATCTAAAATTAGGATGTGCTTCATATATATTATACACCGTGTTTTCTCCCAAAATAAGACCCTGTCTTATTTTTTTTGCCACCAAACAAAGGCACCAGGTCTTATTTTGGGGGGATGTCATCCACTGACTAACCTCAGTTGTGCACATTGGCCCCCGGCCTCCTTTTTGCGGTCAGAGGCCTTCAGGGACATCTTCTTCTGTGGCAGGCAAGGCTTTCCTTAAGGCCTCTGCAGCCGATAACAGAGCTCTGGATCAATCTTGGAGGAGAAGCAAAATGTCTTCAAGGAAAAACAAAGTCCAGTTGCCTCTTGAAGAACAACATCATTGGGGCTCCAATGATGGAGCATAAACAACTTCTGGAGGCAAGCCATTCCACTGATTAATTGTTCACGTTGACAGGAAATTGTGGAAGGGACATTGGTGGGTATTCTAGTCCAACCCTCTATTCAAGCAGGAAACTCTACATCATTTCAGACAAATTGTTGTCCAATCTGTTCTTGAAAACCTCCAGTGTTGGTGTTAAGTTTGCATAGAGAGGCAGACACGGAGTGCTTCAGCTCTTAAGTTTATTGTGACTTCAACTCAGAAGGGACCCGACTGGCTTTGCTGCGGCTGCTACTTATAGCCGGCAGCTGCAGCTGACAGCCAATCAGAGTGCAGGGTTTTCCCGCACTTTTTAAACCAATCATTTCCAACACTTTACAAGAACAATTCAAACTAAACCAATGATTTCAAACCTGCATACATAACAGTTGGAATACCCACAACTTCTGGAGGCAACCTATTCCACTGGTTGATTGTTGATCTCATTGACAGGAAATGTCTCCTTAGTTCTAGGTTGCTTCTCTCCTTGTTTGGTTTCCATCCTTTGCTTCTTGTCCTGTCTTGAGCTGCTTTGGAAACTAAGTTGGCCCCTCAAATATTGGAACCCTCTTATCATGTCACCCCTAGTCTTTCTCTTTGTTATAGACATGCCCAGTTCCTGAAACTGTTCATGTGTTTCACACCTTAGTCCCCTAATCATATTTGTTGCTCTTCTCTGCACTCTTTCTAGAATCTCAATGTCTTTTTGTATATCTCTTTTTGTTTACTTTTTAACTGTTGGGCATGCTGAGTCACTGGAAGTGTGGCACCCTATAAATCAACACAGTTCTAGGCTGCATAAACAGAGGGATAGAATCAAGATCACGTGAAGTGTTAATACCACTTTATCAGGCCACACTTGGAATCCTGCATCCAGTTTTGGTTGCCACGATGTAAGAGAGATGTTGAGACTCCAGAAAGAGAGCAGAGAAGAGCAACAAAGAGGATTAGGGGCTGGAGGCTAAACATATGAAGAACAGTTGCAGGAACTGAGTATGTCTAGTTTAATGAAAAGAAGGACTAGGGGAGATGTGATTAACAGTCTTACAATATTTGAGGGGCTGCCACAAAGAAGAGGGAGTCAAGCTATTCTCCAAAGCACCTGAAGGAAGGACAAGAAGCTATGGGTGGAAACTAATCAAGGAGAGAAACAACCTAGAACTAAGGAGAAATTTCCTGACAGTTAGAACAATTAATCAGTGGAACAACTTGCCTCCAGAAGTTGTGAATGCTCCCAACACTGAAAGTTTTTAAAAAGATGTTGGACAACCATTTGTCTGAAGTGGTGTAGGGCTTCCTGCCTAGGCAGGGGGTTGGACTAAGAGACCTCCAAGGTCCCTTCCATTATTCTAATTCTAATTCAAAACCTCCAGGGTTCCATTCCAGCCCTATAAATCTCCAGTTTGAAGGCAGAGAATTCTATTCTATTCTATTCTAAATTATATAAGCTAATTTATTTAAATAATTTCACTTCCTCCCTCAAGAAATCCTTGACCAACCTGGATATCTTGGACAATTATGACCCATGTGGAGTCCTTGGTGCTCTCTGAGCTTGGTTGTTTATGGAGATATGGTTTCCTCCTTTTTTTAATATTTGTTTTTTATTTTTTAAGACAAATATAGACAAACAAATACATAAAGAACATAAAACATCTTTTCTGAGAACAGTGTGCTCCCGGGTTGTCACTTCTCCATACAGACATAAATTCAATTACATATTCACCTTATGTATTCTAATCCATATCTTGTATCCATTTTCATAATTTTTTCCATAGCTTTCCCTTTCTCTACTTTCTATAATCTTATTTTTAATTATTCCATTCCTTTCTAATTTCAATTACATTTCTTTTTCTAATTTTCAATATCTTTCCATTTAATATTTTTACACTTTCATCTCCTGTTTACAATTTCATACTCTTTTTTTTCCTTGTACATATTTTGGCCTGTAATTGCTAAGGCTGGAGTTATAACACCTTTATATCTTTTAACTATTATCTATTCAATTATTATTTAACATTTAAAGTACACCTTCACAAATATGACATTCATTTTCTAACATAGCTATCAACCGAATTCTACTTGGTACATTCCCTTACAAATACACATTAAATTCTTTAACGAGAAACAAAAAAGAAGATATACATATATATAAAATACATATTTCTATTTCAAATTCAGCTCCACCTTTGATATTAATATCCATCTTATTAGCAAATAACATCAATTATCATTCATTTTGATCATCTGTATTTCATATTAACTTATTACAATATTTAAAAAACAGCATTAAAGCCTTTCATGTTTCTTTTAAATTTTTAAAATTTTAAATTATTAAGAACCTTATTCTCTTATCCTCTTTACATCATTTAATTATTAAAAAAGAATATTCCATTATACATCACTTTCATCATCTAACACATTTTCTAATAATATAACAATATTATCTCATGTACCCTTGCAGAATTCTCTTTTTTAAATTAAACTTCTAGCCATTGTCTCTGTGTCTCTTAAATAAATTTATCCCTTTAATCCTTGTACGCTTTTCCTGTCTCTTTCTATCTTGTTCCAATCCTTTATAGTTTCTTTTCTTTTCCATCCCCCCTTCTTCTCCCTCTCTTTTTTGTTCCCTTTTCTGTCCAAATCTCCCTTCTGAGATCTCCCCTTCTGCTTCTTTCTAGTGTTATAGTTACTTTTCAAATTGCATTTTTTTTTGGTTGTTGCTTCAGGTCTTAACTTTTTGACTCCCTTCCCCCCCTTCCTTTTTTTTTACCATGCTTAAAACTGGTCATTAAAGATGGCTTCTTCTTCCTCCCACCCTTCTTGTTCCGCAAATGTTTCTTGTTGTTTTTGATATTTCAAGATCTCCATTTCAATAAATTGGAATGCAGGGCAAAAAGTCTCTCCTTTCATTTGTGCTTCTTCTTTTTATGTTCTTTAAGTATCATTTTTAGTTCTTCAAGGAGTGATGGCATTTTGAAAAGGTTTTTTAAACAACCCCCAATTAATTTTAGTCCATTTCACTAGGATCCACTGTCAAAATTCCAGGAATCATACAATAGTCTATGGTTGTTTCTTGCTTCTTTTCTCGCTTTCTCTTTCGAGGGGCTTTGTTATCTTGTAACAGGATTGCAGCTAGGATGTATCCTTTTCAAGTCTTGTTACTTTTTAGCTCCAGGTGGTATCCTCCATTTTTCTAGATTCCACCCTCTTTTTGTTTTCCTCCTCTGCTTTCTTTCTCTCTTTTTAAAAGGCTTTTTGATTATTCAGGAATCTTTATCCCTTTGACACTTTATTTTCAGCTAAGAATAGCCTATTGATGTCAAAGAGGATTAATATCAATTCTTATTCAAATCTCTTCTTCTTAACATTTAAGGGCTATTAGAACTGTCAATTTTAAAGAGGAAGAAAAACAGTTCTTTTTCCTTTCACTTTCCTTTCGCTTTAAAAGTCTTTTTAGGGATAGTATTATTCTTTGTTGCTCAAATTCCAGGTACCTTAAATGGATGTTTTCTCTGTTCAACCCAGTCAGTCAAACTTTCTCTTTCCAACTTCCTCCTGCACGATCTTGTCCGGTCGGGTTCTTCTTTGAGGTGGCCATTTCTAATCACCGCTGCAGCCTCCTTTGGGAAAGGGAGTAAAAACCAGCTGGGGAGGAGAGATGTGGCTCTCCTCAACCCTGCTAGCAGTCTCCCCCCTCTTCACCACCTCTACAAGGTGGCTTAGCCCCAAAGTCAGCTGGCTCAGGGTGCTCCGGCAGTGAGCACAGATCGAAACCACACACAGTCGCGGATTTCAGTCTGTCTCCGAAGAGTCCCAAACTGGAAGAATGGTTTCCTCCTTGATGGTTCCTTGATCTGGGTATTGTTTTCTCCCTGACTTTTGTCTGGTGTTGATCCCTGCTTATCTGAACTTTGGCTTCTGGAGGGGATGCATTCTGGTCTCTTGTTTCCTTCTTGTTTTTGATTGTCTGTTTCCAATGCTGTGTAAATGTTGTTTATCTCAGCTGATAGAAGGAAAAGCTGATCATAAACTTGCCTGGAGGAAGAGTCATGCCACCGATTCCTTTTTCATGTAGAATGATGGCTGATGCTCTCATTGCCTCAAGCCAAACCAGTCCAAGCAGAAATGAAATAACCATGTAAAAACAACTGCAGGAAATTTTCTTTAAGGGTTTATCCATGTTCAATTCAATGACATCACATTTGAATCCAAGATAAGACCGCTCTCTCTCTTTTACTCCCATTTCTTATTTTACAGCTGACATTTGGAAGATGTATAATTCTCTGGGAACATGCATTGATAATCTCTACACACCTGGAGGGCATCTTTGGATACAATAATTGAATACAATCAAGATCAAGTGAGTACTAACACCACTCTATAAAGCCTTAGTAGATAGAATAGATAGAATTCTTTATTGGCCAAGTGTGATTGAACAAAAAAGGAATTTGTCTTGGTGCAAATGCTCCCAGTGTACATAAAAGAAAAGATACATTCATCAAGAGTCAAGAATCATAAGGTACAACACTAAATGATAGTCATAGGGTACAATAAGCAATCCAATCATACTAGGAAACAGTCCATATAGATCATAGGGATACAGGCAACAAAGTTACAGTCATGCAGTCACAAGTGGGAGGGGATGGGTGATAAAGAGTGATGAGAAGATTAATAGTAACAGTAGTGCAGACTTTGTAAATAGTTGGACAGTGTTGAGGGAATTATTTGTTTAGCAGAGTGATAGCATTCAGAACAACTAGACACAAGGACAGTTTTTTCCCGAATGCCATCACTCTGCCAAACAAATAATTCCCTCAACATTGTCAAACTGTTTACTTAGTCTGCATTATATTACTATTACTATTAATCCTCGCATCCTTCCTTTCACCCATCTTCTCCCACTTATGACTGTATGACTGTAACTTTGTTGCTTGTATCCTAATGATTTTTATTGACTGTTTCCTAGTATGATTTTTTATAAATAAGCATTACTATTACTACTACTATTAATCCTCCCTTCCTTTCACCCATCTCCTCCCACTTATGACTATGTGACCATAACTTTGTTGCTTGTATCCTAATAATTTTTATTGACTGTTTCCTAGTATGATTTGATTGCTTATTGTACCCTATGACTATTATTAAGTGTTGTACCTTCTGATTCTTGATGAATTTATCTTTTCTTTTATGTACACTGAGAGCACATGCATCAAGACAAATTCCCTGTGTGTCCAATCACACTTGGCCAATAAAGAATTCTATTCTATTCTATTCTATTCTATTCTATTCTATTCTATTCTATTCTATTCTATTCCATTCCATTCCACTCCATTCCACTCCATTCCACTCCACTCCCTTCTATTCTATTCTATTCCATCAAACCTCTGGCCAGTTTTTTGATAACAGAGCCCATGAGAAAGCGATCAGGATTCTGGAGGGACGATCAAGAGTAATATTCTCTCCAAGCTGACTTTCTCACATTTTCTACAAAAGCGTCTTTCTACAAGACCATAGGGGGAGTGGTGTTGCCCCCTGTGGATAGGGCGAGGAACCTGGGGGTCCTCCTGGATGCACGGCTCCGGTTGGAGGAGCAGGTGGGAGCCGTCGCCAGGGGAGCCTTTGCCCAGGTCCGGCTGGTTCGCCAGCTTCGCCCGTTCCTGGACTGGGATGCCCTGCGTACAGTCACGCATGCCCTTGTTACTTCGTGACTTGACTACTGCAACGCTCTCTATCTAGGACTGCCCTTGCATACCATCCGGAGACTGCAGCTGGTGCAAAATGCGGCTGCGTGGTGATGGGAGTTTCCAGTTCTCCCATATTAGCCCCCTCCTGCGCTGCCTGCATTGGTTGCCGGTTGCTCTCCGGGTGAGATTCAAGGTTTTAACTTTAACATACAAAGTCCTACATGACATGGGTCCTTATTACTTAAGGGAGCGACTGCTGCCGACATCGAATACTAACCGCCCTGTACGAAGTCACAGACAGGGACTCCTTGGGGTCCCATCAGCCGGCAATGCCGGCTGGCGGTCCCCGACGGCGTGCCTACTCTGTCGCGGTCCCTGAACTCTGGAACCAACTTCCCTGGGGCTCCGGCCCCTGACCTCCGCACCTTCTGCCATGATCTGAAGACCTGGTTATTTGACCAATCCGGGCTGTGACCTATGGGTGGGATGTTTTTAGATTTTGGTGGTTTTTAAGTTTTGTATTAGTTGGGACCATTAGTTTAATTCTTTTTTAAATATTTATTGTGTTTGTTTTTATTGTAAGCCGCCCCGAGTCTTCGGAGATGGGGCGGCATATAAGTCCCATTAATAAATAAATAAATAAATACAAAGATGCTTTGTAGGAAATTTTCCTTTTTCTCGTGTTCTTCTCTGGCGGCAACAATGGAGCAAAATAACAAAACGGTATCGGTGTTTTACCTATCCTAACTGATAAGAAGCTCCATTTCAATGAAGACCTTATTCTGGTTGCCATCAAGAAGAATCAGAATGACACCAAATGCAAAAGGGAGACTTCCTAGTATGTGTTGTGGGTTTTGACTGACAAAGGATGTCAGCCGAACAATGAAAGGCATCACACAGACCATGTTCTGGTGGAATTACAGCGCTTCCACTACACCTCCAGTAAAACACGATAAAGTTGACTGACATTCTGCCTAGTTACTTGTGAAATGTCAGCCAAATGATGATATGCAGAAAGATTTGGTGTGGAGGTTTTTTTGTTTTTTGTTTTCCCTTTCTCTGGCCTACGGGCTCACAGCTGCTACAAATAATTCAACATTTCCTGCCTCCAAGAGCATGGAAGGTAGCCGAAAATGTATGTTAATTTCTTAGAGGTCTTTTAGTGCAGCAGCCAGGCAGCGTAAAAGAGGTGAAAAGGTCACCCCTTTCCTGAAAAATTGTTTGTAATGGGATGGAGATTATCTGGATTGGGTGCAAGGGATGAAACGGATGTTGGAGACAGATTTAGGATCTGGGTTAAGGCCTGCATTTGCAGCAAAGCTCTCCTTTGTGTGAACAGCAGAGGAATTTGTAAGCAGGACAAAAAGTGTGATAGCTTTCCAGCAATCGGCGTGAAAGTTTCGTGTCACGACAAATTCTCTGTCTACTTTGCCATGGGTACCACTTCCTCAGCCAGGGACAAGCTTCCTGCTGCATTGGTTGGCTAATGATTAATGAATTGATCTTTGTAGGTTTGTTGTATTTATTACATTATATGCCACCAATCTCATCCACAAAGTGACTTTTGATTGGGCAAGATTTCACATGTATAACCAGATGTCATAATGCTCGAGCTTTCTCCCTGAAAAACAACCTTATGCTCTCTTGGAACACCATTTCTATACAAACAAACCCCACTCTCTTCTAGCACTGATGATGTTACCTAGTAGGGTAATAAAACGCCTTCAAGGAAACAAGTGAACTTACAGAGCACTTAGAGAGCATCAAGGACTCTACAGTCCTCCCTCCTCCTCCCCCTTCCTCCCCCTCCTCTCGCTTTTCCTCCCCCTCCTCCCTGCCTCTCCTCCCCATTCCCCTTCCTCCACTCTTCCTCCTCCTCCTTCTCCTCCCGCTCCTCTCTGCAAAGCCCATTCCTTGTAGCACTGCATGAGTGAGATGGACACCATAAAATTTTATAAATAAAATACACAATAAAACAAAAGAATGAAACCAGAACTATTTCTATTAGGCATAATAACAAAAAATATAATAAAAAAGATAAATACATTATGCTACATATCTTAACAGCTGCTAGGATTTCCTATGCACAATTTTGGAAGCAGGAAAATGTAACATCAGAGGATGTTGTTATAAAAATATTAGACTGTGCAGAGATGGACAGACTAACAATGAAATTAAGAGACAAAGAAGAGTCGATATATTATAATGTCTGGGATGCCTGGTATGAATGGTTTAAGAATAAAAAGAAATCAAAATGACAATTAGGTAAAGAATAAGAAACTATGTAAATACTTATATCTATATTTATTTATATATTAAGTTGAAATTGTATAATGAAAGGAATGTGTATGTAGAAAGATGATAAGGAAATGTAAAAGACGTCTTGACGTTGATATAATGATGTATAAAGTTTTATTTTATGTTTTTTAAATTTTGAAAACTAAATAAAATTTAATAATTGGGGAAGAGTTTCCCAGGATAACGTTGCAGTATCCAATCTGAGTCCATCACTGGTTTGTTCTTCCAAGCTCCCAGACTTGTGTCAGAGCCCCTCATCAACTTTGATGTCTTGGTTGGGTTCATCAGTCCAAATCCTGACAGGGAGATGACAACTGTGGGTCCTCAGTGCTCTCTGAGTGTCAGTGCATTTTTTTTAAATTTGTCTGCCAAGCTCCTAAGCTAATATTTTGCAGGCAGGTGTCTGCTAGCTAGCATGCTGTGATTTCTGGTTTACTGCACATGCCTGAAAATTTTTTTACTTCACTTCCTGTAACTTCCTTTGTACTTTTCTGTATATGCCTGGGTGTGAGATTAAGCTGCCGGTATGTAGCCCGTTAGGTTTTATTATTTTTGTAAAAATAAAAAATGTTTCTTAGATTACTTTCCGGGTCTTATTTTATCAAAGTTGACAACAAAGAAAGACACGGTCTATCACCTCTAATTAGTAGGGATGTTTGGAAGATTTTTACTCCCTGAGCTTGGTTGTTTCCTTGCAGACGTTTCACTACCCAACTATTTAATATCATCAGTGCTAGAAGGGAGTGGGTTTGTGAAGAGGAGGAGGGGAGGAGGGGAAGAAGAAGAGGGGAGGAGGAGGGGGAGGAGGAAGGAGAGAGGGAATACTGTGCTCTCTGAGGTTGGTTGTTTACTTGCAGACATTTCATTACCCAACTAGCTAATATCATCAGCACTGGTAGGGATCTCCCTATTAACTCTGATGATGTTACCTAGTTTGGTGGTGAAACGTCTCAAGAAAACCACCAAGCTCAGAGAGAGCACCAAGGACCCCACATTTCTGCAGCAATTAATATCTCTTCCAAGGGATTGGGCGATTGTTGTCTTGTACACCAGAAAATGAAAAAGGAACTAGAGAAGTTTGATGTTTAATAGCACCAGCCTCTAGTTCTGAAAAAAAAAAAAGACAATTCAAGTTGACAGAGGTGAAGCGAATGCAAAGAGGCATTCACCCCCTGAATCATCTATTATTCAAGGCCAAAAAACATTTGACAATTACCTCTTATTTTTCTCCCCTGGCTCTTCTTGGTGCAAACGAGCTTTTCGTTTGGAAGATTCCTTTAGGAAAAACAGCAGCCAAAATTTTAAAAAAATGTTCCCTTCCTTAAATACTTAATGGGTTTTCTCCTTCCTGCCTTAATAAATGGTCTCCAGACATCTAGGGGGAAGGAAACCATATTAATATTGCATTAGGATGCCTTATGAAGTGCTCTTATTACAGGAGGCTGGAGAATCCGAGAGAAATGGCTCTCCCTCTCAAAACTGTTGGTGCAGATCTCTTCAAGTGTCCTTTGTGGCAGATCGGCTTTTTTTCTGATCCCTGTTTTTCTGAGATCTAGGATACTCAAGAGATGGAAGCTCAGTGGGAAGGCTGTCCTGATTGCTCCAGGTGTTCCAAATCAGGGGAAGCAGGAGAACCTCAGTAGGAGGGAGATTTTCAACTTTCAAGTGGCACCGTGGTTAAAAATATAAATTGGTTAATACAGCGGGTGGAGGACACTTGAAAGACTAAAATAGAAAACTGAAATTTGTACGAAATAGGTGAGAACTGAAGACATCTGAGTGACCAGGTGAGGGCATCAGAGAAATGTTATCTATACTGTATGTATGTATGTATGTATGTATGTATGTATGTATGTATGTGTGCATGTATCTATCTATCTATCTATCTATCTATCTATCTATCTATCTATCTATCTATCTCCATCCATCTATCTAGCTACAGGACTCTGTCTGTCTGTCTGTCTGTCTGTCTGTCTGTCTGTCTGTCTACTATCACCTATCTATCTATCATCTATATCTAATCTATCTATCTATCTATCTGTCTGTCTATCTCTGTCTATCTTCTATCTATCTATCTATCTATCTATCTATCTATCTATCCATCTATCTATCTATCTATCTGTCTATCTTCTACCTACCTACCTACCTACCTACCTACCTACCTATCTATCTAATCTGTCTATCAATCTATCTTCTATCATCTATCCATCCATTTATCCATCAAAATTGATTATTTTGTTCAAGCAGGAGAACCTATCCCATTCCAGGCAAATGCCTGTCCCAGCTCTTCCCAAAAACTTCCCGTGTTGGAGCACCCACAACTTCTGGAGGCAAATCATTCCACTAGTTA
The DNA here is from genome assembly GCA_009733165.1 of Naja naja. Taxonomy (NCBI): domain Eukaryota; kingdom Metazoa; phylum Chordata; class Lepidosauria; order Squamata; family Elapidae; genus Naja; species Naja naja. The sequence goes on along the minus strand of CM019150.1, from coordinate 217,223,457 downwards.
ATCGTCCTCACTGTCAGGAAGTTTCCCCTTCCTTCCAGGCTGCTTCTTTCCATGATTATTTTCCATCTGTTGCTTCTTACCCTTGCCCTTAGGTTGTATCTTTTTTTGAAGAAAGACTTTCATGCTGGTTTGAAAAACATTGGATTCTTTCCTGATTCATCTCATTAAAGCAGCTGCGTTGTAAGGATTTTTCCCTCCAGAAGTATGAAAAGACACAGTTGCTTTAAAGAAATGTTGTCTCGTGTTCCCACTGACCCCAAAGTAATTTTTCCAAATCATTCTGGAATTTCTATAGCCCTGATCTGCGTGTTCTAGATGAATGTAGATCTGATGCACACAGGCTGTCCGACTTCCCTAATATTGCCATTATGTCAGGAGTCCATGGAACTGCGTTCCAGTACCAGGTCATGGCCTGTTAGGAACACGGCCATGGAACCGACTGAAACTTCATCTGCAGGTGTATGGGATCTAGATGTTCTGACCCAGCTTCTGAAACATGACAAACCATCTGACGTGAACTCAAAGATTCCTTTATTAGGAGCGCCAGCAGCCTCAGCAAAAAGCTTCTCTCTCACTGCAGGCTAATAAGTCTGTCCAGCCAAAAAATGAATAGTTGTCTGCCACACCTATTCATCTCCGTCCCCTGCCTTTTATCCCCAGAGCTAGGCTGGGGACTTTGCTAGCAGTGGTGGCTCTTCCATCCCAAGGACCAGCCTATAGATTTCCACTGCTCTCCTCTCCTCTTCCTTCTGTGCTTCAGGCACTGGACCCAGCTGTTCCTCCTCTTCCTCATCAGCCACCTCCAGACCGGGGGCTGTTGACTCTCCATCTGAGGACTGACGGATGGCCCAGAGTCTCCCCCCCCTCTCTGCCAGCTTTATTCCCTCTTCCTCCTCGGAGCTCTCAGGTTGTCTTGATGCTGATCCTGACTCCCACACCTACTCTTCCTCTTGTTTGGCTGCTGGAGGGGCTGGTGGGCGAATGGCCACAAAACAAGCTAACACATGAAGCCATTCCACTTACCCACCCCAATCCATGGAAAAATTGTTTTCCGTGAAATCGGTCCCTGGGACCATAAAAGTTGGAGGCCACTGCATTATATTATATACTTTTTAAAATAAAATTGGGTATAAGTAGTCCTTGACTTACCAGTCCAACTTTTCTATTGCTAAGTGAGACAGTTGTTAAGGGAATTTTATCTCATTTTATGACCTTTCTTGCCACCCTTGTTAAGTAAATCACTGCAGTCATTCAGTGAGTCACATGGTTGCTAAGCAAATCTGGCTTTCCCCATTGACTTTGCTCATTAGAAGGGGATGATGTGACCCAGGGACATAAATAGGCAACTATCATAAATATGAATCAGTTGAGTTTTGATGACGTGACCACACAGTCGCCTGTGTGAAAAGATGGTCGCAAGTGTGAGAACAGTCCCAAGCTATTTCTTTCCAGTACCATTTGTTAATGATGAGCTGTCATAGCTATACAGGCAGTCCTCGACTTACAACAGTTCCCTTAGTGACCAATCAAAGTTACAACGGCACTGGAAAAAAATGATTTGTGACCGTTTTTCACACTTACGACCATCACAGCCTCCCCAGGGTCACATGATTTACATTTGAATGCTCGACAACTGACTCACATTTACCACGGTTGCAAAGCCCTGGGATCAAGTAATCCCCTTTTGTGAACTTCTGACAACCAAAGTCCACGGGGAAACGAGATTCACTTAACAGTGTTACTCATTTGACAGCTGCAGTGATTCGCTTAACGAACGTGCCAAGGAAAGTCATAAAACAGGACCAAACTCCCTTAACTAATTTCTCACCTAGCAACATAAGTTCTGGGCTCAACAGTGGCCATAAGTTGAGGACTACCTGCATAGCAGGGGGTTGGACTAGAAGACCTCCAAGGTCCCTTCCCGCTCCGTTCCGATTGGGGTCACTAAATGAACCGCTGTAAGTCGAGGACTTCCTGTAATTCGTTAAAACCTGAACTGTGCTTGAATATCAAGGAGGCAATAAATGCCTTGAAGTCAAATTTCAGCTTGTAGGCCAAGTTAAAACTCCTTGGTTGGCTCTGCTGAAAAATCTTCATGCAGCTTTTCCAAGCAATGACGTATTTGGAGGGGAGGAATCAGATTTTGCCAAGTTCCATACTGGCAAAACAAGAAAAGAAGAAGGAGGAAAAAAAGGCTGGGTAAATTTAAATTCAGCATCTGCAGGTGCCCAACCACCCACACATGGGAGTTTTGCTCTGCAATGCAGCTGAAAAAGATTCAATTCCTCCTTTCTCTGAATTTTTGGCTCCTTGGATTTCGCTTCTGGGTCGTCTCTGCTGACAACCGGGCATCCAGCTCTGTCAAAAGAAACAAGGGACAAAGAGAAAAGAGGGGAAATTAAAAATATATTCCCTTGCTAAGAGGAAGTTTCCCTTGAGGGGACTCTTTGAGGTCTGTTAGCTTCCCTGCACTCAGATAGCTGTTGGGTTTGTTGTTGTTTCACAATGCAAACACGGAGGGAAGTTTCACACGAGCCAATCTGGGATTTGTTGATCTGCCCTGCACATCTGGAACAGCTGTTTAAAGCTCCTGAAAATATGCCATACACAAGGCAATCTGACAGATGAAGATCAGGCTGCATCTAGGTTCTCCTGCATGAGCAGGGGCCTGGACTAGAAGACCTCCAAGGTCCCTTCCAGCTCAGTTCTATTCTATCTACCCACACTGACACCAAACAGCATCAGTTCGGTTGGAGCAACACAAAAATCGTCGGCCACACTATCCCTCCGCCACGCTGGTGAGTTCATCGAAGCCTGGCCCTCCACAAGCAATTCCATCAACAGACACACTGACCTACAACCAGCCTACGGAGCCCCTCAGAATCCATATCGTGAGCCACAGTGGTGCAGTGGTTAGAGTGCGGTACTGCAGGCTACTTCTGCCGACTGCCGGCTGACTTGCCATTTGGCAGTTCGAATCCTGCCAGGTTCAAGGTTGGCTCAGCCTTCCATCCTTCTGAAGTGGGTAAAATGAGGACCCAGATTATTGGGGACAATAGGCTGACTCTAATAAACTGCTTAGAGAGGGCTGTAAAGCACTATAAAGCACTATAAAGCGGTATATAAGTCTAAGCACTTTTGCACAGCCAACTAGAGAGGGCACCGATCCGCAACCAACTCATGCAAACCCCACCAACGGTTCACCTCCCTGACCTGATGTAACCTCCCCATCAACAAGACGCATCACAAGACTCTCCCAGAAGACTCACACCTGACCAGGGGTGAGATTCACACCTGACCAGGGGTGAGATTCACAAATATTAGGAAAGGGTTCTCTGTCCAGTTGATGGGTGGGGATGGCCATGGTGGGCATGGCCCACTCAGCCTCCTGCACCATAGAACTAAGGAGAAATTTCTTGGCAGTGAGAACAATTAACCAGTGGATCAGTTTTTCTCCAGAAGCTGAAAATGCTCCAACACTGGAAGTTTTTAAGAAGAGATTGGACAACCATTCGACTGAAGTGGTGTAGGGCTTCCTGCCTAGGCAGGGGGTTGGACTAGAAGACCTCCAAGGTCTCTTCCAACTCTGTTATTCTATTCTATATATTGAGAAAAGAAAAATAAACATGTTGGAAGAATTATCCTTCTGGGTTCAGTTCCAAGTGGAGAGAAAGACACTGGAAATATGGAGGCTGCTTGGAAACTATAGGCTGGTCCTTGGGATGGAAGAGCCACCACTGCTAGCAAAGCCCCCAGCCTAGCTCTGGGGATAAAAGGCAGGGGACGGAGATGAATAGGTGTGGCAGACAACTATTCATTTTTTGGCTGGACAGACTTGTTAGCCTGCAGTGAGAGAGAAGCTTTTTGCTGAGGCTGCTGGCGCTCCTAATAAAGGAATCTTTGAGTTCACGTCAGATGGTTTGTCATGTTTCAGAAGCTGGGTCAGAACATCTAGATCCCATACACCTGCAGATGAAGTTTCAGTCGGTTCCATGGCCGTGTTCCTAACAGGCCATGACCTGGTACTGGAACGCAGTTCCATGGACTCCTGACATAATGGCAATATTAGGGAAGTCGGACAGCCTGTGTGCATCAGATCTACATTCATCTAGAACACGCAGATCAGGGCTATAGAAATTCCAGAATGATTTGGAAAAATTACTTTGGGGTCAGTGGGAACACGAGACAACATTTCTTTAAAGCAACTGTGTCTTTTTCAGACTTCTGGAGGGGAAAAATCCTTACAACGCAGCTACTTTAATGAAATGAATCAGGAAAGAATACAATGTTTTTCAAACCGGCATGAAAGTCTTTCTTCAAAAAAAGATACAACCTAAGGGCAAGGGTAAGAAGCAACAGATGGAAAATAATCATGGAAAGAAGCAGCCTGGAAGGAAGGAGAAACTTCCTGACAGTGAGGACGATTAACCAGTGGAATGATTTGCCTCCAGAAGTTGTGGGTGCTCCAACACGGGAAGTTTTTGGGAAGAGCTGGGACAGGCATTTGCCTGGAATGGGATAGGTTCTCCTGCTTGAACAAAATAATCAATTTTGATGGATAAATGGATGGATAGATGGTAGAAGATAGATCGATAGACAGATTAGATAGATAGATAGATAGATAGATAGATAGATAGATAGATAGATATAGATATAGATATAGATATAGATAGATAGATTAGATAGATAGATAGATAGATAGAGATAGAGATAGATAGATAGAGTTATATAGATATAGATAGATAGATAGATAGATAGATAGATAGATAGATAGATACATAGACATAGACATAGACATAGACATAGACATAGACATAGACAGGATAGATAGTGTTGTGGCCCCGCCTCCTGAGCCTGTGCTGACAGAGGAAGAGGACTCTGGATGATGAAGGGGAGGAACGGGCAATGCCTTCCTCCCCAGGACCTTTCTCCCCAGGACCTTCCTCCCTGATAATGTCTTCCTCCCCAGGACCTTCCTGCCTGGCAAGGCCTTCTTTCCCAGGGCCTTCCTCCCTGGCAATACCTCAGGTTTCATCGGAAAGCCAAGAGAGACAGCCTGAGATACGCCAGGAGGGAAGTATATCGGCACAGCCACAGCTGGGGAGTGAGGAGGAGGATTCCTGGCTTGATCCCAGGCAGCGTCGGAGGGAGAAACGTCAGCAGCAACATAGGAGGTGTGGGAGGGCTAGAGAGTGAGCTGGACCACACCCCACAAGGTATAAAAGTGGGTGTGCCTACGTTGTGAACTCTGTGCATGACAAAGTTCGAACAAACCAAGACTCCTGTTTGTGTTGTGGCTGGACTGTATCTGGAGAAGCTCTTGTTCGTGGACTTTGAGAATAAAAAGCCCATTCTGACCCAGTGAGTAATCCGATACTTGACAAATCTGAACTTGGCAGTCAGAACGTGTGTGATTGCCAAGAGCCTTATCAGCTGTAGCAGATTGGCTTTTGGAGACAAGCCAGCATGACTCTCTGTGCGGGTGTTGGTGCCAAGTTCCTTACCTTCTGGAGAAGGGAAGGGGAGACAGAACAGATAGATAGATAGATAGATAGATAGATAGATAGATAGATAGATAGATAGATAGATGATAGTAGATAGATATAGAAGATTGATCAATAGACAGATAGATTAGATAGATAGATGACAGATAGAAGATAGATAAATAGACAGAGATTAGATATAGATGATAGATAGATAGAAGATAAATCGATAGACAGACTAGATAGATAGTTGATAGATAGGTGATGATAGATAGAAGATAGATTGATAAAAGATAGATAGACATAGATAGATTAGAAGTAGATGATAGATAGAGAGCTGATAGTACATCGCTTATTCTGTTATTCTAATTCTAATTCAAAACCTCCAAGGTTCCTTCCAGCCTTGTAATTCTCTGGTTTGAAGGCAGATCTGTTGGCTGTAAAATCTGAGCGTCTCCTTTTCTTTTGCAATGCATAAAAGAAGCCAACTTAATGGAGATGTTTCTGTTTTATTTACTTGTCTGCAGCTTCATTGCACCACTCGGGAGCACTAAAGAAATACATTGCAGTGAGCGTTTCATAGAAGTCCAGAATTGTGACCAAGCACATTCTGATCCACCTTTTGCAGTGGTGGGATTCAAATAATTTAACAACTGATTCTCTGCCCTAATGATTTCTTCCAGCAACCAGTTCACCAAACTGCTCAGAAAGTTAACAACCGATTCTCCCGAACTGGTGCGAACAGGCTGAATCCGACCACTGACCTTTTCGGCAATTAAAAAAAAAGTATTTTCAAAGGACCCCGCTCTGCATTGTAACTGAGGCTTCCAATTGTCAAGCACAGAAATCAGGAAACCCAGACAGTTTGACATTACAACAGCCCTGAAAAAAAGCTGGACTAAACAATTCAAGTGTTGCATATGGAACGACCTGAGACAACAACTTGAAAGCAGCAAAGAGTTTTATTATCTTATTTGCAAATATGGGTCCAATCAAAGGTGAACACAGATCAAAGGCATTTTATTGCTTACACAAGCCCAAACCCATTTCCTATCCCTTCCCCTTTTTCCTGTTCAAATCATGTAGCTTATTCCCCGCTTCAAGACCCCTTTTTCTTGGAAACAATATTTTTGATTATTAAAAGCACTCAATATACTCTTTTTCCTGTTCTAGCCCCAAAAAGCCCCTAAAAGCATCTTCAAAGTTCACAGTTCTCTACTTGCGGCTACTGTTGGCATAATACTTGTTTGTGGTTTAACACCTAGCTCTGTACTTCGTTAAATGCTTTTCCTATAGCAATTACACAACTTATTTTCTTTTCTACTTAAAAGCATTTTTAGAAGCAATACAAACTCCATTTTGTTTTACAATTAATGATGATATGATTATTATTTTATCTATTTATATCAAAGCGACTTAGGACCATTTTTCAACTTCCAACTATTGTAGCATCTCTGGGATGCTGCGATCAAAATTCAGAAGCTCAACAACTGATTCGTGTTAAGGACGATTGCAGTGTCCTGGGGTCAAGTGATCCTCTTTTGCGACCTTCTGCCGAGCTTAAGTTTTCACTTATCAACCAGGTTATTAGAGCCTTGGTGGCACAGTGGTTAGAATGCAGCATGGTAGGGTAGCTTTGCTGACTGTTGACTGCCAGCAGTTCGATGCTGACCGGCTCAAAGTTGACCTCAGCCTTCCATCCTTCTGAGGTGGGTAAAAATGAGGACCCAGATTGTGGGGGGAAAGAAGCTGACTCTGTAAACTGCTTAGAGAGGGGCTGGAAAGCACTTTGAAGCGGTATATAAGTCGAAGTGCTATTAGAATTAGAATTATTAGAATTAGAATTACAGAATTAGAAGAGTCCTTGGAAGTCTTCTAGTCCAAATCCCTCCTTGGGCAGGAAACCATACACCACTTCAGAGAAATGATTATTCGCTGTCTTCTTAAAAACTTCCAGTGTTGGAGCATTTATAATTTCTGGAGGCAAGTTGTTCCACTGATTAATTGTTCTCACTGTCAGGAAATTCCTCCTTAGTTCTAGGTTGCTTCTCTCCTCGATTACTTTCCACCCATTGCTTCTTGTCCTACTCACAGGTGCTTTGGAGAATAGTTTGACTCCCTCTTCTTTGTGGCAGCCCCTGAGATATTGGAACCCTGCTATCATGTTACCACTCCTCCTTTTCATTAAAATATTGCTACTAACTTAACACCTCCGATGATTCACACAACAACTACAGCAGGAAATGTCATAAAATGGGGGCAAAACTCAATTAATGTCTCAGCATACATGGTGGGCTCAATTGTGGTCATAAGTCAAGGACTATCTGTACCAACAGTCAAAGTAAATTGGCAGTAGATAAGAGTCAAAAGGAATTCGAGGTTGGATGGACTTAGATGTCTTGTGGACATGCAGAGATTGCAGACGATGGTGCATTTGACTCCTCCCTTGGATCAGCCTAGTCATCCCCTACACCAGGGGTCTGCAACCTTAAATGCTCAAAGAGCCATTTGGACCCGTTTCCCACAGAAAACGGACCAGGCGAGGAATGTCTGCAAGGGAAGGGCGGGGCCAACCAATGGTGAGATAAGCCGACAGGGAGCCACAGCAGAGGGCCAAAAGAGATGCATGCGGCTCCAGAGCCATGTGTTGCCGACACCAATCATTCCACTGTGCAGCCCTGGTTCATAATCCAAACAATTCCAGTTTGTTGTTGTGACTTTAAGGGGGCTCATGCCCAGACAGGGGGCTCAAAACTAGGATTCCCTAACCTACATAGAACATCCCAGTTAGGATGTGTTCCTGGTTTGGAGAGCAGATGGTCAGGAGAAGAATTTCAAATTCAGATAATCAGAGTTGGAAGGGACCTTGTAGGTCATCTAGTCCAACTCCCTGTCCAAGCAGGAGACCCTACAACATTTCTGACAGATGGGAGTACAATCTCTTCTTGAAAGTTTCAAGTGATGAAGCTCCCACAACTTCTGAAGGCAACTTCTGTTCCATGGGTGGATTGTTCTCACTGTCAGAAAGTTTCTCCTTATTTCCAGATTGAAACTCTGCTTGTTCAGTTTCAATCCATTATTCCTTGTCTGGCCTTCAGGTGCTTTAGAAAATAGTTTGATCCCTTCCTCCTCTCTGTGGCAGCCCCTCAAATATTGGAACACTGCTATCATGTCTCCCCTGGTCCCTCTCTTCACTAGACTATCCATGCCCAGTTCCTGTAACCATTCTTCATATGTTTTAGTCTCCAGTCCCCTAATCATCCTGGTTGCTCTTCTGTTCTGTCTCCCCTTCCCTTCCCCAGAAGGTAAGGAACTTGGCAGCAACACTAGCACAGAGAGTCACGCTGGCCTGTCTCCAAAATCCAAGTTATCTCTCCCGATAAGAGTGTTGGCAGTCACCCAGGCTCTCACTGCCAAATTCGGAGCTGACAAGAAATGAATTACTCACAGAAGGAATGATTTATTCCCAAAGTCCAGAAACCAAATCAGGCACTGCAACACAGACGGAATCCTCGGCTTATTCCACACTTTGTCAGGTACAGAGTTTGTAACGTAGGCACACCCACCTTTATACCTGGTGGGGTGTGGTCCAGCTCAATCTCTGGCCCTCCCATGCCCCCTACGTTGCTGCTGACGTTTCTCCCTCTGACGTTGCCTGGGATCAAGCCAGGAATCCTCCTCCTCCCTCCCTCGCCGTGGCCGTACCGATATGCGTCTCTCAGGCTGTTCCTCTTGGCTTTCCAAAGAAACCTGAGGCATTGCCAGGGAGGAAGGTCCTGGGGAGGGAGGCCCTGGTGAGGAAGGCATTGCCTGTTCCTCCTCTTCTTCATCATCCAGGTCCTCTTCCTCTGTCAGCACAGGCTCACGAGGCGGGGCCACAACATCTTCTCTGCACTTCTTCTAGAGTCTCAACATCTTTTTTTATAGTGTGATGACCAAAACTGGATGCAGTACTCTAGGTGTGGTTTTACTAAGGCTTTATAGAGTGGAATTAGTACCTCACATGATCTTGATTGTATCCCTCTGTTAATGCAATTTAGGGTTGCATTGGACTGCTGGCTCACTTTTCTCTACATACTAAATTCTCATGTAGGACTCGTTAGGTAGGGCCCAGTGTTCTAGTCTGTCAAGATCCATCTCTATTTGAAAAAAGAAAAAGAAAAAAATCTCTTTTTAAAGGAGGAAAAATAAATAACTCCCTTTCTGCTTAGTCCTGCTAAGGAAGGCCATTATGCACTTGAAGTGATTTACGGTAGCAGAAATCAAGCCAACTGCCCATTATGGGCGACAGCAGCTCAAGTAACAATTCAAAATATTACATCTCTGAGTCTTTCTGTTCCTCATTCCAGAGCTGCCAAAGTTCAAACCAAATCCAGCTAGGAAATTTCTTTTTCTGCGGGGTTATTGGTGCGATCCTGCCAACATGACCCCCTAGTGAAGCCCAGAGATGTTCAAATGGGCTACAGGTAATCCTCAATTTATGACCCTTTGTTTAAAACAGGTAAACAATCCTCGACTTGCAAGCATTCGATTAGTGCCCGTTTGAAGTTTACAATGGCATTGGAAAAAGTGACTTTTTCTTTAAGACCACCGAATCCGTAGTCACCGAACTGGTAGTAACACTGGTTGAATCCCACCAGTGGCTCAGGCCACCACACAAGTGATGGTGAGCTGGCCATTCCCACCTTAACCACGACCACCCTGCCCCCCCCAAGGTTAAACAACCCTGATGGGGCTCTCAATGAAATCTAGTTTGACACCCCTGCTCTAATGGAGTGTTGGCAACTTGGAGATATGTAGGCAGATATGTGTGGCTGGGGAATTCTGGGAGTTAAAGTCCACAGGTCTTAAAGCATGCTGCCTGGAGAATTGTGGGAATTGGTCCCCAGTATTAAAGCATGCTGGCTGGGGAATTCTGGGAGTTGAAGTCCACAGTATTAAAGCATGCTGGCTGGGGAATTCTGAGAGCTGAAATCCACAGGTTTTAAAGCATGCTGGCTGGGGAATTCTGGGAGTTGAAGTCCACAGCATTAAAGCATGCTGGCTGGAGAATTGTTTTATTTATTTATTTGATTTATTTGATTTATTTGGTTTGTCAATCGCTTACAAGATAATAGGTATAAGTATAAACATAGTTATGAATACATGAAATGGATACATATAAGAAAATTAAAAGAAACAATAGACAGGGACAGTAGGCACGTTGGTGCGCTTATGCATGTCCCCTACAGACCTCTTAGGAAAGGGGTGAGGTCAATAGTAAACAGTCTAATTGGGGGAATTGAAGTCTGTTGTCTTAAAGCAGGCTGGCTGGGGAATTCTGAGAGCTGAAATCCACAGGTTTTAAAGCATGCTGGCTGGGGAATTCTGGGAATTGAAGTCTACAGTCTTAAAGTAGGGGTATTAAACTGGTGGCCCGCAGGCCGGGTGCATCACGCACAGGCCATACCCACCCCAGCTCCACGAAGGGGGATAACCTCACAAAATGTCATGTGACACCAATGTGTTGCCACATGTTTGACACCCATGTCATAAAGCATGCTGGCTGGGGAATTCTGGGAATTGAAGTCCACAGTCCTTAAAGCACCCTGGCTGAGGAATTCTGGGAATGGAAGTCCACTTGGGATCTAAGATAAGCATCCATGCAAACATTTTAAAGGAATAATTTTTTTTTAAAAAGAAACAACCTGAATTCCTTCTTTCTTTCAGATTGACCTACCTCCCAGGATAAAGTTAGAATTTCACAAAGCTATTTATTTAAAAAACTCCTCTATTTTTAAAGAAATCCATAAATATGTTCAAATGTAAGGAGCCTTGATGGCTCAGGTTGTTAAATGCCTGCTCTTAAGATCCAGCTGTCTACAATTACTGTAGGCTCGAATCCCACCAGGCTCAAGGTTGACTCAGCCTTCCATCCTCTCGGGGTAGGTAAATTGAGGACCCAAGATTGTTGGGGGCAATAAGCTGACTTTGTAAAAATGCCGCTTAGTAATAAGCAGGCAGATACAATGGAAGGAAGGCTATTGCTGAGCGCATTGGGTTGTGCTCCAAAAATTGTAAGCCGCCCTGAGTCTCCGGAGAAGGGCGGCATATAAATGTAATTTAAAAAAAAAATGTACATCCTCTTTAATTTGCTTCCATTCTAATCAACGTTTGGTGATCACAGAAAAAAAATTAATAATAAATCTGGAAATCAACTCTGTGTAGGAGTCCCGTTTATTTGCTGCTTTAAAATTCTCTTTCTTTTGTCTGCAATATAACTCTGAAGCTGCCTGAATTTACATTAGTTGGGTTTTTTTTCCTTATTGCTCTTGGCTATTGGCTCCTTCTTCTCTTTGCTGTTTTCTCTTTCTAGCAGCTGAAATGAGAAGAGCTGCCTCTCTTTTTAACTGGAACTAGGGAGGCAAGATTAATTTAAATTCACGGACATTAAAGCATTTTGAAAAAAAAGAACAAAAGCTTGCATTTAACTTCATGTTGATTTTGTTTCCATGCTGGAAAACCTGGGGAAATGTAACATGCTTCTTTGTCAATGAGTTATATTTATCCCCTGTTCTTTGAGTCAGCAGAAACTTCTAGCAGCCTAAAACTTGCTGTCCCTGCTAGCGATTCTTGCTGCAATAGCTATCATGTCTGCAAACACGACAACATTATGCACAGTGTTCAATCAGAATAGAGCTAGCTGGAAGGGACCTTGGAGGTCTTCTAGTCCAGCCCCCTGCTCAGGCAGGAGACCCTGTACCATTTCAGAGAAGTGGCTGTCCAGTCTCTTCTTGAAAGCCTCCAGTGATGGAGCATCCACAACATCTGAAGGCAAGCCCTTCCACTGATTGATTGTCCTCACTGTAGGGGAAGTTTCTCCTTAATTCCAGGTTGCTCCGCTCCTTGGGGTTAGATGATTGCAAGGGCTCACAATTTTTCAAGATCTATTCCATTAGAGGTGTATATATTACAGCTCTCAGATTCTGGGCCAATAAACCAGATCATCACTTGTGGTTTGGAAGATAAGTTGACCCCCTTGTGGCAGCCTCTCAAATCCTGGAAGACTGCTATTGTTAAGTCTGCATGAAGAGTCAGACGCGAGGAGTTTCAGCAAAGAGTTTATTCAGTGACTACAGCTCGAATGGACCCGTCCTGGCTTGGCTACGGCTGCCTCTTATAGCCTGCAGCCGTGGTCGCCAGCCAATGGGAGTGCAGGGTTTCTTCCCACACTATTTAAACCAATACCATTTGACATTTTACAAGAACAGTTCAAATAAACCAATAACATTCAAACCTACATACATAACAGCTATCATGTCCCCTCTACTCCTCCTTTTCTGTAGACTAGCCATACCCAGTTCCTGCAACCGTTCTTCATATATTTCAGTCTTCAGGTCTCGTTAAAAACCCTGGAAGTTTTTAAGAAGGGATTGGACAACCACTTGTCTGAAATGGTATCGGGTTTGTGCAGGGAGTTGAACAAGAAAACCACTGCAGTCTCTTCCAACTCTGTTTATTCTGACTCTGTTCAGTCAAGCAAGAATAAACTGAGCTACTTTAGTTATTGATTAGCAATGCATCGTAACGATGCTTATTGCCAATTATTGCTATTTATCCCTGGTCACTTTACTTGTGCTCACCTGGCCTTAGAAATACTGAAAACTACATCCGGAGAGTTATAATCATTGAATGTATACAGCAAAGGTAATAAGCCAACTTCCAACTGGAAATGAGTTGACCCCTGCATACTATAGCATATTTCCAGAAGCTCCTGCCGTGTGTAGAGTCTTCATTATGGATGTGATGACCCAGGGCATGGCACAAAGGCAACTCAGTCGAATAAGCAAGAAATGTCCCTTTAATACCTCCAACTTTGCCCCCAGTGTCCAGGTTACCTTCGGCTGGAGGAAAAAAACTCTCCCAAGAAGAATCTTTAAGTGGAGGAAATTCAGTCCGAAAACAAAGTACATACAAACTGGAAATAAAAATCCACACAAACCATGCTGCAGTAATTAACCTGACAGTGTAGGAGAAGGAATTGCAGACTTGAAAGCCCAGCAAAACACACACAGTTGGGAAGACGGCAGTAGCCCAGATAAGCCTCAACAATACCAGATAATTCACGATTTGCTCCCAACAACTTGCTGTGTGCAGCTTGCTATTTTATACACTATGTTCCCAGATGCAGCTAATGAAGGGAGTCAGGGCCCTTTCCTCCCCCATAAGCCATGCAACTCACGTTGCTCCCTTTTACATTTCTCCCTATGTGCCCTAGGATGAAGAGGGGTGGGCCGGGATCTTCCTCCGAATTCCCTCTCCCCTGCTGTGCCCAGCCGGACTGTGCCCTTCCCCAGTCTTTTCCACAGCCAACAGAGCCATACTCCCACTCCCTGTCAGCTGCTTGGCCTCCCCCGCCAAATCAGATTCCGACAGGGGCATGACAATGGAACTGATTGCCTATCATCCATGAGCCAAAGCCTTAATGGCTGAGTACCAGCCAACTTGGGAAGTGAACTAACAAACCACATTTGGATGATGCATAGGGAAGTGCCATAAGCTTTTTGCTGCCATTGTCCTTCTGTTCGGCCCAATATTGGCAGCCTTACAATTGCTGCTTTGCAGGCAGACTTCTGCTCCGTTCTAATTATATTGGCAATACAGATCTCTTGAGTGTAGACAGCTTGTCCTTGGATGTAAAAGTTCTGGGTTTTTCATGGCCAACAAATTCATGGCAAGAGGGCCAGTTTGGTCTGATGGTTAAGATGCTGGGCTAGAAAGAGAGAGAAGGTGAATTCTAGTCTCACTTTGGCCATGAAAGCCAGCTGGGGGACTTTGGGCCAGAGGTGGTATTCAGCAGGTTCTGACCAGTTCTGGAGAACCGGTAAGCAGAAATTTTGAGTAGTTCGGAGAACCGGCAAATGTCACCTCTGACTGGCCCTGCCCCCATCTATTGTCTGCCTCCCGAGTCCCAGCTGATTGGCTGGGTCTTCTTTGGTTGCCCTGCACAGGAGAATGGAGCTGGAAAGCAGGTTAGTGGGGTGGGGAGGGAATGGGGATTTTGCGATAATCTTCCCCTGGAGTGGGGTGGGAATGAAAATTTTACAGTATCCTTCCCCTGCCATGCCCACCAAGCCATGCCACCGAACCAATAGTAAAAATTTTTGAATCCCACCTCTGCTTTGGGCCAAGACCCAGTAACAGTAACAGAGTTGGAAGGGACCTCAAAGGTCATCTACTCCAACCTCCTGCTCTCTCGCAAGAGACCTATGCTATTTTTGATAAATGGCTGAGCAGTCTTTAGCTGTTTTTAGCTTATCTAGGTTTTTTTAACCTTTTGTCATTGTAAACCACCCAAAATTATCTTGAGGTAAGATGGATGGTGTCATGCCCCCCATCCAAGCCTGAATCTGTAGAGGAAGACTAGCTGGAAGTGGAGCAGACAGAGATCAAGGGGGTGGCTTTGTTGGTGTGGGAGGAAAATGGGGGGAGCAAGGCCAGTCAGGCCAGGGACTTTCAAGATTGGGATGGCTTGTAGGCAGGGAGGAAGGAGGGCAGGATGACCAAGAGAGGCTAAGCAGTGAACATGAAGAGCATCGAGCTCAGGCGATGAGCAAGGACCACCCGCTCCTGATCCCCGAGCAAGGAGAGTGGAGAGAAGGCGAGAACAGCACAGACTGACCCAACTACTCAGGAGGAGAGCACTGCTCCCTTCTTCACAAGGCACACCTGGGGACTGAGCCTTGTGTGTGTGTGAGGGTGGGGTGTCCTCACTTTGCTCTGGGACTTATCAGAAACATGGGAGCATTTGGGGAAATTTGGAGCAATAAAGGGGTGGTTTTAGTGGTGGTATTCTACCGGTTCGGCCCAGTTCACCCAAACCGGTAGCACTGAGAATCATCTGTAAGCGATCTGGTTCACTCTGATGATCAGCTGCTCCGCCTACCTGCCTGCCCACCTGCCCACCCTGCCTCTTTGCTGACCTTTATTTCCTGCTTTTGAAGCTCAGCTGCTTCGCATGGCACAGCAGATTGCTGCACATCAGCTGTTGAACACACTGGGAGACTACAGGATTGCAGGCGAAGGTCAGTAGGAAACCCACTGTGCACACACAAAGTGCATGTCAGGATTGACCATTGTCAAGTGTGACAATTAATTATGTGCCTCAGAGTTGGCTAGCTGTCAGGATTCCAGCAGTTATCCCCATTTAAATCATGAGTCTCTAGCCAAACTTCCAAAACTTAAAAAGGATTTATTGAGAGTTAATATGTCCGGCACTGCCTGGGTGTAGCTGACTCTGAGGCACATAATTCATTGTCACCCTTGACCCTGGTTTTCCCCCACCCCCCTGATTGTACCATAATTCATATTCTCCAATGGGACATGTCCATAGCCAAGAGTCATCAATCATGCTCTCCAGTTAGAATTTTGTGCGGCAGAAACTTCAGTCACCTAGTTACTATCTTTGAAAACATTTATGGAATGCACTTTCGGTTTGGAAGCTGCCACACTGCCCCCCCTCCCTTTCTATTGGCAACTCTAAAAAGACCATAGAAGTATTTTATGAGTCAACAGTGCACCCTCCAAGCCATGCCCACCAAACCGGTGGTAAAAAAAAAATCTTAATCCCACCACTGGGCAGTTTGAACTGCCAACTGTCTGTGTTACCTTTGTGCCATGCCCTGGGTCAATTACACACATCTGATTCACACATCTTTCTACTTATTTATTTATATATTTATTTATAAAATTTATAGGTCATCACCTATAAATTTTATAAATAAATATATAAATAAATAAGTAGAAAGATGTGTGAACCAGCTTTCAAATTATCTGCGCAGGGTACCTCTTGATTGGAAGAGGAAAATTACAGAGGCATTCAAAATGGATTGATTGAGATTGATTGAAATTCACTGATCGATTTCTATACCCTTCCACATTTCAACAAGTGACACTTTGAACAACTGCACCAAACTAATTTCTTCACTTTCATTTGCAAATAAATAAATAAATAAATAAATAAATCTACCCCATTTAGTTCTATAGATTTGGAAGAACTTCTTGGAAACAAGTTGAATCCAATCCATAATTCAGAGTAGTGCTAAGCCACATCTCTTTAAAAATGTCCTGGCTTTGCTTCTCGGTGATTCCTGCAGTCTGAAGATTTGAGTTCAAAGAAGAAGAAAAATCTTCAGAGGCCACACTTTCCTCTTCAGGGAATTGGCCAGAACTCAACAGCCCAATTTCAGAATATGCAAAATGTTTGGGACACAATGTGATGGAAAAGACCAGATGTTCCATTATCCTGCTGGATCTCACCAATACAGTTTTTCCAGGAGTGGGAAAAAATCTGGAAGGGAGGGGAAGACTTCGTGGTGTTTCAGACATGATCCAGTGAGGTACTAATTCCACTCTATAAAGCCTTAGTAAGACCACACCTAGAGCACTGCATCCAGTTTTGGTCACCACATTATAAAAAAGATGTTGAGACTCTAGAAAGTGTTCAGAGAAGAGCAACTAGGATGATGAGGGGACTGGAGGCTAAAACATATGATGAATGGTTACAGGAACTGGGCTTGGCTAGTCTAGTAAAGAGAAGGACCAGGGGAGACATGATAGCAGTCTTCCAATATTTGAGGGGCTGCCACAGTGAGGAAGGGGTCAAGCTATTTTCTAAAGCACCTGAAGGCCAGACAAGGAATAATAAATGAAAACTGAACAAGGGGAGATTTAACCTGGAAATAAGGAGAAACTTTCTGGCAGTGAGAACAATCAACCAATGGAACAGCTTGCCCTCAGAAGTTGTGGGAGCTTCATCCCTGGAGGCTTTCAAAAAGGGACTGGACTGCCATTTGTCAGAAAGGGTCTCCTGCTTGGGCAGGGGATTGGACTAGATGACCTACAAGGTCCCTTCCAATTCTGATTATCTGTTATCTGGAAGGGAGGGGAAGACTTCGTGTGTTTCAGACATGATCCAGCCCCCAAATGGGCCCATAATATTCACTTCCATTTAGCTAAATGTCTCAGTCAATCCAGGTTATGATTGTCCCAAAGTCCAGAGAGGACCACTGGTTTGAAAGATGGGTCAAAGAGGCCATCTACATTAAGGTTGAACAGCCTTCTCTCAACAAAAGGAGAAGGATACAACATCACCTCTCTCCTGTCTACCACACGGCCCTTTCAGCAGTTCTAAGAAATTTCCATATCCATTTGCACCCCGAGGTGACCTCGAGGGCACAGATTAACATTTTCCCAAGTGGCCTCAATGACTCTCAGAGGAAATACTAATGACCAGATGACTTCATCTTCCATCCTCCACCATTTTATCTACAACAGTCAGCTTACAAAGGTTATTTGATTTATTTTATTTTTTTCAAATAAAGGAATCTGTATCATGACCTTCCACAATTGTCATAATATCATGGAATGATAGGACTTGAAGGGACCTTGGAGGCCTTCTAGTCCACCCCCCTGCTCAAGCAGAAACACTATACCGTTTCAGACAAATGGCTGTCCAATCTCTTTTAAAAACCTCCAGTGATGGAGCATTCACAACTTCTGAAAGCAAGCTATTACACTGGTTAATTGTCCTCATCATCAGGAAATTCTTCCTTATTTCCAAGTTGGATCTCCCTCTGACCAGCTTTCACCCACTGTTTCTTCTCTTGGCCGGAGGTGCTACAGCCCTTCCAGTGTTGGAAGGTAGTTATCAGGTTTCCTGTAAGCCTTTTGTCATGTCTCTGTTGGAAACTGATTTTGAGGGGGAGGTTGAACAGCTGACAGGGAGTGGGAGTGTCTCTCCAGTGGCTGTAGAGGAAACTGGGGAAGGGCACAGTCCGGCTGGGCATTCAGAGGAAGACCCAGGCCCACCCCACCCCCTCTTCATCCTAGGGCATGCAGGGAGGAACAGATAAGGGAGCAACATGGGTTACGGGGGAGAAAACGGCCCTGATTCTCTTCATTAGCTGCAGCTGGGAAAACAGGATTTAAAAAGGGCGTTTGTGTACAGCACCTTGCTGGAGCAAAGCGTGCATTATCTTTGTTTGTCACGTCTTATCTGGGTTCTGGTGTCCTCCCAACTGTGTTTGTTTCATTATCTTTTGAAGTCTGCAATTCCTTATCCTGCCCTGTCTCTTTAATTGCTGCAGCAGTGGTTTGTGTTGGTTTTTATTTATAATGTATATGTACTTTGGGTTCGGACTGAAATTCTTCCCTTTAAAAACTGTTCTTGGGAAAGATTTTTCTCCAGCCAATGATAAGTGGACATTGGGGGCCAAGTTGGAGAATTAAAGGGACTTTACCTACTTTTGTGACTTTGTTGCTTTTGTGCCATTCTTGGGTCATCACACCTTTTCTTCATTGGGCAAAACATACCTAATTCCCTTAACTGTTCATTGTACAATTTAGCCTCCAGGTTCTTTACCATCCCTGTTGCTGTCCTCTGCATTCTTTCTAGAGTGCATTTTGTTTTATGGTATCATAGTGCCCAGAATTGGATGCAATATTCCAAGTGTTGTCTCATCAGTGTGCTATAAAGCTATACTATCGCTTCTGAGATCTTGATGGTAGGGCTAATTAATTAATTATCCATTCTTTATTTTAATCCTTTATTTTATTCCTCCCTTCAAAAGGTCTCATGCGGTCCTGCGGTCCTGCAGCACTTTTCTCCAGCCTGATACAGTCAGGAAATCTTTAATTAAAAGTAATAAAGGAGATTATTTGTAGCTCAGGGTTGAAATGAGAGGTCCTTGATGCTCGGCTGTTTTCTTGCAGATGTTGCATTACCCAAACTAGGAAACTTCATTAGTGCTAGACTAGCATTAATGATTTTACCTAGTTTGGCAATGAAACATCTGCAAGAAAACCACCAAACTCAGAGAATACCAAGGACCCCACCATCCTTTCCCTCCTCCTCCTCCTCTTCTTCTTCCTCCACCTCCTCTAGCACTGATGATGTTACCTAGTTGGGTAATGAAATGTCTGTAAGAAAGCAACCATACTCAGAGGGCACCAAGGACCCCTAAATTAAAACTGGTTTCCTTGAAATGAAGTCTTATGCAACAGCAGAAAACAAATATGGCCCTTTGGCTCTTGGGACAGTACTTCAAGCTGCAGCTTTGTTAGTTGAATCTGCCTGGAAAATCTTCATCTCATCTCTACTGTAGACCAAATGTCTATGGAGATTCTCAGTCATCCAGGTCAGTGGTTGCCAACCAGTGGGCCAGGGACCACTGAGAAAATTTTGGTGGTCCGCAGATAAATGTCACCCCCAAAGCAATTAATCCAGGCTGTGCAGGAACACAAGGCTTGTGTCACTTGCATTGCAAACAACATGAGGTAGTGAGGGGAGGGGGAAAGGGTGGAGGGGGGGACTTGCCCCACATGCCCCACATGCCTGGCCTGGCCACCAGGCTGCTTCTTTCTGCTTCTTTCTTCTGCTTTTGGCTGCACGCAAGGAAAGCAGCAAATGTCTTTCTTGCTCTCCCCCAAACTCCACCAGACATGAGTCTTTGGGATCCTGCAAGGCATCCTGATCCAAGAGGCTGCACTGGTGCAACAAGTCTTACAAAGACTCGTTTCTGGTGGAGTTTGGGGGAGAGAAAGAAAGATTTCTGCTGCTTCTGCTGCTTTCCTTGCATGAAGCCAAAAGTCTCTCTCTCTCTCCCCCTGAGAACAGAGCTGGAGATGTATCCTGCGATCCCAAATAAAGAATGATCAGTTGGTAGGAAAACGGGGTGGGGAATTTTCCTGCAGACTTTTTTTTGGGATTTTCCCCAGGGTCTGCTGTTTTCTGCAGAGACCCTGGGAAAATCTCCCCCAAAAAATCATATTAGTGGCCTGCAGGATTTAAAATTATGAGTTTGGTGGTCCCTGAGGTCCAAAAGGTTGGCTACCTCTGATCCAGGTCATGGTTGTCCCAAAGGTGCTTTTTCAAAGGCAACTGGACTTTCTGATTCTTCTTTGAAGACGTTTCGCTTCTCATCCAAGAAGCTTCTTCATGCAAGAGCTGAAGAAGCTTCTTGGGTGAGAAACGAAATGTCTTCAAAGAAAAACTGGAAAGTCCAGTGGCATCTTGAAAAAGCACCTTTGGGATCTGTAGACCAAAGTTTAGCCAAGAAGTTGGGAAAGCTGGTTGGCTCAGCTCTCCTGGGAACTAATCAAGCCTTTTATTTTCCTTTCTTGTCCAGGAAGCAAAAACAGAGAAGTTCTCAAGAAGCCATGGTCAGTAGTTGTCCATGTAGTTGCTGCTGAACAACAATTAAACTGTTGGTCTGGGGGCCTTTGATAGATTTTTGGAATATATGTTATTACATTATACAACTCATCAAATTCAAGTGAACTCACATTTCTAAACCATTTCAGGGGGTTGTTTCCACTTCATGTCCAAGATACTGACTTGGACATCTACCTGACTCTGTGGTTTCTTCCCCAAACCCCAAAAACTTTAACCTTAGACTTTCTATTATTGACCTCACCCCTTTCCTAAGAGGTCTGTAGGGGGTGTGCATAAGTGCATCAACGTGCCTACTGTCCCTGTCCTGTTGTTTCTTTTATTGTTTCTTTTATTTTTCTTATATGTATTCATTTCATGTATTCATAACTATGTTTACCCTTATACTTATTATCTTGTAAGCGATTGACAAGTCAAATAAATAAATAAAATAAATAAATACTGCATTCAGTTTTGGTCACCATGATATGAAAAAGATGCTGAGATTCTGGAAAAAGTACAGAGAACAGCAACAAAGAGGATTAAGAGATGGAGGCTAAAACATATAAAGAATGGTTGAAGGAACTGGGTATGTCTTGTTTAATTAATTTATTTATTATTTATTAATTTGACTTGTATGCCGCCCCCTCTCCCGAAAGGACTGGGGCGGCTCACAGTTAAAACCAGCACAATAAATTAATTATCTAAAATAGAATTAAATTAACCAAGCCAAATTAACTAAAAACCCATTTATAATTTATATAGTAAAATCAACCGCCCCCCCAAGGAGTCAGCCCAGCCCAGCCTGTTCAAACAACCAGGTTTTTAAATCATGGCGGAAGGTGCGGAGGTCGGGGGCCAGGCGGAGCCCCAGAGGTAGTTGATTCCACAGGGTGGGAGCCGCCACAGAATAGGCCCTCCCCCGCGTCACCGCCAAACAACACTGGGTCGCAGACGGCACGCCGAGGAGCCCCTGCCTGTGCGCTCGTACAGGGCGGTTGGTATTCAATGCTGGCATTAGACGTTCCCGTAGATAGCCCGGACCCATGTCTCGTAGGACTTTGAATGTCAATACCAAAACCTAATGAAGAGAAGGACCAGGGGAGACATGATAGCAGTGTTCCAATATCTCAGGGGCTGCACAAAGAAGAAGGAGTCAAGCCATTCTCCAAAACACCTGAAAGCAGGACAAGAAGCAATGGGTAGAAACTAACCAAGGAAGGAAGCAACTTAGAACTAAGGAGAAATTTCCTGACGGTCAGAACAATTAATCAGTGGAACAACTTGCCTCCAGAAGGTGTGAATGCTCCAACCCTGGAAGTTTTTAAAAAGATGTTGGATAACCATTTGTCTGAAGTGGTGTAGGGCTTCCTGCCTAGGCAGGGGGTTGGACTAGAAGACCTCCAAGGTCCCTTCCAACTCTGTTATTCTATTCTATATATTGAGAAAAGAAAAATAAACATGTTGGAAGGATTATCCTTCTGGGTTCCGTTCCAAGTGGAGAGAAAGACACTGGAAATATGGAGGCTGCTTGGAAAGATGGTTTAATGGTGGGCAGGATCACATGCCTTGGAGCTCCTGGGTGAAGAAAAAAGGGAGGAGATGCTGAGAGTGCCTGGGTTTTATGCCCTCTGTTGGGCTTTGAATTTGAGCTTGTGTTCTGATTGATGGTCCGACTCCCATGGTGCCATGCAAGGGTAACCTGGTAGGTTGTCTTTTGAGTCCCAGGCTTGTTTGACTCTTGCTGATTGATGATGTAATGAAAGGGCCTTGGGCAATTCCTATTATGGCTCTGCCTGAAGGAGTAGATCTTTGCTATGTAGAATAGCCTGGGCCAGGCCTTAATGGTCCATTAACAAAGGGGGGAGTGTGAGCTTCTGCCTCTCCAAGTTTCTACTTCTCTTTTAGGCAAAATATTCTGCCTTTTTAGTATATCCTAAAATATTTCATTTTTCTAGGAGAGGGGTGAGTTTTAACTTCCAACAAAGGCTTTAGGATTTTGTCCATTTCTTTTTCCTCTTTGTAACCTCTGAATCCAAATTTTAGATGTTGGGAACTAGCAGAGCCATAAATATGTTACAGAGGGGAAGGAGCCAAAAATAGATTAAGCCTATAAATGGCAGCTACTCCAAAGTTCATCCTTTAAATTGTGACATAAGGTTTAAACATGCTCTTTTTGTCCTCAAAAACATTGTATCTATTTGGTATGTAATTTAAAAACAAAAGCAAACATTGTAATAACCCTGACCATCACCCTTAATGCTTTTCTTAAAAGAAACAGGAACAAGGGTGAGTCATTTCTGCACCAATGGTGCCACCCAGAGGTTCGAAGGGGAATTAACATTAAATTACTCAACAAATGAAGCTTTGCATTTTGGTACCTGTGTTCATTTCAAGGAGGAAGGTAGACTTGGGTTCAGAGCATCATTAAGACGTGTGGACTTCAATTCCCAGAAGTTCCCTGGGGAATTCTGGGAGTTGAAGTCCACACATCTTAAAGTTGCTAATGTTTGACACTGGTCTAGGCTGTCTTCATACACAATCTTCAAATTGCTCCCAAGAACATGCTTCAAAATTCATGTCAGTTTCCTCAGAAACAGCTTAATTCCAGCCCCCAGTTTTGAAGAGGTCAGAACACACCAGTGTCTGGCATTGTGGAAAATTATATCAGCATTATTTACACCTGGAAAAGTGACAGCTTATCTCTAAAATTTTGGCTTCCTCTAACATATGGAGACTTGACACCACAGCTTTGCCCTTCCAGAAAATGGCATATCTCAGAGCATTTCTAGTCTTTTCTTACCTGGGGGGCTTAAGACACTGTTGGAAAAAATATCCATCTGGTTTAGTTCCAAGCGGGAAGAAAGACACTGAAAACATGGAGGCTGGTTGGAAAGATGGTTTATTGGTGAACAGGAGCACATTGTCAGGATTCCGGCAGTTACTCCAATTAAATCATGAGCCTCGAGCCACACTCACAAAACTAAAAAAGATTTATTTGAAGTTAACATTCTACATCCAGCATTAACCTGGGCATAGCCAACTCTGAGATACATAATTCACTGTCACCCTTGATCCTGCTTTCCCCCCCACCCCTCTGGGTATATCATCCAATGAAAAACATCCATAGCCAAGAGTCATCAATCATGTTCTCCAATTAGATTTTTGCACAGAAGTTCCAGTCATCTAATTAGTCTTTGAAGAAAATATGAATGGAATGTTCTTTCGATTCCACTCTGCTATCTGCTTTTTGAAACTCCCCCGCTTCTTTCTGTTGTTAACTATAAAACGTGTATACAAAATGTTTTATGAGTTGACACATATGGGTTTTTAGGTCCTGGGCATCTGACCACATGGAGTGGAGAGAGAGGGTTATTTATACTCTCTCTTGGGCCTTGCCCATGAGCTTCCTGTTCCTGTGGAATTCTATTGGATGTTGTAGGGGTCATAGCTAACCTTTTAGGTTGTCTGAGTTAAGTTTGGTTGAAGCCTGGACTCTCTGAGATGATGTAATGAGGAGGCTTGTGTCGTGAAAGGGTGTTGGGCCATTCCTATTGTCTTAATGGCTTTCCTGGTTTGCCATTGCCTCATTCCTAGGGATGAGAGAATATGACTGACCTTAAATCTACTGGTTGGCTTCATAACTAGGTTGGGATTAGAACTCAGGACCTCCCCATTTCTAACCTGTAAGATTATCCAAATTTTTTCCTTGGTTTTGAAATAGCCAACTCTCAATAACAGTGAGAGGGATCTTGGAATCCTAGTAGACAATCACTTAAATATGAACCAGCCGTATGCAGTGGCAGCCAAAAAACCAACACAATCCTAGGCTGCATCAACAGAAGGATAGAATCAAGTTCACATGAAGTGTTAGGGCTACTTTATAATGCCTTGGTAACAGAGGTGGCATTCAGCAGGTTCTGACCAGTTCTAGAGAACTGGTAGCGGAAATTTTGAGCAGTTCAGAGAACCAGCAAATACCACCTCTGACTGGCCCCGCCCCCATCTCTTCTCTGCCTCACGAGTCCCAGCTGATCAGCTGGGTCTTCTTTGGTTGCCCTGCACAGGAGAATGGAGCTGGAAAGCAGGTTAGTGGGGTGGGGAGGGAATGGGATTTTGCAGTATCCTTCCCCTGCCATGCCCACCAAGCCATACCCACAGAACCAATAGTAAAAAAAAATTGATTCCTACCACTGCTTGGTAAGGCCACACTTGGAATACTGCACCCAGTTTTGGTCACCATGATGTAAAAAAAGTTGTTGGGACTCTGGAAGAGTGCAGAGAAGAGCAACAAAGATGGTTTTTTTTTTGTTAAATTCATATTTATATGCCGCCCTTCTCTGGAGACTCAGGGAGGCTTAAAATTTTTGGGATACAACCCAATGCGCTCAGCAATAACCTTCATTCCATTGTATATGCCTGCTTATCACTAAGCGGCATTTTACAAGTCAGCTATTGCCCCCAACAATCTTGGGTCCTCAGTTTACCTACCCCGAGAGGATGGAAGGCTGAGTCAACCTTGAGCCTGGTGGGATTTGAGCCTACAGTAATTGCAGGCAGCTGGAACTTGAGTGCTAGGTGTTTAATAGCCTGCACTACCAAGGCTCTTTTAGGGGACTGGAGGCTAAAGCATGTGAAGAACGGTTGCAGGAACTGGGTGTGTCTAGTTTGATGAAAAGAAGGACCAGAGGAGACATGATAGCAGTCTTCCAATCTCTCAGGACTGCCACAAAGAAGAGGGAGTCAAGCTATTCTCCAAAGCACCTGAGGGCAGGACAAGAAGCAACAGATGGAAACTCATCAAGATGAGAAGAAACCTAGAACTAAGAAGAAATTTCCTGACCAGAGAACAATAAACAAGCAGAATGACTGGCTTTCTTACATTGTGGCTGCTCCAACATTGCAGGCTTTTAAAAAGCAACTGGAAAGCCAATTGCCTGAAATAGTACAGGGTTTCAGGCTTGAGTGGGGGTTGAACTAGAAGGCCTCCAAGTTCCCTTCAAACTCTGTTATTTTGTTAAAACAGTTGAGATGGTGGCTGCTTTGGTATTATGAGCCTTGGGTGGCTCAGGCTGTTAATTGACTGCACTTAAGTTCCAGCTGCCTGTAATTATTGCAGGCTCGAATCCCACCAGGCTCAAGGTTGACTCAGCCTTCCATCCTCTCGGGGTAGGTAAAGTGAGGACCCAAGATTGTTGGGGGCAATTAGCTGACCTTTGTAAAAATGCCGCTTAGTAATAAGCAGGCATATACAATGGAATGAAGGCTATTGCTGAGCACACTGGGTTGTATCCCAAAAATTGTAAGCCGCCCTGAGTCTCTGGAGAAGGGCGGCATATAAATGTAATTAAAAAAAATATTTAAAATATATATATATTATTGAATTGTAAGATGCAAGTAATGCATTTTATTTTTCGCGTTTAGTGGAAAGGGGAAATTATATCCATATTAACTGTGGTTTCTAAAATGTTAATAACCATAAGTTTGCTTCAATTGTACATCTAAAACTAAGTGTAGCATGGATAAACAGCTGCCCGGTGCATTAAATTATTTTGTTATATAATAAAAGGTTTCTATTTTAAGCGTTGCACTTAATACAATATTAAGGTCTCCAGTGTATTGTCTCCTCTTGTTTATGCATATAAAAAAAATGAAAACAAGGAAAACAAAAGGGAAAAAAAAATTAAAAAGCCACTTGAAAAAGTAGATAGGGCTTTCTCATTCTTCTTTACATCTCAAACATTTTGCAGAATTTGTAACCATTGAAGCTCCCTTAGAAACCATACTGTAAATGCCTGTTTGCCTCCTGCTTAGAATTGTATATATGAGAAACTGCACATGCAATGCACATAAAGCTGGAGAGGGTTTCTATCAAAATTTGACTTTTCTAACCATATGCTACAGAAACAGAAGAGAAGAGAAAGAGGAGGGGAGAGGGGAGGGGAGGGGAGAAGAGACAAAGGGAGAGAGGAGAAGGAAAAGGAAGGAAGGAAAAGAAGAAAGAAGAAGGAAGAAGGAAGAGACAAAGGGAGAGGAGAGGAGGGGGGGAGGGGAGGGAAGGGAGGGGGGAGGAGGGAGGGAGGAGAGGAGAGGAGGGAAAGAGAAGAGAAGAGAAGTACTTTATTGTCACTTTGAATGTACGTTAATTGGCATACATCCATACACTACATAAACATAACTAAATAAACAAACAAACAAACAAACAAATACAAAATTATGCATATACCCACATATATTTTATGACCCAGAGAAACAACATAGTCTGGTTCGGATGTATACATCTACATGGCAAGGAAAATAAATTTTGTGAGTTTACCAGATGGATGGCCTAGGGAACAAAGCTGTTAAAGAATCTAGTAGTCCTGCTAGAAATACTTCGAAACCTCCTCCCAGAGGGGAGCAACAGAAACAGACCACGAAGGGGATGTGTGGGGTCTCCAACAATGCTCTGAGCTTTAAGCACATAGTGCTTATAAGCAGCATCCTGAATGATGGGAAGCAATCTTCCTATAATCTTCTCCACTGTCCTCACCACTCTTTGTAGGGACTTTCTATCTGAGGCAGTGGAGCCACCAAACCAAACAGGGATGCAGTTTGTTAAAAGACTCTCAGTTGTGCCTCTGTAAAAAAGTGGCCAGGACAGAAGGAGAAAGATGTGCTCCTCTCATCCAATGCAGAATAACAGAGTCAGAAGGGACCTTGAAGGTCTTCTAGTCCAACCCTCTGCTCAAGCAAGAGACCCTATACCATTTCAGACAGTTGGTTGTCCAGTCTCCTGGAACACATGGCACAATCAGCTCTTCTTTGATTTTTTTTTCAAACAATTGAAGAGTAGGAAGTGCTCCTAATTCAATTTTCATATGTGGCTTGCCTCTGGTTTTTAACCAAGTACTGATTTACCAGAACAGAACAGAACAACAGAGTTGGAAGGGACCTTGGAGATCTTCTAGTCCAACCCCCTGCTCAAGCAGAAGACCCTATATCATTTCAGACAAATGGTTGTCCAGTCTCTTTTGGAAAGCCTTCAGTGATGGAGCACCTACAACTTCTGGATTCATTGTTCTAACTGTCAGGAAATTTCTCCTTCAGTCTAGGTTGCTTCTCTGCTTGGTTAGTTTCCACCCATTGTTTCTTGTCTTGCTATATCTTATCTTGATATTTGGTTTGATCTTGTCTTGTTATTAGATTTATTGTGTAGATCTTCTGCTTTTCTTCTAAGATCCAGCTCCTACCAACAAAGATGTATAATGCAGGGGTATCCAACTTTGGGCAAAATGACAAAACTGCATCCCATTTATTTTGACCATGTCATGCAGGGAAATTCACTGGAGAAATCAATTATGTCTGGAAGAGTTAATGGTAAAAGGAAACGAGGCCATCAAAGAACCTTGTGGCTGGACACCATCATAGCTGACACCAGCCTGAGCACAGAACAATTCAAAGCAGTAATGCAAGATCAGAAGATGTGGAGACACCTGGTCCATCGAATCATCAAGAGTTGGACACAGCTGAATGGATAACTTCATCATCATCATGCTCCTATAATTGGTTCATGACAATGTACACTTTTCAAAACTGTATAAAAGGAGGAAACCTCCTTCTGACAATCTTTTATTTGAAGGTCTTATTCCTTTCTGCCTATCTGGTGTGTTCACTGAATCCACACACCAGGTAGAAGAACAGAACCTTTCTGGGTCAACCCAACCTCAGCATTTTTAAGACGTATGGACTTCAGCTTCCAGAATTCCCCAGTTAGTGCTGGTTAGGGAATTCTGAAAGTTGAAGTCCACATCTCTTAAAGTTGTTGAAGTTGAGAAACACCACACTAGACCATTCTTGGCAGTCAACTGCCCAGCCACCATCAGAAGATTCCAACTGAAGGACCAAAGAGTTGACATCAACCTTGAAGGATCACACCTCTAAGAACTCTTTATCTTCACTTTCTTCTTTGGGAAGACCATCACCGTTAGAATGAGTCTAAGCTCCAGGAGAAGTAGTTCATCTCCGCCACCCAACTTCACAGAAGTGAGAAATCTTGACCCATTTTTCCCTGGACTAGAGATTTCCCACCTATTTTCTCCACAAAGTGCTTATGATTTCATAATTTGTCTCCATAAAGAGAAGAAGGCATCACTAACCGCCTTCCCATTGGCTCTGCACACTGGTCAGTTTGCATTTGGGAGGTATATCTCAATGCTATAAGCTTTGGACAGTGGCTTTTGTAGCAGTGGGGCTTCCTTTGTCCACTGTTCTTTGCTTCCAACTCTTTCCCTGACCATACCAAGTGGATCAGTTTACTAAGTTCCTCCAACTTGATTCAATATACCCTGTTTCCTTGAAAATACAACCTACCCTGACAGTAAGTCCTAGCTTGATTTTTTACAAAAGCACCCAAATAAGCCCTAATTAAGATCCCGCCAACTTCAGAGTGCACAGGTAAAAATTAAGCTAAGGTGGGATAGGGAGGTGGGGCTGCCCTACTACTTACCTTTGGACAGTTGTAGCCAGGCCTTGCACAACCCAACACCTGCCTTGCCGGCCCATTTCTTCTGTAGCCGGCAAGCCTGGTAAGGCTTTCCTGAATGCCTCTGTAGCTGATAACAAAGCTCCAGTTCAATCCTGAGCTCTGTTATCAGCTTCAGGAAAGTCTTGCCGGCCACAGAAGAAGAAGTTCCCAAAGGTCTCTGACAGCTAAAAGGAAGCTGGGGGTGACACGCACAAATGAGGTTAGTCAGTGGATGATATCCCCAAAATAAGACCTGGTGCCTTTTTTGGTGGCAAAAAATATATAAGACAGGGTCTTATTTTCAAGGTATTAACCATTCATCTGATGCTCTAGGGATAAGTTTAATTTCCTTGGGGTTGGTCAGAGACCACCAAGGACTCCAGAGTCAAGAAAGTGAGTGTGATTGTGCGATCGAAGCCCCACACCTTAAAAGTTTGATTTTACACACACACAAAGACACACAGTAAATGTTTCTGATTGTCATGCATCAGTTTAAAGCCACATAGCCTTGGTATTACACTCAACCTGAAGTCTTAATTAATATTATGGCTATTCCTCACTACAGGATGTATATTAAATGAATCAACAATTTCCCCTTCCATCACTTATTCAGCTCAAGTCTACTTTTAAATAATTAAAATTCAATAGGTTTTTCCACCCTGTAGGCCCCTTTTCAGAGAAGAAGGCCAGCTTTTATTAAATTGCAGCAAAATTAGCAAAAGGAGCTGAATGGTATTTAGTATCTCTTGCTTACATATCATATTACAAGCATTCATAAACAGCCCTTAAGTCAGCAGCTCACTAATTTAATTTTCTCTACTGGTTAAAGAAAAAAATCAACCAGAAACTCAATGGCAGAAGGACCAAAAACACAAAGGCCATAAGAAAATATAATTTGGAAATGATTGCATCCAAAGTAAGGAACTACAATTAAGGGCAAATGTGGTATACCCTTGTTTTATCTTCCAGTTATATAAATCTTTTTCTATTCTAGACTTCACCTGTTCTGGTCAGGTGGGTAACCCTTCTCTGGAGCCTTTGCAGGCAATCCTTGACTTAGATTCACTTAGTGACTGTTTCAAAATTACTGTGATGACCTGGGGCATGACACAAAAGCAACGAAGTCACAAAAATAAGTAAAGTCCCTTTAATACATCCAACTTGGCCCCCAATGTCCAGTTATCATCAGCTGGAGAAAAACGTCTCCCAAGAACAGTTTTTAAAGGGAAGAAATTCTGTCTGAACCCAAAGTACATATAAATTATAAATAGAAACCAACACAAACCATGCTGCAGCAATTAACGAGACAGGGCAGGATAAGGAATTGCAGACTTCAAAAGATAACGAAATAAACACAGTTGGGAGGATGCCAGAACCCAGATAAGACTTGACAAAGAAAAATAATTCATGCTTTCCTTCCAGCAAGGTGCTGTGCACAAACGCCCTTTTTAAATCCTGTTTTCCCAGCTGCAGCTAATGAAGGGAATCAGGCCTTTTTCTCCCCCGTAATCCATGTTGCTCCCTTATCTATTCCTCCATGTGTGCCTTAGGATGAAGAGGGGATGGGCCTGGGTCTTCCTCTGAATGCCCAGCCAGAAGTGCCCTTCCCCAGTTTCCTCCACAGCCACTGGAGCCACACCCCCACTCCCTGTCACTTGTTCCACCTCTCCCTCGGAATTAGATTCCAACAGGGGCATGACAGTTACAAGGGCACTGAAAAAAGTTACTTACGACCGTTTTTCACACTTACAATCATTGCAGCACCCCCCATTGGTCACGTAATCAAATTTTGGACATTTGGTTCATATTTATGATGGTTGAAGCGTCCTGGGGTCATGTGCAGGGGTTCTCTGCCCAGTTGCTGGGCAGGCATGGCCATGGTGGGCATGGCCTACTTGGCCTCCTGCACCATGGAGGGGCATTTTTTACTCCCCAGACTCCATGAGGGCGAAAACGGCCTCCCCAGCCTCCAGAGGGTCTCTGGAAGCCAGAAATGGGCCCATTTCTGGCCTTCTCAAACTTCTGGGAGGCCTATTTTTTGCCCTCCCTGAGCCTCCCTGCAGGCCCTGCACTTACCTGCATCCAAAACGTGTTGCATGGAGACTCCTGGGAAGAGTGGGTCAGAGTGGGTGGGGCCAGCCATGAGTGGGATTTGGAGATTCTGCAAACTGCAACAGAATCTTAGCTAGGGGCTCTCCCGAACCCCTGCGAACCCCCCAGCAGCCCCTGTGATCACCTTTTGTGACCTTCTGACAAGTCAAGTCAATGGAGGAGCCAGATTCACTTAACAACCATGTTACTCACTTAATAACTGCAGTGATTTGTTTAACAATTGTGGCAAGAAAAGTTGTACAATTGGGCAAAATTGACTTAACATCTGTCTTGCTTAGCGACATAAATGCTGGGCTCAGTTGTGGCTGTAAGTCGAGGACTACCTATCATTTTAAAAACCTTTCTTTTTTAAGTTTAGATTTTAGCTTTTTTTTTCTCCTGAAGTTGTCTTTTTATTCCGTAAACAAGAGCTCACTATCAACTGTCTAATATCAATGGTTCAACATTCACCATTCGCTTGAATGTGTTAATATGCTATCCTCTTATTTCTATACGCGGATCCCTAAATATCCTATTAATTTAACTAATCACATAATTGATATACATTTCTCTCCTGTGGTGTCCACTTTGCAAACCCCAGATAATACAAGGTTACTAACTGCTTGGAGATATCAACTTAGATTGCATCTGCAAAGCAAATAAGGAAAACGTAATAGATAAATTGTTTAATTAAAATGCAATTCCCAGACACAAGGAAACAAGAAGCGCTTCACTGTTGGATTAATAAATCAGCGAAGATGATCTACTTTTCAGCAGGCATGGAAAATGAATCTTTTCTTCTGGCTTTTGTTAAAAAGCAGATTTACGGAGAAAGATCGGAGGAGGAATTCTCTGGTGCCGAAAGTCTTCATAAGACTTGAGGCACGGAGTGGTGAAATTTCGTTTCGACAAGTTGCAGCAGTAATCTATGTTATTGGATTGGGCTTGTGGGGCAGAAGATTTCAAGAGGGATTGTGTTGAGATGACTCGAAGTGTGCAGGTGTGTGGGAAGTTAAACCAATTCCGTCCTTGTTTTGTGGGGCTGTCATCTGAGCTGGAGTTAGAAATTCATTAGACCGAAGAAGTGAAGGCCAAAAGATGGATGGATCAGAATGGTCGTTTGAACCTACCAGCCATTCCTTGGGCTTCGCATCTCTGATTTTACATTTAATTTTGTTCACATAAAAGATTTGTGAGAGGTTCTCTTTGTTTCTGGAGAGGAGGAGAGGAGAGGAGAAAGAGAAGGAGAGGAAAAGGAGAGGAGAGGAGAAGAAGAGGAGAAGGAAAGCAGAAGGAGAGCAGAAGGAGAGGAGAGGAAATAATGTAGTTGAGATTATTCTTCTCCAGCTAGAACTGATGCACAACTTCAGGGTCCTGCTTCAAGTGCTGTTGGCAGATGTCACCAAGAGGATCTGTGGAGAGATTAATCTTGTGCTCTCATTTTACTCCCTCCCTTCCTTCCTGCATCTAAAGCCTTGACAGTGTTAGATGGTCAACCTAGGGAAGAGAGTTCTCTCCTCTCCTACACACAGACACAGACACAGACACAGACACACACACACACACATAGTTTCTTTCTCTGGTTTCTTTTTTTCTTCTTCTTCCCTGTTCGGTGGATTCCATGGACCGAACTAAGCTGTGATCTCCTTAACTCTGGGTTTATGCTCCCATGGCTACAGATTCCTTTCCATGGATAAGACAACTAGCAGGGACATCCATATGTTCCTAGCATCCTGATTGGCACACGTTCCATATCCCCACGGGACTTTTCATAGATTTTACAGGACATTTTTTTTTTCACCATTGCTCAGCTAATTCACTGGTTGACACTGATGCCACCAGGCAGCGAAAGACTTCAAGGTGGACTTCACGGTGACAGAACTGGATCATCCTTGGATCCTTAGCATCCTTGGATGGAATATGAATAGTGATGGGGAAAGAGAAGAACTGAAAGGAGGTGATGTCTGTTAGGTAAAGGTCCCCCTTGCACATACGTGCTAGTTGTTTCTGGCTCTAGGGGCGGTGCTTATCTCCATTACAAAGCCGAAGAGCCAGCGCTGACTGAAGATGTCTCCGTGGTCACGTGGCCAGATTGACTAAATGCCAAAGGTGCACAGAACGCTGTTCCCTTCCCACCAAAGGGGTCCCTATTTTTCTACTTGCATTTTTAACGTGCTTTCGAACTGCTAGGTTGGCAGAAGCTGGGACAAGTAATGGGAGCTCACTCCGTTACGTGGTGCTAGGGATTCGAACTGCCGAACTGCCGACCTTTCTGATCGACAAGCTCAGTGTCTTAGTCACTGAGCCACCGCATCCCTGATACCTGTTAAAGAGACTCAGTAAGAGATTGTAGATCAGGAAATGAGGTGTAGTTGGTTTATCCTGGTTATTTTTTCCCCATGATTGAAGATACCTTTAAATCTGAATTATATCCCTGGAGGGCTGAAGGGAAGAGATCTTTCCATACAGATAACTTGGTGCCTCAAAGCAGGTTCTGTCCCATGAGAGTCCTTTGTACTGTGGTAGTAAAACTCATGTAAGAAGACAGAATGGAACAATTTTCCATGGCCAACTTGCTATGGCCAACTCGCCGTGGGCCAACACGGGACAATTCAACAATTCAATTTAATTATTTTAAATAATTCAACCATTTTGTCATTCATGTTTCATTCTGTCCCTCCTTTGATGTCCTTTCTTTAATGAATCTATGCCATCATTTCTTCAATATTGGTTTAACTCTTGTCCCTTGGCAAGTTGTCCTGCCAACAGTTGGCCATGGTGTGTTGTCCTGCAGCAAGTTGGCTGCAGCAAGTCCTCCATGGCATGCTGGCCATGGCAAGTTGGCCTCAGCAAGATGGCAACAATGAGTTTTCCTAGACCCGTAAGAACGTGCCAACTATTGGAGAAGTCCCCATCATTGTTTTATTAAAACTAGCAAGTTACAGCGTGTCATTGTCCTTCTGCTCTTTTGATCAGATGGCCAGATGCTGGTCTACCAAGTACTTATCAGGGTTACAGAGGTTGAACATGAGCACTCATTTACATTTGACCATTGGCCAAGAATTGATTTACCACTGATTAGTCATACTAATGGAGTACACAAAAATCTGGAGATCCTTGCTGTCTGAAAATAACAACCTTTTGAGGTACTTAGCCTTGAAGAATTGACAATGCCAACCCTCAGTTGAGATGTCAGTTATTCTAACAGTTTGGCCTTGGATCCCACATTGAACAGAGAGAGTTGTAAACACACCCCCATTATCTTCAACCTTGAGAATGTCACAATTGATGGAGTTTGTGAATTAAAGGCCACTCATTGATGCAACAAAGGTTACACATCCAGAAGAACAAAGCTCATACAGAGGAGTTGTCATGGGCTACGTCTGAGAAAGATGTTCTTGCAATAAAAAGCTCTTGACTTTAATATGCAACCAGAAGCAATGGCAGAGATATTGATGAACCATTGATGATCGGGTGAGATACAGATGGTCCCTGGACTTATGACCACAATTGGGACTGGAAATTCTGTTGCTAAGCAAGACGGTTTCTTAAATGAGTCACTCCCAATTTGGGGATCCTTTTTCGCATGGATGTGGAGTGAATCATAGTAGTTCTTAAATGGATCAGATGGTTGTTAAGCAAATCCAGATCCCTGTTGGTTTGACTTGTCGGAAGCCAGCTGAGAAGGTCACAAATGGTGACACCATGATCGGAGGACACTGCAACTTTCATAAATACATGTCAAGTGTCCAAATTTGGATCATGTGATCCCTGGGAATTGTTGACTTGCCTCCAGAGGTTGTGGATGTACATATTTCTTCTTCTTCTCTTCTTCTTCTTCTTCTTCTTCTTCTTCTTCTTCTTCTTCTTCTTCTTCTTCTTCTTCTTCTTCTTCTTCTTCTTCTTCTTCTCCAACTTTCTTCTTTCTTCCTACATCTTCCACTTTGGGTGTCAAGGGAGATGCCTTGCCTCCAGAAGTTGTGTGAATGCTCCAACACTGGAAGTTTTTAAGAGGAGATTAGACAGTCACTTGTCTGAAGTGGTCCAGGTTTTCCTGTTGGAGCAGGGGGTTGGACTAGAAGACCTCCAAAGTCCCTTCCAACTCTGTTATTCTGTAATTCTGCAACTGTTGTAAGTGTGTTGCAATGGTAAATCAATGTTTTCAGTGCCACTGCAATTTTGAATGGTCACTAAACAAATGATTGAAAGTTGAGCAGTGGTGGGATTAAAATTTCTTTACTACCAGTTCTGTGGGCGTGGCTCTGGTGGGCGTGGCAGGGGAAGAATACTGTGAAATCTCAATTCCCTCCCCACCCCACTAACCTGCTTTCCAGCTCCGTTCTCCTGTGCAGGGCAACAAAAGAAGACCCAGCCGATCAGCTGGGACTCAATGGGAGGCAGAGAATAGATGGGGGTGGGGCCAGTCGAAGATGGGATTTGCCGGTTCTCTGAACTACTCAAAATTTCCACTACCAGTTCTCCAGAACTGGTCAGTACCTGCTGAATGCCACCTCTGAAGTTGAGGACTACCTAACAATCACAACTCATCACTGCAGACAAACATTTTTATATGGAATTCTCCCTTTTCAGCATCTACAGCACAAGCCAAACCCAGATTAAATGCCTCCATGAGAACTGGAGTCTTCCCCCAACTGATTATGAATAAATATGAGTTAATAAATACTAAATAAATGAGTACAAGAGAATGATTATTGGTTATTTTGTAGTTAGCGGAACCAATGACGCATAACAATTCTCATCATTACGATGAAGATGAAGAACAAAATATATAAGGATCAGAGGGATAGAACAAATAAATTAGTCTATTCGGCAAATACAGGCCAGGATGCCAAAATGAAGATTAAGTAGGAAATTCATTGTTTTTGGTCCAAGGAACAAAATAATTACACATTGTACTGCAGGCAAAATAAATGTGTGTTACTTTGAGACAAGCAAAAGAGGAAGCATAGGGTTTGCTGGGGAAATGTCTCTGTATTCAAACGGATAATCTTGCAATACTGTACTTAGGACAGACTACCTCCAGGGTACAAGTTTCTTTAAAAAAAGCTTCCATGTTGGCTGGAGAATTGTAGGAGTTGAAGTCCACACACATTAATGTTGCTAAGATTGAGAAACACTGCTCTAGAAAGATAAGGATAGCCAGTTTGGTGTAGTAGTGAAAGTGCCAGCCTCGAAACCAGGAGACCGTGAATTCTAGTTCCACCTTAGGCATGAAAGTTGGCTGGGTGTCTTTGGGTGAATCACCAGGAAACAGTGAGTTCTAGTTGGGCTAATCACCAGCAGACCATGAGATCTAGTTCCACCTTAGTCATGAAAGCCGTTGGGTGACTTTAGGCTAATCACCAGGAGACCGTGAATTCTAGTTCTACCTTAGGCATGAAAGTTGGCTGGGTGTCTTTGGGCTAATCACCAGGAAACAGTGAGTTCTAGTTCCACCTTAGGCATGAAAGCCAGTTGGGTGGCTTTGGGCTGATGCCCAGGAACGAGTGAGTTCTAGTCCCACCTTAGCCATGAAAGCAGCTGGGTGACTTTGGAACAATCACTAGGAGACTGTGAGTTCTAGTCCCACCTTAGGCATGAAAGCCAGTTGGATGACTTTGGGTTAAGCACCAGGAAAGAATGAGTTCTAGTTCCACCTTAGGTATGAAAGTCAGCTGGTGACTTTGAAACAATCACTAGGAGACTGTGAGTTCTAGTCCCACGTTAGGCATGAAAGTTGGTTGGGTGACTTTGAGCTAATCAGCAGGAGACTGTGAGTTCTAGTTCCACCTTAGGCATGAAAGCCAGTTGGGTGGCTTTGGGCTAATCACCAGGAAAGAATGAGTTCTAGTCCCACCTTAGCCATGAAAGCAGCTGGGTGAATTTGGAACAATCACTAAGAGACTGTGAGTTCTAGTCCCACCTTAGGCATGAAAGCCAGTTGGATGACTTTGGGCAAAGCACCAGGAAAGAATGAGTTCTAGTTCCACCTTAGGTATGAAAGTCAGCTGGTGACTTTGAAACATTCACTAGGGGACTGTGAGTTCTAGTCCCACATTAGACATGAAAGCTGGTTGGCTGACTTTGAGCTAATCACCAGGAGACTGTGAATTCTAGTCCCATCTTAGGCATGAAAGCCAGCTAGTGGTCTCTGAGCTACTCAATTTCTCTCTCTCAGCCCAACCAACCTCACAGGGTTGTTGCTGTGGGGAAAAGAGGAGCAAGAAACTCATTTAACAAGCTCCTTGTGTCAGAATTGCCATCTCACACTTGGGCTCCGCCATCACTTAGCAACAGAAATTCTGGTCCCAATTGCGGTTGTTGAAGGCTACCTATATTGCATTATAGGGCCTCCTTAGGGTGCCGTTGGCCAGACAGTGTTGGCTGGCGGCCCCCAGGGGGAGAGCCTTCTCTGTGGGAGCACCCACCCTGTGGAACCAGCTGCCCTTGGAGTTGCGGTTGGCCCCTGACCTTCGATCCTTCTGTCGCGACCTGAAGACATGGCTCTTCCAGCAGGCCAACCTGGACTGAGGGTGAGGGGTTATTGGCTTTAACTGGTTTTATTGTTTGTTGTGGGTTTTTAAATTATTGTTGGGATTTAATACTTTTTAATAATTTTAATGTATGTATTCTATGTTTTTTATAGTTGTGAGCCGCCCTGAGTCCTTCAGGAGAGAGGGCGGCATATAAATCCCATCAAATAAATAAATAAATAAATAAATAAATAATCTTTTCTGTTGATAAGGCCATGCAATACTCTGCATTTCTTCTTCAAAAAGCGTTTTGCAAAATGTCAGAAAGCACAGGTAGCAACTCATTACAGAAAGGTGCTTCATTTTCACACTTCTACGGATTCTGAAGCACCTTTCAGAGATGGGATTCAAAGCACTGGACAGTTTAAATGCAACTGACCATTCCTGACCTCCTCTCCATTCAATTCCTCAATAAGCATCCTGATTTTATGTCTTGCTTTTTATTTATTTATTATTATGGATTCCCTCAACACTGTCCAACTATTTACAAAGTCTGCACTACTATTACTATTGATCTTCTCATCACTCCTTATCACCCATCCCCTCCCACTTGTGACTGCATGACTGTAACTTTGTTGCTTGTATCCTTACCGTTTATATGGACTGTTTCCTAGTATGATTGGATTGCTTATTGTACCCTATGACTATCATTTAGTGTTGTACCTTATGATTCTTGACTCTTGATGGATGTATCTTTTCTTTTATGTACACTGAGAACATTTGCACCAAGACAAATACCTTGTGTGTCCAATCACACTTGGCCAATAAAGAATTCTCGTCTTTAATATCTACATGAAACCGCTGGGTGAGATCATCCGTCGACACGGGGTCAGGTATCACCAGTACGCTGATGATACCCAGTTGTACATCTCTGTCCCCAGTCAATCTAGTGAGGCCGTTGAGGTGATGTCCCGGTGCCTGGAGGATGTGAGGATCTGGATGGGGACTAATTGGCTCAGACTCAACCCTGACAAGACCAAGTGGCTATGGGTCCTGCCCCCTCAGGGTTCAGTTGATTATCCAACTTTGGTACTGGGGGGGGAGAGAAATTGCTCCCCTCAGAACGAGTCCAAGGGAGTCTTGGGAGGATCCACAGCTACAATTTGACCACCATCTCATGGCTGTGACCAGAGGGACCTTTGCACAGGTTTGCCTGTTACGCCAGTTGCGACCCTTCCTGGACTGGAGAGCTCTACACATGGTTGCTCATGCCCTTATCACCTCTCAATTGGACTACTGCAATGCACTCTACATGGGGCTGCCCTTGAAGAGCACTCGGAGACTTCAGCTGGTGCAAAATGTGGCCGCGCAAGTGATCATGGGTGCACCTAGACATGCCCATATAACATCTATCCTCCGCGAGCTGCACTGGCTACCAGTGGTCTTCCGGGTGCAATTCAAGGTGCTAGTGACAACTTTTAA
Organism: Naja naja; assembly: GCA_009733165.1. Lineage (NCBI taxonomy): Eukaryota > Metazoa > Chordata > Lepidosauria > Squamata > Elapidae > Naja > Naja naja. The sequence goes on along the minus strand of CM019150.1, from coordinate 217,184,232 downwards.
AGCCCTTCATGGCTTAGGAGCGGGATACCTATGAGACCGCCTACTGCGACCTTATGCCTCCCAGAGCCCGGTTAGATCTCACAGGAAGGGCTTGCTCCGGATACCGTCAGCCAGGCAATGTCAGCTGGCGGGTCCACGGGCTAGGGCCTTCTCTGTAGCAACGCCATCCCTTTGGAACATGCTCCCCGTGGAGATTAGAACCATCCCAAAACTACTTGCCTTCCGCAAAGCCGTTAAGACCTGGCTTTGTCGGGGGGCATGGCATTGAGACCTTGCTCTTCCCCCGTGTATTTTTTGGATTGATATGAATGAGTTTTTGTTTTTATATTGTATAGAAATTGTTTTACCTTTTGTATGTCACTGAGTTCCCCATTGGGGGAAGTGAGGCGGGATATAAATTTAATAAATAATAATAATAATAAATAATAATAATTCTATTCTATTCTAGTTGGAAGGGAGGGAGGGAGGGAGGGAGGGAGGGAGGAGGTAATCTATTCTCCAAAGCACTTGAAGACAAGACAAGAAACAATGGATGGAAACTAAGTAAGGAGAGACCCAAGCAAGAACTAAGGATATATTGTTAGGAAACAGTTAGAATTATTAATCAGTGGAAAGACTTGTCTCCAGAAGTTGTGGTACTCCAACACTGGAGGTTTTTAAGAAGAGATTGGACAATGATTTGTTTGAAATAGTATAGGATTACCTGCTTTAGCAAGGGGTTGGACTAGATGACCACCAAGGTCCCTTCCAACTCTGTTATTCCATTATTCTGTTCAGGGCTTAACCTCCCCCTCGGTGCACAAACCCCCAAAAGTTTGCAAACACATCTCTGGATGCTGGAGGAACTAAAATAGAAATGCCCAGACATTCCGAAATATTAGCGTGTCTTAGCATCTCTTTTTCTCTCTCTGCAATTTATTCAGCACAGGTGTCCCCACGATGCTATTTTTAGCCACTGGCATAGCATTAGATGAGTGGAGAATTGCCTTGATGGGAAAATTGCAATGCTAGCAGACAAACTCAGTTCGGTCCAGCTCTTTTTCCCTTTTTAAAAATCTGCACCACATATGTTCCTTGTGGGTTTTTCATTCATTTTTCTAATTGCTGTCTTCCCAACGGAGAAGTCCACCCAGCGTCATGTAATATAAATAGCATTAGAACATATGTTGCGCTCTTTACTTGTCTGTTGGAAGCACCAAGAGATAGAATAGAATAATAGAGTTGGAAGGGACCTTGGAGGTCTTCTAGTCCAACCCCCCACTCAGGCAGGAAACCCTACACCATTTCAGACAAGTGGTTGTCCAACCTCTTCTTAGAAACTTCCAGTGTTGGAGTATTCACAACTTCTGGAGGCAAGTTGTTCCACTGTAACTGTCAGGGAATTTCTCCTTAGTTCTAGGTTGCTTCTCTCCTTGATTAATTTCCATCCATGGTTTCTTGTCCTGCCTTCAGGTGCTTTGGAGAATAGCTTGACTCCCTCTTCTTTGGGGCAGCCCCAGAGATATTGGAAGGCTGCTATCATGTCACCCCAAGTCTTTCTCTTCATCAAACTAGACATACCCAATTCCCATACCCAAGATGTTAAGATTCCAGGCTGGGAAACCAGATTCTGGAGACATCATCTGAAGCCAAGCCAAAGACAAGGGACGGTTGATATAGACTTGCCCTCTCTGAGCCTCAAGGGCAGATCCATGTTCTCTCAGCACAATGGAACCTAAGCTAAATATCATTTTAAACCCAAGGCAGAGGTGGTATTCAGCAGGTCCTGACCAGTTCTGGAGAACTGGTAGCGGAAATTTTGAGTAGTTCGGAGAACCGGCAAATCCCACCTCTGACTGGCCCTGCCCCCATCTCTTCTCTGCCTCCCGAGTCCCAACTGATTGGCTGGATCTTCTTTAGTTGCCCTGCACAGGAGAACGGAGGTGGAAAGCAGGTTAGTGGGGTGGGGAGGGAATGGGGATTTTGCAGTATCCTTCCCCTGGAGTGGGATGGGAATGGAGATTTTGCAGTTATCCTTCCCCTGCCATGCCCACCAAGCCATGCCACACCCACCAAGCCACGCCACACCCACCAAGCCATGCCCACAGAACTGGTAGTAAAAAAAAATGAATGCCACCACTGAGGTCCCAAGGCCTACATTTGAGAAGACAACCCTCAATTTGAAAGTATCCCGTGTTTGAAGAGGAGTCCAGACCAAACATGGTTTTGAGATCATTAATAAAGTCTTCATCCATAATTAATTGTTCAAACCTAGAAAATGGATTGAATGAACATCTGGGCAGTTATCCTGTCACACTGAGATGTAGTACATTTCCTTCTGAGCATACCAAACCAATCTGTTTCACACATGTTCCAGAAACTAGTGGACATATTGTGGAAGATAAAATGATCGAGCAGGGGAAAAAAAAGTCAAGTTTTGCTGAATGAGAAGTTACATATTTTCCCCATACACACACTTACACCCAAAAGGGATGATCTGTCTTTGTAAGGACTTGCCTCTCCTTTCCGTTCAAAAAAGAAAAACTCTTGAAACAATTGGCATTTCAAAAGGAAGCTTTTATTGAGGGAAAATGGTAGCAGGACAAAGAAAGCAGGATCTGAAGATTCCCACACAATTCTGTTAGGTTAAAATAGTTAGAAACCCCATCCTTCAGTCTGATGTTGAATAAGCCAATCCACAGGTGAGAAGTTGTTTTGAGAATCGTAGGCTGAGAAGGTGATAAGAAGGCTTGAAATTTTGGGCTTGCACAACCTTGAACTACGCTGTCTATGGTTGGACTTAAGCATAGTACACAAAATTATCTGCTACAATGTCCTACCAGTCAATGACTACTTCACCTTCAACCGCAACAATACAAGAGCACACAAACAGATACAAACTCAATGTAAACTGCTTCAAACTCAGTTGCAGAAAGTACAACTTCAGCAACAGAGTGGTCAATGCCTGGAATGCACTACCTGACTCTGTTGTTACATCCTCTAACCCCCTCCTTTAACCTCAAACTATCCACTATTGACCTCAGCACATTCCTAAGAGGTCTGTAAGGGGCGTGCATAAGTGCACCATCATGCCTACCGTTCCTGTCCTATTGTCCCCATTTATTCGTACTTATTTCCTGTATTCTTACTCATGATTATACTTATCCCTATCATCTTGTAAGCGATTGACAAATCAAATCAAATCAAATCAAATCAAATAAATAAATAAGTTGTTCTCAGGTGTTGCTTGCTGGAGGCTCCGGAGCTGAGACAAAACAGATAGTCCTCCCCCCTTACATTCCCAAGAAAGTAAATCAAAGTACAGGATAGATAATAGGCACCAGGAAAAAGGTTATAAACTAAAGATTGCACCCAGGCCCCTTCTCCATCAGAATGGCAGCGTCCCGATAGGAATCTATGGGACCTGACAGTGTTGCTCAACTGTTAAAGAGTTTAGTACAATAGAAGTAGTTCTGGGGAGGTTGGTTTGTTAGGTTTTCAATAGTTGAGTACTATTGACCAAGACATTTGAGTAACCCTGGAAGCAATGGAACAGAATTTTTTTCCAACTTGTTAAAGTTTAAATAGGAGCAACCAGAGAATAGAATACAGAATAATAGAGTTGGAAGGGACCTTGGAGGTCTTCTAGCCCAACTCCCAGCTCAAGCAGAAGACCAGATACCATTCTGGACAAATGGTTGTCCACTCTTAGAAACCTTCATTGATGGAGCACCCACAACTTCTAGAGGCAGGCTGTTCCACTGTTTAATTGTTCTCACCATCAAGGAAATTTCTCCTTAATTCTAGATGAGGTCTCCCTCTGACCAGCTTCCACCCATTGCTTTGTGTCCTGCCCTCTGGTGCTTTGGAAAATAGGTCAACCCATCCTCTCTAGAAACAGGAAGAAATCCACAATGGTTTACAAGATGCAGCTACTCACCCAAAGGTGCTTTTTTCCAAGAGGCAACTGGACTTCCTTGTTTTTCTTTGAAGGCATTTTGCTTCTCATCCAAGAAGCTTCTTCGGCTCTGGCTGGATGGTGGGGAAATAGAAGGATTTGTATTCCTTGCAGACAGCTGGTCATTTGCATCCTTTTAGAGGGTAGTTGAGGCCATTTGGCAGTTTATCTGTGTCATCAGGGTACCCTGAGTAGTGCAAGTGGGTGTGGAGCCTTCTTGGAACTGTTGAAAGGATTGTGTTGTAGACTGGAGGTAGTATCCTGCAATCCCAAATAAAGAATGAAAACAGGGTGGGGAGTTTTCCTGCAGACTTTTTTGGGATTTTCCCAGGCTCTCTGGTCTACAGGATTTAAAATTATGAGTTTGGTGGTCCCTGAGGTCCAAAAGGTTGGTGATCCCTGATCTGGAAAGTCATCATTGCTGCACTTGAAGAAAGAGATCAGGAAAAGAGATGTAAATGTGTTCTACAAAAGATTGTAGATGTGTTCTACAAGAGGCATCAGATAGGATGTGTGAGTTTACTATCCAAATAAGAATTGCTGAAAAGAGTCAACATTGTTTTATTTTCATTATCAAGGAAAGAGAGAAGGCAACAGAGTAATAAATATCTCTCTGACACCTTGGTAATTGAGTCAAAGTCCTTGAAGTGTGAGAATACACACATCGCCAGAAAAAAAAATAAGAATGGTGAGACACCTGCAATGCAACAATTTGCTCCAAATTGAGCAAGAATTTTATTTCATGGAAACAAAACTACCGTAGAGCAAATATGTTGGGCAGCTATTAGAAAAGATATTATAACGATTTAATGGTCCATAACTATTGCTGGTTAGCTCCAGATTTTGATTGTTGTTTCCCACTTGAGTGCATCAAAGGACAACGTTGGCAGAATGTTGGCTGATGTTAGCTGGTGTAGTGCAATCCTAAGAAGTCCTGGTAATTCCCACTGTTTGGAAATTTCTCAATTCCACATTGCTTCTCTCCTTGATTAGTTTCCATCCATTGCTTCTTGTCCTCCCTTCAGGTACTTTGGAGGTCTTCTAATCCAACCACCTACTCAAATCGAAGACCTTATACCATATCAAACCAGTGACTATCCAGTCTCTTCTTAAAAACCTCCATTGCTGGACTAAAGGTGCTTTTTCAAGAGGCTACTGGGCTTTCTGGTTTTTCTTTAAAGACATTTCGCTCCTCATCCAAGAAGTTTCTTCAGGTCTGACTGGATGGTGGGAAATGGAAGGATCTCTACCTATTGCAGACAGCTGGTCATTTGCATCCTTTTAGAGAGTCGTTGAGGCCACTTGGAGGTTTATCTGTGCAATCAGGTTCACCTGAGTGGGCATTCTGGCATGACATTCAAAGTGTGTGTGTGTGTGTGTGTGTGTGTGTGTTCCTGAATGCCACAAGAGATGAAATGAGAAACCTCAGTCAGTTGCTATGGTTATGATGATTCTGAAGGAGCAAAATCTCTCTTCAGATCTAATAATTTATTTTTATTTTTCCTTCCTGCTCTGACGCATCGTTTTAACAGAATAATAGAGTTGGAAGTGACCTTGAAGGTCTTCTAGTCCAAACCTCTGCTCAGGCAAGAAACTCTAGACCATTTCAGACAAATGGCTGTCTAATCTCTTCTTTAAAACTTCCAGTGCTGAACCTCGCACAACTTCTGGAGGCCAGCTGTTCCTCTGGTTAATTGTTCTCACAGTTAGGAAATGTCTCCTTAGTTGCACTCACAACTTCTGGAGGCAAGGTATCTCCCTCGACACCCAAAGTGGGAGATGGAGGAAGAAAGAAGAAGAAAGGAGGAAGAGGAGGACAGAAGACAAAAGAAGGACGAGGAAAAAGAGGAGGAAGAAGAAGAGAAGGAGGAAAGAGGGAGGGAGGAGGAGGGAGGAGGGAAGAAGAAGAAGAAGAAGAAGAAGAAGAAGAAGAAGAAGAAGAAGAAGAAGAAGAAGAAGAAGAAGAAGAAAAGGAAGAGGAGGAGGAGGAATTAGAACTAGAACTAGAACTAGAACTAGAACTAAAACTAGAACTAGAACTAGAACTAGAATTAGAATTAGAATTAGAATTAGAATTAGAATTAGAATTAGAATTAGAATTAGAATTCTTTTTATTGGCCAAGTGTGATTGGGCACACAAGGAATTTGTTCTGCAAATGCTCTGTGCATAAAAGAAAAGATACACATTGTCAGAAAGTCAAGGAGGGAGGAGGAGGAGAGGAGGAGGAGGAGGAGGAGGAGGAAGAGAAAGAAGAAGAAGAAGAAGAAGAAGAAGAAGAAGAAGGAGAAGAAGAAAAGGAAGAGGAGAAGGAGGAATTAGAACTAGAACCAGAACGAACTAGAACTAGGATTCATTAGAATTAGAATTAATGAATTTTTTATTGGCCAAGTGTGATTGGGCACACAAGGAATTTTCTCTGGTGCAAATGTTCTCAGTGTACATAAAAGAAAGATACATTTGTCAAGAGTCAAGGAGGAGGGAGGAGGAGAGGAGGAAGGAGGAAGAAGAAGAAGAAGAAGAAGAAGAAGAAGAAGAAGAAGAAGAAGAAGAAGAAGAAGAAGAAGAAGAAGAAGAAGAAAGGAAGGAGGAGGAGGAGGAATTAGAATCAGAACTAGAATAGAATCAGAACTCAGAACTAGAACTAGAACTAGAATTAGAATTAGAATTAGAATTAGAATTAGAATTAGAATTAGAATTAGAATTAGAATTAGAATTAGAATTCTTTTTATTGGCCAAGTGTGATTGGGCACACAAGGAATTTGTCTTGGTGCAAATGCTCAGTGTACATAAAAGAAAAGATACATTTGTCAAGAGTCAAGGAGGAGGAGGAGGAGGAGGAGGAGGAGGAGGAGGAGGAGGAGGAGGAGGAAATATGCAAATATATGACCTACAGGTAAGCCTCAATCTATGACCACAATTGGAACCAGGATCTGTTGCTAAGCAAGGCAGTTGATTCATGAAGCTGTGGTGATTTTGCAACCCTGCTGCCATGGTTAAATCACAGAAGTTGTTAAGAATCTTATGGTCACAAATGAATCCTCATGCTTGCAAGCACCAGGTTGCTCACCAGGGGTCCAAGGTGGTCCCTGCACCCTCCTAAATAAAGGAGAATCATTTTTAAAACACCAAGAGTGAGCAGGAAGATGAAAGAAAGACCAGTACCACTCATTTCTGGTCTGAGCATTTAGAGGAATATTGAAATGAGGATGGATTGTTCCAGATTTGGTTTCCAGCCCACTTGAAGCCGAAGTTGGAGTGGAACATGGATGTTTTAAGTCATAAAGATGTTGTTGGCTCTTTTGTCAGAACAATCTCCCCTCTTCTTCCATTTGGCCCCTCTCCCTTCTTTCCTCCATCCTGTTCTGCATTTCTCCTCAACGATGGTTGGCAGCCTCCCAAGCAGGCAAACGAAGTCTGTCACCCAGAAATTTGGAGGAATCGCATGTTGTCACAGCCTAAGATAAGCTCTGTAAGGCCTGTGGGAGGTTGACCTTTCTTTCTTCTTCTTCAAAAAAAGACTTTGCTTTAGAAAAATATCCCAGCTCATAAATCATCATCTCTCAATTCCACTTGGGAAAAAGCTGGATCCTTTTGCCACATTTATCATGGTTTAAAGAATTTTGACACGGCAGTTCTCTTCTGAATTTAAAGGTTCTTCGCGGCTTCTCCCCCAGTGGTTATATCTTCTCTTTGTCTGCATTTCCCTCCCACCCCACCCCAAAACCTTTGCAGATAAGCGACACTTATCCCTGGATGCTTATGTGTGAATGGGAGGGATGGACCAACTATCTTCCTGGCAATGAAAACAGGCTGAGACTTTCAGAAGTCCCAGTGTGGGCTTGCATGTAGTGTTACGGTGGAAGGCTACTGTCTTCAGCTGCCAATGGAGGCGAAAAAGCAATTTATTTCTCATGAAGTTGTGAGTTTGCGGGAGAAGGAAGATTGTCACTTAATGATGATTTATTGGAAAAAGCAAGCTGCGGCAAGAGGCGTGCCTCGGTTTCCCCAAGCCTCTCACCACATTAAGAGGATGATGACTTTTGCACGGCTAAAAACTGGCACAGGATTGGTGTCTCTTTTTTTTTAACAGTTTATATGTATATTTTCACATTACATACGTATTAGGTGCTTAGTGAACAGTGTATTGTCTGGATCTATTTATTTTTACACAATAATACTTTTCCCACTCCTAATTTCTACTTCTACTGTCCAACTATTTATAAGACAAGTCTCATGTTTGAAAATACTCTGTATCTTCTTCCTCTTTTACTTCTTTTACTTTTAATGTCAATCTATCCATTTCTGCACAATCTTTTTTTCTTTTAATTACACCATCTTCGATGGGCTTGGTGTGTCTTGATGATGCCTTCAAAAATTCACTGGGTAATTTTGGGCAGCATAGTTAATGGGGACGCGGTGGCTCAGTGGCTAAGATGCTGAGCTTGTCGATCAGAAAGGTCGGCAGTTCAGCGGTTCGAATCCCTAGCACCGTGAGCTTCCATTAACTTGTCCCAGCTTCGGCCAACCTAGCAGTTCAAAAGCATGTAAAAAATGCAAGTAGAAAAATAGGTACCCCTTAGGTGGGAAGGTAACAGCGTCTTTGGACAGCACTGGCTCTTCAGCTTTGAAACAGAGATGAACACCGCCCCCTAGAGCTGGAAATGATTAGCACGTATGTGAAAGGGGAACCTTTACCTTTAGACAGTTCTCAGTTCCTCCCTCCCTCTTTCTCCGTAATCTACTCTCCAGGATTATTGTTGTGAAGTTAAAATGAAAGGAGCCGCTAGTTTGAATGCCTGGAGAAAAGGCAATATATGAATCTGAATTGCAGTAATGTAATAATAGCAATAGCCCTTAGGCTTATATACTGCTTCACAGTGCTTTACAGCCCTCTCTAAGCAATTTACAGAGAATGCACGCATGATCCCCTGTGGCCCCCCGCCCCCCGTGCACGCGTGACAGAGATCTGAAGACCAGCTGGCAGATGGAAGGTGTGCACATGCATGCACAGTGGAGCTGAGCTGGGGCAACGGCTGGTGTGCCCAGAAAGAGGGCTCTGCGTGCCACCTCTGGCACCCCTGCCATGGGTTCACCATCACACCATTTCTGGCAGATGGCACTCCAGTCTCTTCTTGAAAGCTTCCAGTGATGAAGCTCCCACAACTTCTAAACAAGCTGTTCCATTGGTTGATTGGTTGATTCTATCCATTGTGTTGTATTGTGCAATTCAAATACTACCATTTCTAACTTTCTCCATTTTGTGATCCTGCCGTATTGTTCTGTCCTAGCTTCCCCAAAAAGCACTAAGCAACCTCTGTGTTCTGGCAAAACCTCTTTTATTAAATGAATGTGAATGTATTGCATTCACATTCAGCCAATGGCCTGGCGAACAGTCTTTTAAAGGTATAATTATTAGCTCAAACCTTATCTGCCTTGGAAAGCTGCCCGGTAAATATTTCCACACACAGTGTTGACTAGGAAGGGCTAAGCACAGAGTCTCTAGGTTACACAGACAAATCTTCACAAGGCTGGAACGAATGAACAAACAAATGAATTGTTTCCTGCAAAAGCCCCCTCCCCTTTTGCTCCTCTTTTAATCCTTATGGGACGGGCCATTCATCATCCACCTGTGGCCTTACTCCCACGTCAACCCTGAGTTTTTAATTGTGCCTTCCTTTTGGTAGCTCTGTGAATGCGCAGGCTGGGAACAGGATCCAGAATCTCACTGCTGTCCAAGCCTGAAGGCAGCTGATAACTGCCTGCCTGCTCTGGTCCCATCTCTGCCTCTGATGCAGAGCCCTCATCTGAGCCTTCCTCAGCCTCCAGGACTGGCCCATGTTCCTTCCCAACCTCCTCACTACTGTCCGACTCTGCTGCCAGCTCCATCAGCTGCCAGTGGGCCACAACCCGTATTTGGGAAACTTGGAGATTAAACCTTTTGCACAGAAGCTAATGCATGACACTGGCTATTCTGTCATGGCATTATTTATAGACAATCTGAGCAATTTTTTCATATCCACTAATTATACAGTTTCATTTTTTTTTCTTTACGAAGTCCATTTCAGCTGCTAAATCTTTGGTCTCTTCGCATTTGTGTTTTGTGCTGCCTCTTGAAGTGCAAAAATTAATCCTTCTTCTTCTTCCATCTGGTGGGTGCCAGCTTGCAATGATTACTAGTTTTTTGGTCTTGTCCATCTTATTTTTTCCATTTCTTACTTCTCCAAATGTTCACTTAAAAAATAATTTTTTGGTTCGATTAGTTTTGGGGATATTTTCTCAGCTTGTGCAATAATTTAATTCACAATTTTATTCTTCAGCTGGCTCTTTTATCTGCAATAAAACATGGCTTCCTGTTTTTGTGTGTGTGTCTATGTGCTAGGCATATTTGTTCAATGCAGTTTTGTGGATACAATGCATGAAACACTATAACTAGATGTTAGGTTTTTGGATTTAAATTGTCCAATTCAAGCTGTGTCCAGTCCACTGGGCCACCAGTGTATCAGGTTAATGGTATCCCGCTGACTGTATTGCCATTACATTTAGATATAGACATTTTTTCAATAGTTTTAAACATTCTGCAAAATAATTTTTATTTTTATTTTATTTATATTCCACATTTATTTTTCTTATAAACAGCTAAAGGTAGCAAACAGATCTAATACTTCTTCCTCCTCTTATTTTTCCCCACAACAGTAACCCTGTGGGTGGTGTTATGTATGCAGGTTTGAATGTCATTGGTTAAGTTTGAACTGTTCTTGTAAAATGTCAGAAATGATTGGTTTAAAAAGTGCGGGAAAACCCTGCACTCTGATTGGCTGGCAACTGCGGCTGCTGGCTATAAGTAGCAGCCGCAGCCCAGCCAAATACGGTCTGTTATGAGCTGTAGTCACTAATAAACTCTTCACTGAAGCACTCTGCGTCTGACTCTTCATGCAAATCTAACAGGTGGGCTGGGCTGAAAAAAAAAGTGATTCTCACAAAGTCACCCAGCTGGCTAAGGCAAGATTAGAACTCACTGTCTCCTGCTGAAGTCACCCAGCTGGCTTTCATGCCTAAAGTGAGACTAGAACTTACTGTCTCCTGGTAATTGGCCCATCCACCTGGCTTTCACATCTAAGAGTGAATTAGAACTCACCATCTCCTGGTGATTGGCCCTAAGTCACCCAGCTGGCTTTCATGTTTAGGTGGAACTAGAACTCACTATCTCCTGGTAATTGGCCCATCTGTCTGGCTTTCATGCCTAAGGGTTAACTAGAACTCAAATTGTTAAATTGTCCTGCGGCAAGTTGGCCATAGCAAGTTGTCCTGCGGTGAGTTGGCCACAGTGAGTTAGGCATGGAGCGTTGGCTGCAGAGAGTTGGCCATGGCGTGTTGGCCAAAACAAGTTGGCTGTGGCAAGTTGTCCCATTCCCCACCCAGGAGGCAGAAGCTGAGTCGTCTTGAGCATGCCAGATCCGTGCTTTGCCGTAGCAAAATTCTCCTAGGATAAACCACTTTGGAAGAGAAACGTAACCTTTCCTGACACTCAGAAGCAGCCATAAAGCACTAAGTAAAGGTTGACATTTCTGCCTGGGGCCCAAGGGTGAGCTTCAACAGTACATAAAACAAATAGCTTTATCTTCTTCGTGGTCCTGTTCTTTTCCAGATCCTCCTGAGCAAATTAAGCTGTCATCATAAATCAGGAAGAACCCAACAGAGTTAACTTCAAGAGGTGTTTACTTAATGTTCACTCCCTACTTTCTCTTCTGCCATGGCATATTCTGGGCCTCTCCGGTAGCATCTGCTGAGCCCAGCAGATCCATCCAATTTTTCAGATGAGATGGTAGGCTGCTCTTAACAAAATCACAGAATTGGAAAGGTCCTTGGAGGTCTTCTGGTCCACCCCATTGCTCAAGCAGGAGATCCTGTACCATTCTGGACAAATGGCTATCCAGTCTCTTCTTTAAAACCTCCAGTAATGAAGCACCCACAAAGTCTGAAGGAAACTGGTTAATTGTCCTCACTGTTAGGAAGTTTCTCCTCAATTCCAGGTTGCTTCTCTCTTTGATGAGTTTCCATCCATGGTTTCTTGCCTTGCCATATGGTGCTTTGGAAAATAAGTTGACCTCCTCTTCTTAGTGGCAGCCCGTCAAATACTGGAATACAACTATCATGTCCCTGTAGTTTTTCTTTTCTCTAGACTGGCCATACCCAATTCTTGCAACTGTTCTTCACAAGTTTTAGTCACCAGGCCTTTAGTCATCTTAGTTGCTCTTCTTTGCACTTTTTCCAAAGACTCCACATCTGTTTTGTAACATGGTGACCAAAACTGGAGGACGTATTCCAGGTATGGTCTTGGACTAGAAGACCACACATGGAATGCTGGAATTCTAGATCAAGATCTAGATCATGATACAACTGCATCATGATCTCCCAAGGCAAACTTCACCCTTTGCCGCACAGTGTTCTACACAACTAGACCAGAGACCAGGTTTGCATCACATTACAGATTGCATGACTTGCCTTCACACATCATACTCCAAACCACACCCTTCACCAGTTCATTCAGAAATTCAGCAACATGGTCAGAAACTATGCAAATTTCACCATGGCAGGCTACAAATATTAGTTTCAATCTCTGTTGATTTTTAGCATTTGCAAAGCCAGCCTTATTAATGGCTCATGAATTGAGTCTAGTCTGAGCTCATTCAGTGACCCACAGAAGTGAATTGTGCAAATGGAACACAGTTGATAAGGTCCCTCCAGATTATAGTGAAGTGTTAGTAGTGCTTAATACTGTACTGGTAAGACCACACATGGAATGCTGTGTCCAGTTTTGGTTAGGTAGAGGTTCCCCTCGCACATACATGTTAGTTGTTTCCGGCTCTAGGGGACAGTACTCATCTCCGTTACAAAGCCAAAGAGCCAGCACTGTCCACAGACATCTCTGTGGTCATGTGACCAGCATGGCTAAAAGCTGTTACCTTCCCACCAAAGTGGCCCCTATTTTTCTACTTGCATTTTTACATGCTTTCGAACTGCTGGGTTGGCAGAAGCTGGGACAAGTAACAGGAGCTCACTCCGTTACACAGCGCTAGGGATTCAAACCACTGAACTGCCGACCTTTCTGATCGACAAGCTCAGCGTCTTAGCCACTGAGCCACTGCCTCCCTCTTCTGGTTACCACACTACAAAAAACATGTTGCAACTCTGGAAAGAGTTCAGAGAAGAGCAACAAAGATGATTAGGAGGTTGGAGGCTAAAAGATACGAAGAACAGGAATTGGGCATGGCTAGTGTAATGAAGAGAAGGACTAGGGATGGCATGAAAGCAATGTTCCAATATTTGAGGGTCTGGCACAAAAATGACAGGGTCGACCTATTGTCCAAAGCACCAAAAGGCAAGACAAGAAGCAATGGGTGGAAACTGATCAAGGAGAGAAGCAACCTAGATTTAAGGAGAAATGTCCTGATATCGAGAACAATTAAATGGTGGAACAATTGCATTCAGACGTTGTGAATACTCAGCGCTAGAGGTTGTGAAGAAGAAATTGTTCAGCTGTTTGTCCAAAGTGGTCCAGGGTCTCCTGCTTCAGCAGAGGGTTGGATTAAAAGACCTCCAACATTCTTTCTCCCTCTGTTATTTTATAATTCTGCATGCAGACTGCTCCTCATTCCAGCATGGAGGAAACCCCTTCCGTTGGCCTTTGCAACTCCTCATAAAAATTCCTACTCCATTTTTGGCTCTGCTAATTAGACAGCTCAGCCTCCAGAGAGCTCGTTAGCTGGATAGCAGGAGCAGGAATGGAGGAAAACTGCTCCCTTCCCAAAGATGGAAATTCAGAGGCACTAAAGCAACTCATTAAAATGTTTTCATCTATTCGACCCAATACATCACAAGGAACGTTTAAGGGCATTTAACAGCTGGCTATGTTCTGTCTTGAACCCAAGAGCCTCTTGAGTGCCCCATCAACCTTAGGCTTTAAAGGATATTTTTATTATAATTTGCTCCCCAAGCAGCCATCTTTCAGCACCGGTATTAATAACAACAACAGAGATCTTTTTTAAACTGTTGTCTTCCTTCCCATGGCAGAACGACCTGCATTAGCCTCTGGTTTAGTACTTGTAAAAGTGAGGGCTGGGAGGGGAGTGACGTTGTCATGTTAATCTTGTTGGAAATCCATGAAGAAGGGAGCCGTAACAACCTTTGTGCCATCTGGACTGATAAAACACAATAGGGACTGTTCAGCTCCCTGCCTTTGGAATGCAGCAAAGACACCAGAACAAGCAAACAAATAGTTTTTTGGAGGCACAACTGAACATAGAACATAGAATCGAAGGATTGGAAAGGACTTTGGAGATCTTCTAGTCCAATCCCCTGTTCAGACAGTAAAACCTATCCCATTCTGGACAAATGGCTATCCAGTCTTTTCTTGAAAGCCTCCAGTGTTGGAGAATTCACAACATCTGGAGGCAAGCCATTCCCCTGGTTAATTCTTCTAACTGTCTGAAAATTTCTCCTTAGTTTCTAGGTTAATAATCATCCACCCATTCATTCTTGTCCTGCCTTCAGGTGCTTTGGAAAATAGATCAACTCCATCTTCTCTGTGAGGGTTCCTCAAGTACTGGAAGATTGCTATCATTTTATCCCTAGTGTCAACTGTCCCACTAGCAGACCCAAAACAAGGAAACACTCTCGAGAGAATTGAATTCCCAAAAGTAAAACTTTATTGGATACACTCTATTGGTGTAAGTCTGCCTGTATGTTTTGCAATTAAGGACTTTTCATCATGTTGTCCGACTGATGATTGGGGTTTAGGGATGTGCTCTGTTAGCTGTCAGGGTTCCAAGTAGTAATAGACCCATAGCAAGCAAAACTCCAAGGCAGGTAGATTCCTCAAAAAATAGCTTTATTGGATATATCATATTGGAACAGATCTGGTGAAAACCAACTCTGAAGTGTCCCACCTCTTGAAGCGTTTAATTAGGTTTTCACCTAATTAAATAATTAGGTTTTCACCTAATTAAAAGTAAAAGTTTGTCACTCTCTCAAAACAACCGGTCACATGGTCCAATCATGGCTTTGTCTGGTTGCCTGGTGACATCACTCTGCCTTCCTTTGACCAAGTGTGAGAATGCCCTTGGTTCCCAAGACAAAGTATTTTGTTTTGGCTACAAAACTCCAGCTATCTCAAATACCCCCTCCCTATCCCTCAGCTCCAGTGTGGCAACACTGAAGCATCCAAGATGGCTTTGATCCAGAGGTGGTATTCAGCAGGTACTGACCAGTTCTGGAGAACCAGTAGTGGAAATTTTGAGTAGTTTGGAGAACCGGCAAATACCACCTCTGACTGGAGATTTTACAATATCCTTTCCCTACCATGCCCACCAAGCCATGCCCATAGAACCGGTAGTAAAAAAATTTGAATCTCACCACTGCTTTGATCAGGTCAGCTTCAGGGTTGACATTAGCCTTCTGCCAGTTTTGTCCTACATAATGGCTATTACTGTCCCTATACTGTATGTTGTTTTATTCTTCTGAAGCTGTAAGATCTTTCCGTTTACACAAGAAGAAGCTTGAGCAATCCATAATTAAAGTGTAACCCTACTACCGGACCTATGGTTGCACATCCAAGAATTAGACCTGTCATGGGAGAAAAATGTTGTCTTTTCCTTCCAGGACCTTTTCTGACCCATCACTGAAAGAGAGAAGAAAAACCCCAGTATACATCCAGCTACAAAATAAACTACCAAATAGGTTTGCAAAAGGTGATGGAATCTCATCTGTAGAAAAAGTCAAAGGAGATAATAAGGGCAAGGAGTGATGGATGTAGCCCATCAACAAGGAGAGAAAAAAGTAAGCATGTCTACAATTGTCTCTTTTATTTAGATTTGGGAGAGAGAGTTTTGAAATGTTCAGGGGAACGAAGCAGGAGTCTGGGAGGCTCCCAAAACCAAGAAAGACACATTGTGATTCTTCCAAGCAGTTTATTGTTCCTCACCTATAGACAGAATCTTGCCAAACTTAAGCAGACTACCTTCTCCATAAAGCATTGGATGTAGTGGTTAAGGTGCTGGCTTAGAAACCAAGAGCAGTGAATTCTAGTCCTGCCTTAAGCATGAAACCTGGCTGGGTGACTTTAGGTCAATCACAAGGAGACAGTGAGTTCTAGTCCAGACTTAATCATGAAAGCAACTGGATGACTTTGGGCCAATCACCAGGAGACACTGAGTTCTAGTTCAGCCTTAGGCATGAAAGCCAACTGAATGACTTAAATTTCCTCACTGATTAATTAATCAACAATGTTTAAATTAGATAATCTGTATAAATTGTTCCTAGTCTTTCATTAGGGTCTAGAACAGAGGTGGTATTCAGCAGGTACTGACCAGTTCTGGAGAACTGGTAGTGGAAATTTTGAGTAGTTCAGAGAACTGGCGAATCCCACCTCTGACTGGAGATTTTACAGTCTCCTTCCCCTGCCATGCCCACCAAGCCATGCCCACAGAACCAGTAGTAAAAAAAAATTGAATCCCACCACTGGTCCAGAACAGGGGAGTCAAACTCGTGGCCCGTGGGCCAGATGCGTCATGCACTGGCCACACCCACCCCTGTTTTAGCGAAGGGGAAAAAGTCATGATATGTCACATGACGACAACATGACGCTGTGAGTTTGACATTCCTGGTCTAGAACTATTCCATAGTTTGGGTTGTGTGAATCCAATTGTGTTTTAGCTTTGGGGGGGGGGTCAATCAAAGAGGCACATTTTGTTATGGGGGAATAAATGAGCTTAAATTCTGAGGTGTTTTTTTCTAGAGAGATTGGAGAATTTTACAAGTGGTGAGCAAGAAAGTTATCCATCCTTGGGCCCCCACAAAATGGGTACAAATCTTTACAAGTGTAATCTCCCCATTAGGAGCAGACAATTTAAAGATTTCTGGATCCCACTGAGACTAGTGATGTGATCTTGCTAAGATGCACCTCCTTATGGATTTGTATATGAAATTAGCTGTCCTATTATAAGCTCCTTCAAAGCTAACAGAGCTTTGGAAATTAACAGTCCAAAGAACTCATTTTGGGGCAAGCCGCAATCACATATAAAATTAAGAGGATCTACACAACAACCTGGCTGTGAGTGTGTGTGCAGATCGTGCTGTGGGTTCGACCTGATATTTATTATTAATAAATTGTTCTCGGTTGTTATAGAACTGCAAAATGTCATTTTATAATGAATTGGGCATAGATGCAACTAGATGTCAATGCCTCTTTCTGTGAAGATGAGAATCTAGGAAGAATTTGGTTGCTTCAGGTTCTATTTCTACATTATCAAGAATTCTATAAAGTGGACATGAATGCAATAGCAGATGACACCAGAGGAAATATATAGCCATCATGGTTTATAGCTATGACTAACCTGAATCCTCCATGAGTATTATTGTGACAATTAACAGACTAACAGAGTTGGAAGGGGCCTTGAAGGTCTTCTAGCCCAACCTATTGCTCAAGCAGGACACCCTATATAATTTTAGATAAATGGCTGTCCAATCTCTTCTTGAAAATGTCCATGATGAAGCACCCACAACTCCTGAAGGCATTGTCTTCACTGATCCCAGTCCATGAGATCTGGGCTACTCCGTTTTCAACATTTCCCCCCAAAATAAGATTGTTCAGTTATTAACAAAAGAAATAAAGTGGTTGGAAAGAAAAAGAGGGGGTGGAGGTGTTAACGTGTTCTAATCAGGAACACCCAACAAAACTGAGCTTCTTCCAACCTTAATTTGCATGGTTGTTTTCTCACATTTCTACTTCTTCGTGATATTGTGGTGTAACTAGACCTTTCTTCTTTGAAATATTGTACTTGTTTGGCCGGATGATATTCTTTAAGGCTGAGATAGCGTTGTCTCCAAGTATTCTCAAAAAATATCTTAGCGGCAGTGGTGGGATTCAAATATGTTTACCACCAGTTCGGTGGGCGTGGCTTGGTGGGCGCGCTTTGCTCATGTGCACACACTTTGCGTGCGCATGCCAAATGCACTTTGCACAGGCACAGAGGCATTCTAACTCACCTCTTGCAAGCCTGCATGATCCCGGTCGCTTCAGCAGCCACCACGTGGCACTTTTCTGTGCCACGCAAAGCAGCTGCGCTTAAAATTCAGAGGATAAAGGTGAGTATGGGAGCCCGGGTGGGCAGGTGGGCCCAACAGCGGAGTGGTGGAGAGAGAACTGGTTCGGTCTTCACTGCTTATTGCTGCTACTGGCTTGGCAGAACCAGGCTGAACCAGTCGAATACCACCACTGCTTAGCAGAGAAGAAGACATTCCCCTTGTCAAGCTATCAGAGATGGTTCTCCTATACCCTGGGAGTTCCCATCATGTTTCTTTCCCCCTCTGGAAGCTTTCTCAGAAGACTGCTAGATGATTAGATAAAATTGGCCAGAAAAGATTGCCAGACGCTGTCATAGCAGCTGTTGATTAAACATTAGGAGAACCTTCTGAAAGTTGAAGGCTGCCTGAGGAGATGCGAGTTCTTCTTCCTTGAACACGTTCAAGCCCATCTGTTAGGGATGTTTGAGTAGCACGCTGCTCTGCCCAAGGGATGTTGAAATGGAGCAGTCAATCAGTCCAAAGAATCAACAAGAAAGTCTGGAGAGGACTAAGCAGTCAGAGGAAGTCAAGTGTGAAATGTAGCCAGGGGTTGTTTAGCAAATGTTGAAGGAGTCAGGAGAAAAATTAACTCAGCAGGTAAACAAAACTATGGTTGGTCTAAGAAGCAACAAGGCAGATGGTTAGCAATAGCAATAGCCCTTAGACTTATAGACAGCTTCACAGTGCTTTACAGCCCCCTCTAAGCAGTTTACAGAGTCAGAATATTACCCCCCAACAATCTGGGTCCTCATTTTACCCGCCACAGAAGGATGGAAGGCTGAGTCAACCTTGAGCCGGTCAGGATCGAACTGCCGAACTGCTGGCAATCAGCAGAAGTAGCCTGCTGCACTGCAATCTAACCACTGTGCCACCCTGGCTGCACCACCATAGATGTCATTGTTCTTTTAATTAATTTATTTATTTATACCCTGTATAAATGAGAGAAAGAGAAAAAGAAAGGGGGGGCAAGTCACCTAGCCAGTTTTCATGTCTAAGGCAGAACTAGAACTCACTGTCTCCTGGTGACTGGCCAAAAGTCACACAGTCAGAATTAAGAAGAGATTGGACAACCATTTGTCTGAATGTTATAGGGTTTCCTGCTTGAGCAGGGAGTTGGACTAGAAGACCTCCAAGGTCCCTTCCAACTCTCTTATTCTGTTATGCCTAAGGCCTAAGACGGGACTAAAACTCATGGTCTCCCAGTTTCTAGTCTGATAGCTTACATTCTGCTTCATTCATCCATCCATCCATTCATTCCGGTTCAACACCGCCCATCTCACCTAAGTGACTCTAGTGGTGTATAACCTATGATCTCTGTCTCAACTCCTTCCTTGGACAATCAAGGTTCTTCCAGACCCATGATGGCGAACCTATGGCACATGTGCCACAGGTGGCACACAGAGCCATTTGTGCCAGCATGTGAGCTGCAGGCAAACTTACCACACTGCACATGCACACACCTCACAACTGATTTTCTATGGGTTTGAGGCCTTTTTCGGCCTCCCAGAGGCTTGAGGAAGGCTTCTGCGGGCTTCTGCAGGCTTTTCAGGCTGAAAACTAGGCCCATTTTGTCACTTCCTGTTTTTCCAGAAATACCGGAAGTGATGAAACGGGCCTAGTTTTCGGACTGAAAGCCTTCTCAAGCCTTGAAGGCCAAAAAGGCCTCAAACCAGCCGAAAATCAGCTGTGAAGCACAGTGCAGGTAAGGGGACGGCGGGGGGGATTATGCACACATGCACAGGGGGTGGGGGGCACGCATTGCCTTCCAGATGCTGGCACATGAGCACGAGCGTGCAAGCGTGTGCACAATTTTTGGCACAGGAGCCCAAAAATGTTAGCCACCACTGTTCCAGACCAACTGGCGCCCATCACCTCATAACGAGTGCTATGAGCTCCACAGAACCTGACCTTGTCATGATATTTTTCACGTTTGGTCAGTGCACCCCCATCTTCACCTAATGGCCCAGTCATCTCTTTTCCGAGCTTGGCTCAGACCCCATGAGCAGAGGGAGAGTCTGGTTTCAACTCTGTAACCTCAGGGGTCCCCAAACTTGGCAACTTGAAGACTTGTGGACTTCAACCCCCAGAATTCCTCATCCACCTCCCAGAGGTGGCCTCCCAGAGGCTTGAGGAAGGCTTCTGCGGGCTTCTGCAGGCTTTTCAGGCTGAAAACTAGGCCCATTTTGTCACTTCCTGTTTTTCCAGAAATGCGGAGAGTGATGAAGCGAGCCTAGTTTTTCGAACAGCTTTCCTCACAGCCCCTTCCTCAAGCCTTTGAAAGGCCAAAAAAGGCCTCAAACCAGCCGAAAATCAGCTGTGAAGCACAGTGCAGGTAAGGGGCGGCCGGGGATTATGCACACATGCAGGGGTGGGGGGCAGCATTGCCTTCAGATGCTGGCACATGAGCACGAGCGTGCAAGCATGTGCACAATTTTTGGCACAGGAGCCCAAAAATGTTAGCCACCACTGTTCCAGACCAACTGGCCCATCACCTCATAGCAGTGCTATGAGCTCCACAGAACCTGACCTTGTCATGATATTTTTCACGTCTGGTCAGTGCACCCCCATCTTCACCTAATGGCCCAGTCATCTCTTTTCCAAGCTTGGCTCAGACCCCATGAGCAGAGGGAAGAGTCTGGTTTCAACTCTGTAACCTCAGGGGTCCCCAAACTTGGCAATTTGGCTTTTGTGGACTTCAACCCCCAGAATTCCTCATCCACCTATACTGGCTGGAGAATTCTGGGAGTTGAATTTCCACAAATCTTAAACTTGCCAAATTTGGAGACTTCTGCTGTACTGGAACCCAGGTCTATGGGAACAAGGTTTCTACCCCCTGTGCTCTTGGTCCAGGTTTCCTCTCCTCTGAGTCTGCCCTGGCTAGTGATGTTTTTGTGTTTTTCTTATCTCATAATTTCATTTAATCTGAGGGAGATGGGCGGTGGAGAAATAGGATGAATAAATAAATAAATATTGATGTGTTCTTTTATTCATGGGATTCTTCCTTTCTTTCCTCTCTGTTTCCTCCTTCCTTCTTCTTCTTCCTTCCTTCCTTCCTCCTTCCTTCCTTCCTCCTTTCTTTCCTTCCTCTTCCCTTCCTTCCTTCATTTCCTCTCTTTTCTTTTCTGTCCTTCCTTCCCTCCCTCCTTCATTCCTCCCTCCCTCTTTCCCACCTTCCTTCTCTTTGTTTGTTTTTCTTTTCTTCTTTCTTTCTTTCTATTTTCTTTCTCTTTGTTCTTTCTTTCTGACTCAGTTCTTCTTTCAACACAGATGGAAATGTTCAACTCTCCATCCCACACAGACCTCATCCGCATCTCGAATTCCATTTCTTTTCAGAATGCCACATCTTACTTGGAGCAGTGACTAATTAGAACTTAATTCTAGTCTGGATTTGCATTGGGCAACTGGGTGATGAAACGAAGTCTCTTTTGCCAATGTCTATAATTATTTTAAAAAAAAACAGGCTAGGTATGGTGCAAGGCGATAAATAAAACAGTGGAGTTGGAGATGGATTATAGTTATTATTGCTTTTCACAGTTGGAGCCTATAAATAGCAAGGATGTTGAGCCCCCGAAATGACAAGTGTGGAATTGCTGGGAATTCTAGCAAGCAATATCAGGATGGCTCAGCTGCCAACGAGCCTGGATCGATATTTTCCGACAGTTGAAGTGTCACTTGAAAAGGCCTCTGGCAGCTTCTCTTTAATATTGCAACTGATCTGTTGCGTTACAAAGGAAAAGTAAAAGAAATCATTTGTTCCTTCAGGTCTGATGAACGAGTTAGTCCCCTTGCGTACGACTTACATATTGCTTTCCCCCCAACTGCATAATTCGCTATTATGGTCTGAAGCGGAAGAGTAGAAAACTACTCTGACAGGTAAAACAGCGGAGAAGATGTTCACAAGAAAAAAGCTACCTGAGAACTGAGCTTGTCTCCAGACAAATCCAGCTTATTGAGATGGGAGTGGGAAATTCTTTCATCAACGTTAATTTAGAAGGTAACCACAGCAGTTTGCCCTCCTCCATGGAGGGTGTTTCTATCATAAATAAGAAAGCTCTTTGCCTTCATGCTTGTTTTGATTACTACTTACAAGTTCTGTTATTGTTGGTTTCACAGTTGAATTTTTCTTGCATAGTCCTAGTGGATAGTTACTTCGATAGAAGCCAGCAGTGTGTGGCGACAGCCCCAAAAGCCAATACAATCCTAGGCTGCATTAACAGAGGGGCAGAATCAAGATCCCGTGAAGTATTAGTACCACCTTATAAAGCCTTAGTAAGCCCACACTTGGAATACTGCATCCAGTTTCGGTTACCATTTTATAAAAAAAATGTAGAGACTCTGGAAAGAGTGCAGAAAAGAGCAGCAAACATGGTGTCAGACCTGCCCCAATTTCATCTTCTAGGAAAGAAAGACTCTCGACTCCACTTGTAGCAAAAAGAATGCTTTCACTAAAAGCCAAGTGGTTACAGTAAAGCAAGGCCAAAACTGAGATTTTGCCAACAAAGGCTTCCCAGTTAACTTTCCCTTTTCTGTTGCCCCCTCCCCCCTGCCCGTTGTCTCCTGATTGTCCAGTTAATTTGAAGACGTTGCTTTGGTCCTTGCAAAGACCAGCTAGATTGTGAGCCATTACATTCCAATTCGCAAGCCCGTAGCTTTGGGATGGTGAGCTGTTGTCTCAGGAAGGCAAGATGCTTAGTTCCAGTTTCCCCTTCCCAGCTCCGCCCCCTCCTGTAGTTTATGGCAGGCTGACATCAAGCGAAGCAAAGCTGGAGTGAAGGATGGCAGTTCTGACAGACAATTAGAGGGATGAAGGCTAAAATATATGAAGAAATACAGTATATTACAGGAATATAGTCTAGTGAAAAGAAGAACCAGGAATGACAGCAGTGTTTCAATATTTGAGGGGCTGCCACAAAGAAGAGGGGGGTCAACCTATTCTCCAAAGCACCAGAAAGCAGGACAAGAAGCAATGGATGGAAACTAATTGAGGAGAGAAACAACCTGGAATTAAGGAGAAATTTCCTAACAGTGAGAACAATTGAACAGTGGAACAAATTCCCTCCAGAAGTTCTGGGTGCTTCATCACTGGAGGCTTTGAAGAAGAGACTGGACAGGCATTTGCCTGAAATGGTATAGGGTCTCCTGCTTGAGCAGTGGGTTGGACTAGCAGACCTCCAAGGTCCCTTCCATAGACATTTAGCTATGCACTTTAGAATGAACACCCTTCGAATAGTGCGGGAGTATGAACAGATTTCCAGAAAAATTGCAGACTACTGTACAGCGTCCATTTGCACTTCTGTATGAGATGCAAACAACACAGACTCATTCTCAACAGCCTGCAAACATATAGCAGATAACAGATAATCAGAGTTGGAAGGGATCTTGTAGGTCATCTAGTCCAACCCCCTGCCAAAGCAGGAGACCCTACACCATTTCTGACAAATGGCAGCCCAATCTCTTTTTGAAAGTCTCAATGATGGCATTCCCACAACTTCCGAGGGCAACTTCTGTTCCATTGGTTGATTGTTCTCCCTGTCAGAAAGTTTCTCCTTATTTCCAGGTTGAATCTCTCCTTGTTCAGTTTCCATCCATTGTTCCTTGTCTGGCCTTCAGATGCTTTAGAAAATAGCTTTATCCCTTCCCTTCTGTGGCAGCCCCTGAAATATTGGAAGATTGTTATCCTGTGTCCCCTGGCCCTTCTCTTCCCTAGACTAGCCAGGCCCAGTTCCTGCAACCGTTCTTCATATGTTTTAGCCTCCATTCCCCTAATCATCCTGGTTGCTCTTCTCTGCACTTTTTCTAGAGTTTCAACATCTTTTTTATAGTGGGGTGACCAAAACTGGATCCAGTATTCTAGGTGCGGTCTTACTAAGGCATTATAGAGTGGTATTAGTACCTCACTAGTATTCAACAGTGAAGGGGCATAGGGTAGAAAACATCCCACAACCAAGAAGGTTCCACACCCATTTGCACTACTCAGGTGACCCTGAGGACACAGATAAAGCTCCAAGTGGCCTCAATGACTCTCTAAAAAAGATGCAAATGACCAGCTGTCTGGAAGGAGTATCTATCCTTCCATCCCCCCACCCTCCAGTCACAGCTGAAGAAGCTTCTTGGATGAGAAACTTCTTTCCTTCCTATCTTTTCAAGAGAAGTGGGGAGAGGAACTAAATTAAGGGGTGAATTATAATTTAACAGCCAGAGTTTTTCACCACGAATTCCTTGGTTATGGCAGTCTCATGGTGGTTAGGATCAGTCACCTATGACTGATGTTCAGGAGTATCTGAGAAGAGATTATAAAAGGCAAGATATTAACCCCATGACCATGTGATCAACTACCTCCTTTTTTTACATGTGATGGATGATGGAGGTTATTAATAGATCAACATTAATCTGGGGTCTCCAAACTTGGTGACTTTAAGACTTGTGGACTTCAACTCCCAGAATTCCTCAGGGGTCTCCAAACTTAGTGACTTTAAGACTTGTGGACTTCAACTCCCAGAATTCCTCAGGGGTCTCCAAACTTAGTGACTTTAAGACTTGTGGGCTTCAACTCCCAGAATTCCTCAGCCAGCATAATGGCCACAGTTGTGCGTTCACCATTTTGCGACCTTCTGACAAGCAAAGTCAATGGGGAATCCAGATTCACTTAACAACCATGTCACTAACTTAACAACTGCAGAGATTCACCTAACAACCGTGGACAGAAAGGTCTTAAAATGGGGGAAAGCTCATTTAACAAAGATCTTGTTTAGCGACAGACATTTTGAGCTCAACAGTGACCATAAGTTGAGAATTACCTGTACTTAAATCTAGCTGAAATACACCATAGTGGAACCTCTCATGTGTTACCTGCACATTTAAGCTCTCAAATCTCCAGAAATGAACTAAAAATTAGATTAGGTTAACAAAGTTGGAAGAGACCTTGTAGGTCATTTAGTCCAATCCTCCACCCAGGCAGGAGACCCTACACCATTTCTGACAGATGGCAGTCCAGTCTCTTCTTGAAAGCCTCCAGTGATGAAGCTCCCACAACTTCTGAAGGCAACTTCTGTTCCATTGGCTGATTGTTCTCACTGTCAGAAAATTTCTCCTTATTTCTAGGTTGAATCTCCTAAGGTGATTATCTTATTTTATTTATTTTATTTTATTTTATTTATTTGATTAGTCAATTGCTTATAAGATAATAGGTATAAGTATAAACATAGTTATAAATACATGGATACATATAAGAAAATAAAAGAAACAGTAGGACAGGGACGGTAGGCACTTTGGTGCACTTATGCGCGCCCCCTACAGACCTCTTAGGAAAGGGGTGAGGTCAATAGTAGACAGTCTAAGGTTAAAGTTTTTGGGGTTTGGAGAAGAAACCACAGTCAGGTAGAGTATTCCAGACATTGACCACTCTGTTGCTGAAGTCGTATTTCCTGCAATCAAGTTTGGTGAGGTTAACCATGAGTTTGTATCTATTGTGTGCTTCTTTTTTTAAATTCATATTTATATGCCGCCCTTCTCCGGAGACTCAGGGTGGCTGCACAACCCAATGCACTCAGCAATAGCCTTCATTCCATTGTATATGCCTGCTTATTACTAGGGCTTTTGCCCCCAGCATTTTTACAAAGTCAGCTTATTACCCCCAACAATCTTGGGTCCTCAATTTACCTACCCCGAGAGGATGGAAGGCTGAGTAAACCTTGAGCCTGGTTGGATTCGAGCCTGCACTAATTGCAGGCAGCTGGAACTAAGTGCTAGGCATTTAACAGCCTGCACCACCAAGGCTCTTTATTGTATTGTTATGGTTATGGTTGTTATGGTTGAAGCTGAATGTTCATTGACAGGTAGGACATTGCAATGTATGATTTTATATACTATACTTAGATCAGACCGAAGACAGCATAGTTCTAGGTTTTCTAGGTCTAGAACCTCAAGTCTGGTGGCATAAGGTATTCTGCAATGAGTAGAGGAGTGGAGAACTCTTCTTGTAAAATATTTCTGGACTTTCTCTTCTGTGTTAATATCAGATACGTAATGTGGGTTCCAGACTGGTGACCTGTATTCAAGTATTGGTCTAGAAAATGTTTTGTATGCTCTAGTTAGTAGTGTGATATTCCAGAGAAAAAGCTACATAGGATTAGGTTAACAACTCTTAATGTCTTTTTGGCTATGTAGTTACAGTGGGCTCTAGCACTTAGATCATTAGAGATGAGTACTCCAAGGTCCTTGACAGAGTTTGGATCATCAACCAGGTCTTGACTATTCAGCTTGTATTTTATTTTCTGATTTTTTTTGCCAATATGTAAGACAGAGCATTTATTTGTTGAGATTTGAAGTTGCCATTTGTCTGACCATTCGGATATATAGTAAAGGTCTTTTTGAAGGGTAGCAGAATTATCTGTGGTGTTGAATAGCTTTACATCATCAGCAAAGAGAATTGCTCTTAATATGATCACAGTGGTCATTTATGTAGAGTATGAAGAGAGTTGGTCCTAGAACACTGCCTTGAGGGACACCACTGTTGACAGGTACAGAATTTGATAGGGCGTTTCCAATTTTGACCATTTGTTGTCTGTTTGACAGGAATGCTTCTATCCAGTTATGCAGGTGTCCAGAGATACCATAAGATTTTAGTTTTAATAGTAGTTTGTCATGTACCACTGAATCAAAGGCTTTACAGAAGTCTATGTAGATTCGTCTATTGTTTTGCCCTGATCGAGTTGTGTAGTCCATATGTTTTTGCAGTGTAAGAGTTGCAGATTACAGGATAGTTTTTTCTGAAACCAAATTGTTTATTAGAGAGTAGGTTGTTTGTCTCTAAGTGGAGGATAATGGATTGGTTAATAATTGATTCCATGACTTTACAGGTGACGCAGCATAAGGAGATTGGTCTGTAATTTTCAACTAGGCTGGGGTCTCCTTTTGAAAATGGGGATGACCGTGGCTAGTGACCATAGGTTTGGGGAGCTGGTCCTGAAAGATTTTTCAAAGATTATGCTTAGAGGTTCGGCTATGGCAGTGGATAGCTTTTTTAAGAAGTAGGCACATATTCTGTCCAGTCCAATAGATAGAGATAGTTTTAGATTGCGTAGTGCTTTTTCAACGTTGTCTTCTGTAAAATC
Source organism: Naja naja (assembly GCA_009733165.1). Lineage (NCBI taxonomy): Eukaryota > Metazoa > Chordata > Lepidosauria > Squamata > Elapidae > Naja > Naja naja. The sequence goes on along the minus strand of CM019150.1, from coordinate 217,157,060 downwards.
TATATTTATTAAATCACTGTAGTTGTCTGTGGTTCAACTAGGAAATACTGGGTATGATTCATTGCTGTTTACAAATACTGAGCCAAAGAATGTGTTAAAGAGGTTTGCTTTAATGGTGTCATCGTTACAGTCTTTACCATTAGGTCCTTTCAAGGGTGGGATGGACCTTGAGTCTTTTAGTTTGCTGCTTACAAAATTGTAGAAAGTGCGGGTGGAATTGGTGCATAGAAGGTTTTCCTCTTGTTTAATGTGATAATTGGTGCATTCAATCTTTATCTGGTGGCATAATTTTTTGTATCGGCTTTTGAAGTTGGCAACATGACCAGATTTGTTTTTTCGCCAAAGTGATCTCTTTTTGGATTGAAGCTTCCTTATTGTTATGGGTAATCTGTTTTTTTTTCTGGTTTTGGGAGTTGTTATTGGTACATATAGTTTGATGACTCTTTTGACTTCAAGTAAAAATATGTTGCAATGGTCTTCAACAGTATTGCATCCAGTGAATAGAAATTGCCAATCAAGGGATGAGAGATCGTTGTCTATAAGATCATAGTTGCCTTTTTTGAAGTTATAATTGGGAATTACGTCGTTGTGGTGGTTTTTGTGTGGATGTCTATTGAGACAAAAGTCAATCATGTGTGGTCACTGTTGGAAAAGGGTTCTATAATTTGTATTCTGTAAATTGAATTCAAACTATTGCAGAAGATGAGATCAAGGCAGTTGTTTTTTGACCTTTTTGATCCTCTCACTGCAGAAAGAAAGATCTCCCTGCCTGTACAGGTCATTAGCCAGTGAATACAGGCTGTCCATGAAATGGTGAGATCTCCTTCACCAGAGATCCTCAAAGAGAGATTGAACAATCATCCATCATAAGTGCTGTAGCAGATCCTGTGTCAAGCAGGATTTGGACTAGATCAGGGATGTCCAAACTTATAATAGAATAGAGCTGGATGGGACTTTGAAGGTCTTCTAGTCCAGCCCCCTGCTCAAGCAGGAGAACCTATACAATCTCAGACAAGTGACTGTCCAGTCTTTTCTTAAAAACCTCCAGGGATGGAGCACCTTCAACTTCTGGTGGCAAGTTGTTCCACTGATTAATTGTCCACCCCGTTAGGAAGTTTCTCCTGAATTCCCAGTTGCTTCTCTCTTTGATCAGTTTCCAATCATTATTTCTTGTCCTGGCAACCTTGGCAACTTTAAGACCTGTAGACTTCAAGTCCCAGAATTCCCCAGTCAGCATTCCCTCCCCCAATTCTAAAGGAAGTCTGGCTGGGGAATTCTGGGAGATGAAGTCCACCAGTCCTAAAGTTACCAAGGTTGGACACTTCTGGACTAGACAGTCTCTAAACTTAATTTGAACTCTATGATTGCATGATTCTGGACATTGCATGAAGGGTGCCAAGCTAAAAAAAGCTGTCTTCCAACTAGGGTAATATTTGAAGAGTTCCCATTACAGAATTTGCAACCTGAGAGATTTAAACGTTCCACGAACAAGCACTTAAGGAGACAAAGGGGGGAAAAAACCACATCTCCTTCTGAATGCTACTTTGTTTATGCAATAGTGGCCTCTGAAGGTTCAGAGATTATTACATAGATTACACTTTTATGCCCCTGTTCAGTCCATCACTTTGTCTTCCAAATTGTCACCCCTAATGTAGTTTCTTTCCATAAGCACTCATCACTCTGAATAACCCCTCAGACTCGAATGAGGTCGCTCTGAGCATGTTGGCTGAACTAGAAAGTCAAGTACCTTTCCCTGATACTAGCTGGTTATATCAACATCGCTAAAGTTCCCTTTCTGAACACTGGCAGAAAAAAAACCCATTACCAGAAATAATTGAATTGGAGAACTGAAGAGGATGATGCTGAGAACTTAAGGCCCTCTAAAGCAACAGCTATCAGGCATCCCTGGGGTCCTGGAGTGCAAATTTCAGAAACTGACCTAAGCAGTAACAAATTGAGATTTCCAAGTCTCTGTGTTTAGGCTTTCAAGCCAAGCAAAGATTATAAAATGGAAGAGTTTATCTGTAGCTCAGGGTTGAACTGTGGAGTCCTTAATGCTCTCTGAGCTTGGTTGTTTGCTTGCAGACTGAGTATTTCAATGTTATTTGAGTGTATTGTGCAGGACTGTAGCCATGGGCTCTTTCACCAGTTCTCCTTAATCTCAGAATACATGGACTGTGTTGTGGCCTGTCAGCCGCCAGTCCCTCTGGCTACTGAATCAGATGAGGAGGTGTGGGAGTTAGGGCCAGCATTAAGACAATCTGAGAGCTCTGAGGGGGAAGAGGGAATGGAGCTGTCAGAGAGAGAGAGAAAGAGAGAGTGTGGGGGGGGCAAAGCCTGAGCTGTCCATCAGCCCTCAGATGGAGAGTCAACTGCCTTCAAGTTTGGAGGTGGCTGATGAGGAAGAGGAGGAAGAGCTGGGTCCAGTGCCTGATGCACAGATGTGCAGAAGGCAGAGGAGAGGAGAACAGTGGAAATCTATGGGCTGGTCCTTGGGATGGAAGAGCCAGTGCTGCTAGCGAAGCCCCACCCTAGCTCTGGGGATAAAAGGCAGGAGGCAGAGATGAATAGATGTGGCAGAGAACTATTCATCTCCTGGCCAGACAGACTTGTTAGCCTGCTGTGTGTGAGAGAGACAGGGGGGAAGGGAGGGAGGGAGAGGGAGAGGGAGGGAGAGCCAGAGAGACAGAGAGAGACAGAGAAACAGAGAGAGACAGAGACTTTTTGCCAGGGTCACTGGAGCTTCTAATAAGGAAAATATTTAGTTAACTACAGACAGTTTGTCATGTTTGGGAGCCAGGTCAAAACAGACAGACACAATCATACTTTCAACTAAGAAATTGTTAGCATCTTAGACCAAGTCAAGACCCCAAAATGCTAGGGAATTTCTGGAAACTTGGCTTTCAGACAAATCAGCCATCAATCCACACACATAAATAAACCACATTTGAAAAGTCCTTGGTGTTCTCTGAGCTGATTGTTTTCTTGCAGATGTTTCATGACCCTATCTAGATAACATCCTCAGTGCAAGCACTGTTTTGCTTAGCAACCAAAACTTTGGGCTCCTTCCTTTGTGGTCTTAAGTCATGGACTACCTGTACTACAAAGGCCAAGTAGCTATTATCAACTAGAAGGCCATCATTTTGAACAAAGTTGGAACAAAAAGGTTTGGAATTTCTTGAAGACATTTCTTACCAACTCGCGGCCCAGCCTCCTAGGCCAAATTCTCCGAGACAAAAAAAAACTTTCTGCAATTTGGGTTTCTGAAAATTGGTTGCAGCTGGCGCTATTGTGAAGCTGGGAGATAACCCAAAGCTACCGAAAACTATCATCCATTTAATTGCTTACATTAAAGAAACAAATTGACAGCAATCAAGCCAACATTTAAAAGGTAGAAGAACAACAAAGATGAAACGTGAACAGCTAGATTAATTTTCACCGAGTGGAGGGCGGTAAGAAAAGCCCACCGCTCAAGTGATAGGCTTCTGATGAATTATGCATTCTTCATAAACTTTAATCAATTTAAAACTCATTTTCAATGGATTAAGCTTTACTTACTTGTTAATGACTGGAAATTATTCCACACATCAGCTGCATTAAAGGGAGGAAAAATGTCATGCACCAATAAAAGTGGAAAGTGTTGCTCGAACAGGAACTGTTTTATGATCAAGTTAATTCATTTTGTCTCTTTCTTTGGCCATGCTGAGAATTTTAGTTTGGTCCTAAATACATCTGCCTAAGTGCGAGCTCTGAGTAATTTCTATATGTATTTTTTTTTTCATTTCAGGGAAACGTGTATAGAACTGAAGCTGTAATATGGCTTTTCATAAGTTCCTAGTCTGTTTGTATGTGAAAAATAGCTGGTACTTTTGGAAGTAAAATCCAATCTGTTTCCAAGCCAGGAGAAAGACCAGAGCCAATGAATTTGATGGCAAGCTGCAGGAAAGGAGGTCTCCATCTATTCTATTCTATTCTATTCTATTCTATTCTATTCCATTCTATTCTATTCTATTCTTTCCTTCTATTCTTTCTATTCTATTCTATTCTATTCCATTCCATTCTATTCTATTCTATTCTATTCTATTCCATTCCATTCCATTCCATTCCATTCCATTCCTCTACTCTACTCTACTCTACTCTACTCTACTCTACTCTACTCCACTCCACTCCACTCCACTTGATTCCATTCCATTCCATTCCATTCCATTCCTCTATTCTGTTCTGTTCTGTTCTGTTCTGTTCTATTGTATTCTATTCTATTCTACTCTACTCTACTCTACTCTACTCTACTCTACTCTACTCTACTCTACTCTAATCTACTCCACGCCACTCCATTCCATTCCATTCTATTCCTCTATTCTATTCTATTCTATTCTATTCTATTCTATTCTATTCTACTCTACTCTACTCTACTCTACTCTATTCTATGTGCTTCTGCCAGAAAAAATGGGTTCCTGAGCTCCGTTTTCATTGGTTGCAGGAGGCTTGTGTGGCAGCCAAAAATGGAGCTCAGGAAGCCATTTTTGCTGGCAGAAGCACTGTGGACTGGTCCTTTGCTGTTTCCAGAGTGACCCACAGGGCAGATCTAAGTACCCCACAGGCCGGATCCAGCCCCTGGGCCTTGAGTTTGACACCCCTGTATTAAGACACGACACTCTAGGACATAATAGGATTAACCCACTAGCAGCAGGGCTCACTACATTCCACAATCTCCTAAGGACATTGCATCAGCCAAATTTCAACCAAGCTTAGCTCAGACAAACTCCTAGGATTTGTATATGGCCCCATGGGAGTCTGACAACACCCAATAGAATACATGTTCTTGCACAGAAACAGGAAGCTCAAGTTCAATGCCCAAGGGTAGGTATAAATGGCCCTCACTCTCAACTCCATGTGGTCAGCTGCACCAGAGAACCATGTGCTTGGTGGTTTTGCTTCATCATTAAACCATCCCCCTATCAGCCTCCATGTTTCCAGTGTCTTTCTCCTGGCTTGGAACTGAATCAAATGGATATTTCTTTCAACAGCTTCTATGGATGGTTTTTCTTTGCCTTCTCTGGGGGCAATAAAAGGAGGGGGGATCTTATGACTCTTCCTATAGTACTATTCCAATTCATTCAGAAGAAAAGAGTCTCAAGGAAATGGAACTGAATTCTTGGGGCTGTCTTGTCTTGACTTTTTTTCTGCATACATTTTATTACCAGACAAGGTAACATCATCAGTTTACAAAAGAGTGAAGTTGGCTGGTTGTGTAATATATAATAGCTTACTCTGTCGGTCTTGGCTGGAAGGTATGTTTTTCCTTAATGAGGATATTGTTTCTTCCCTGATTGTTTGCTAAGTGCGAATCCCTGCTTTGGGGTGTCCTGACCAAGGCTTCCCGAGACCGTAATTTAAGCACAAGCTTAGTTAAAACAACTCTTGTTTTATTTCAACGCTGGGAATTATTTGATTTGATTTTGATTTTATTGGACTTATATGCCGCCCTTCTCCTTGAGGACTCAGGGAGGCTCACAACATTAAAACACGAATACAAATAAGTTAGATAAAATACTATTAAATATTAAGCCCAATAAATTTAAAACCCACAAACTAATCTAAAAAAAGTTAAAAAACCCATCCCACTCCACTTCAGTCCAGGCCGTATGGCTGAAAAAACCAGGTCTTCAGGTCCAGGGCCAATCGGAGCCCCAAAGGGAGTTGGTTCCACAGGGTGGGCGCTACCACAATGTTCATTCCCAGTTGGTAATGAGTCCCAAACAGTCCCTCGAGATAAGCACCCACCTTTCTCTCCTTTGAATTGCTGCCAAAAACTAGAGTGCCAAATGAACTATAAAAAACCAACCGAAGTACAAAGTCCACACAGAGCTTTAAGGATTAATCTGAACAGAGAGAACGACATTGCTTCCTGCAAAGGTTCCTGACCCTTTGCACTTCCTTTATATCTTATGGGAGGGGCAATCATCTCCCAGCCTTACTCCCGAGTTGCCCCTTTTGTCTTAGCTGCTCTTGCCTTCTGGCAGCTCTGCACACACGCGCACTGGGAACAGGCTACCCTTGTTCCTCTGCCTTGCTGCTGCCAGACTCCGGTGGCTCCGGAGGCAACACCCCACTCCCAGATGCTCCTGGCCCCATCTCAGCATCGGATGCAGGACCCTCATCCAAGTCCTTCCCTGACTCCTGGACTGGTCCCCATTCTTTCCCACTGTCCGATTCCACTGCCGGCTGCCAGCGAACCACAACAGGGTGCTAGAGAGGGTGTTGTTGTTGTTTTGTTATCTTCTTTGTTTTGTTATCTAGCTGGTTTTAATTGTCCCTTTTAAATAGTGTGTAAATGTGGTTAATCTCTCTATGTTTATTGATGGCCGCCATGATATTAAAAAGATGTTGAGACTCTAGAAAGAGTGTAGAGAAAAGCAACAAAGATTATTTGGAGGGCTGGAGGCTAAAACATATATAAACAACGGTTGCTGGAATTGGGTATGTCTAGTTTAATGAAAAGAAGGACTAGGGGAGAGTCTTTCCCTGGAAGACGATAGCAGTCTTCCAATATCTCAAGGGCTGCCACAAAGAAGGGGGGGGGTCAGCCTGTTCTCCAAAGCACCTGAAGGCAGGACAAGAAGCAATGGATGGAAACTCATCCAAGAGAGAACCAACCTGCTGGTGGGGAGGCATTTTGATCTTTTTATTTCCTTTTCAACTTTTTGATTGTCTCTTTTGAATGGTATGTACATGTTTATGTGCCTGTTGATGGCCAATTTGCATGAGTGCCATGCTTCCAGGAATTTTCTAACATTAGACCAACAATCAAGATGGAAACAATATACCCCAATCAAAGAATTAACAATTTAGACAAACAAGCTTTTAGACAAACAAGGTAAACAGCCTGATTCAAGGAGTCACCAAGAACACTCTCACCAACACTGACGGTAAGCCATTAGTATATAAAAGGAAAGTAAACCCTGTTCTCTTCTAAGACTGATTGTGTTACCTAGTTGAGTCATGAAATGTCTGCAAGGAAACAACCAAACTCAGAGAATACCAAGGACTCTACAATTCTCTGCCTCCTCCTCCTCCTATCAAACCCACTCTCTTCCAATGCTGATGATGTTACCTAGTTGGGTCATGAAATGTCTACAAGAGAACAACCAAACTCAGAGAGCACCAGGAACTCCATAGTTCAACCCTGAACTACAAACATTCTCTTCCATTGGTACAATATAATAGCCAGACTGTACTTGAAACTAAAGTCATGTAGATTATATTCACACTCAAAGAATGCCATTAAAGACATCATTTCTTTACTCTAGGGGCAAAATGTTCATAGTACCTATAAGGTCCTGGAGAATTTTTATTATCCAAAACTGTTTAATGCTGTCTTTACAGACTGCCCCTTTTTCCCTGATCAGAGAATTGTACTTGTTTACAATTCCCATACGTTCTCTAGGTTTTATACAAGAGAAACTCACCAGAGAAATAATATAAATGTTGTATTCAACCGAATCAAGTAGTAATTATTTTTCAGCATGATTTCTGTAATGAGGGTGGAGGATTTAGCTTTGAAAATTAATCTGTGAATTGCATCGTATTTCTGTATCAAAGCCGAAAAATATACATCTGAGAACATATTATTTGAAAGGTTTCTTTTTTTAACAAAAGCATAAGAAACTGATCATCAGGGAAATAACAAACCAAGCAAAGTCAACACTTACAAATTAGCTCACAAATTAGCTAACCCATGGAAGGTCCCAAACCTGAATCCAGCATTCTGTGGGGGAAAAATGGGAGGAGTGAATTCTATTGTCTATGGAGATTCTCCATCATCCAGCTCAGGGTTGTCCTGAAGGTGTTTTTTTCAAGAGGCAACTGGACTTTCTGGTTTTTCTTTGAAGACGTTTCACTTCCCATCCAAGAAGCTTTTTCAGTTCTGACTGGATGGTGGGGGAATGGAAGGATTGATTGATGCCCCCAGGAGGCTTGCCTGAGGCCCAGAAGGCCCAAAAAATGAGGGGGAGGGTACTGAAAAAAAGCCACACCTACCCAGTCACATGGCCATGTCCACCTAGCCACACCCACCAAGCCATGCCCACAGAACCAGTAATAAAAATTTGAATCCCACCACTGGTGGGGAATAGAAGGATTTATATTCTTTGCAGACAGCTGGTCATTTGCATTCTTTTTAGAGAGCCGTTGAGGCCACCTGGAGGTTTGTCTGTGTCATCAGAGTCACCTGAGTGGTGCAAATGGGCGTGCCTTCTTGGAATTGTTGAAAGGACTGTGTTGTAGATTGGAGATAGATGATGCCATATCCCTTCCCCTCTGTTAAGAGAAGGCTGTTCAGTTTTGACATAGAAGGCCTCTTTGACTCCTCTTTCAAACCAGTGCTCCTCTCTGTCCAAAATGTGGAATTAGTTGTCTTCAAAAGAGTTGTCCACATTTTGGACGGAGAGGACCACTGGTTTATGGCTACATAAGGATTCTAGGCCCCCAGGTTTGCCATTTTGTCTCCTACAATTGGGAAATATTAAATTAAATATTAAATTAATATTAAATATTACAAGGAAGATCAGGAGTCCTTTCTTCAAATCTTCTTTTTCTCTATCTCTTTTTTTTTTCATTTTGCACTTTGTATTTCTTTTCTTCCTCTTTTCTTTTCACTTTCTGATTTCAGTTCGTATTATCTTTTAGTATTGTTAAACTCTTCAATGAAAAAAATGATTTTTTGGGGAGGTGGAAAGAGCTCTCATGAGGCCTTTAATGTCTTGGGAATTGCCTCAATTATTCCAGAGTGTGAATTGTCCCCAACGCTTTGATCATGTAATGTGTGTCTATCACAGAAGCACCTTAGGGAGCTGCAGAAAACAGCAGAGCTGACCTTGCAGAAGAAATTCAAAAGCCATTAGCAAAATGTTATGTTCGCATAGAGAGGCAGGACGCGGAGTGCTTCAACTCAAAGTTTATTGTGACTTCAGCTCAGAACGGACCCGACTGGCTCAGCCACGGCAGCTATTTATAGCCAGCTGCCATGGCTGCCAGCCAATCAGAGTGCAGGGTTTTCCCGCACTTTTACAACCAATGAATTCAAACCCTTTACAACAATACCCAGTCATTTTAAACTCTGCATACATAACACCCCTCCCCACTAGGTTTGGTCCATACTCAAACCCCATCTATCTAATATACTCTTGTAGATAGGTGGGGCTCTTACGGGTACTGAGACCTCGTGGTTCAGGTGGTTTTGGGAATCTCACTTTGTGAGGAAGGAAATGTATCTGCCAACATTCCCCTTTATTAGGACTTCTTGTATTGGTAGAACTACAACAACTGGTCTCTCCTCCCAATCCATCTCCAACCCAATGTCACCCCTAAATCTGGTAGTGATGTGCAATCTTCCATTTGAAAAATGGTTGTTGGTACCCTGACAGGTTTTGGGATGGTTCCTGTCATGTTAGCTCGTTACACATGGGGTTGATTCTCACTTGCTGATTACCTTCATTATCTCCCCTTCCCCTAGAAGAGGCTGAGGGCATGGGATCCAGAGAGGAGCAAAGGATGCTCCAGAGGCAGTCTGCTAATTGGTCTATGTGCCTACTCACAAGACACCATCTCA
>CM019150.1:217092028-217134115 GCA_009733165.1 Naja naja | reverse complement strand
CCATTCAGCTGCCCAGACTCCACCCTGCAAGGGTCGTTAAATGAAGAGGATGATGATCTTTCCTACTGTTTTCTTTTGTATTTTTGTATTTTATATTGTAAACTAATTTTTTTTAAAAAAGGAAATTTCTCCTTAGTCCTAATTGCTTCTCTCCTTGGTTAGTTTCCATCCATTCCTTCTTTCCCACCTTCTGGTGCTGTGATAACCCGGGGCGTGGCACAAAAGCAACAAAGTCACAAAAATAGGTAAAATCCCTTTAATTCCTCCAATTTGGCCCCCAATGTCCAGTTATCATTGGCTGGAGAAAAAAAAAACTCTCCCAAGATCAGTTTTTAAAGGGAAGAAATTCCATCTTAACCCAAAGTACATATAAATTATAAAGAAAAACCAACATAAACCACACTGCAGCAATTAACGAGACAGGGCAGGATAAGGGACTGAAGGCGTCAAAAGATAATGAAACACACACACTTGGGAGGATGGCAGAACTCAAATAAGACTTGACAAACCAAAATAATTTCACGCTTTGCTTCCACCCACTTTGCTGTGGGTAGTTTGCCTTTTTAAACAATTTTCCCAGCTGCAGCCAATGAAGGGGATCAGGGCCCTTTCCTCCCCTGTAAACCACTCAACTCACATTGCTCCCTTATCCGTTCCTCCCTGCGTGTCCTAGGATGAAGAGGAAGTGGCCCTGGGTCTTCCTCTGAATGCCCAGCCGGACTGTGCCCTTCCCCAGGTTCCTTCACAGCCACCGGCACCACACTCCCACTCCCTGTCAGCTGTTCCACCTCTCCCTCTGAATCAGATTCCAACAGGGGCATGACAGGTGCTTTGGAGAATAGATTGACCACTACCCCATCTTCTTTGTGCCAGTCCTTCAAATATTGGAAGACTGCTATCCTGAAACTCCTAGACCTTTTCTTCATTAGACTAGACATACCCAATTCCTGTAACCGTTCTTCATGGCCTCCAACCCCTTCCTCCTTTTTGCTGAAACACTTTTTGTGTTTCAACATGCCTGCTTATTACTAGGGCTTTTTTGCCCCCCCCCAGCGGCATTTTTACAAAGTCAGCTTATTGCCCCCAACAATCTTGGGTCCTCAATTTACCTACCCCGAGAGGATGGAAGGCTGAGTCAACCTTGAGCCTGGTGGAATTCGAGCCTGCACTAATTGCAGGCAGCTGGAACTTAAGTGCTAGGCATTTAACAGCCTGCACCACCAAGGCTTTTGCACAATCCAGCACAAAAAAAAAGTGACAGAGACAACCAGGGTCAACCTTTGGCTCCCACTCCCCCCAAATGAAGAAAGTTATCCTCGCCAACAGCAAGAAGTATATATCATCTTATGTAAATAAAGCTGGTCGGGATAACATTAATTAGTGGCATAAAACTTTCTCTTCTCACTCATCATTCACAGAATAGCGGAGTTACACATTTGCCAAGGATTAATTTATATTTTAATGAGAAATTTACATATTGTTGTTGCCAGCCATGGAAACGAGTCCTCCTCCTCTCCGCAAACCCCACTCCCCTTTAGAAAGTTATATAGTTGGGTAATGAAACTTCTGGAAGAAAACCTCCAAGCTCAGAAAGCACCAAGGATCCAACAGTTTTCTTTTTCCTGTTCCTTCTTCTTTAAGGATACAAAGAATAGAATTTGGGGCTGGTATTTCAACCAATCAATCAGAATAGAGCTGGAAGGGGACCTTGGAGGTCTTCTAGACCCACCCCCTGCTCAAAAACAGGGGATTCCATACCACGTCAGACAAGTGACTGTCCAGTCTCTTCTTTAAAACCTCCAGGGATGAAGCACCCACAACTTCTGGTGGCAAGGCTGTTCCACTGGTTAATCGTCCTCATTGTTAGGAAGCTTCTCCGTAATTCCAAGTTGCTTCTCTCCTTGATGAGTTTCCATCCATTGTTTCTTGTCTTGCCCTTCACGGCTTTGGAGAATAATTTGACCCCTCTTCTTTGGGTCAATCTCTCAAATATTGGAATGCTGCTATCATGACCCCCACTAATCCTACAAGTTCCCCCCTTAGTTGAATAATTGAATAACAAAGCAATCATCCAAGATGGTACCACCTCATAGTCCAAATGCTTCTTGAAGAAAATTGGGAGGCCAACGCAGAGTTCCTGGCAGTTTGTCCAAAAGACCGGTGACACCAACATAAAGCATCACTAGTGAGTCTCAGCCCTCTTTGCTTTCCTAAATATTTTTATGTATTTATTTATTTTATTTGTCAAGCAAGTATTAGATAACAGGTAAAGTATAAACATGATTATGAATACATGAAATGGGTACGAATAAAAGGGAACATTAGGTTAGGGACAGTAGGCACCTTGGTGCGCTTATGCAAGCCCCTTACAGACCTCTTGGGAATGGGGTGAGGTCAACAGTAGAGAGTCCAAGGTTGAAGTTTTGGGAGTTTGAGGATGTAACAACAGAGTCAGGTGGAGTATTCCAGGCATTGACCACTCTGTTGCGGAAGTCGTATTTTCTGCAATCGAGTTTGGAGCGGTTTACCTTAAGTTTGTATCTATTGTGTGCTCGTGTATTGTTGAGGTTGAAGCTGAAGTAGTCACTGAGGGGTAGGACATTGCAATAGATAATTTTATGTACTACACTTAGGTCAGACCAAAGGCGAAATGTCCTGACAGAAAGAACAACGAACCAGTGGAACCAACTTGCCTTCAGAAGTTGTGGGTGCTCCATCACTGAAAGTTTTCAAGAAGGGATTGGACAACCGTTTCTTTGAAATTTTGAATTGTTAATTGAATTGAATTAAAACATTGAATTGTTAACCAGGGCATACAAAACTTTTGCCAGACCAATTCTCGAATACAGCTTGTCCGCCTGGAACCCACACTGTATATCAGATGTTAACACAACTGAGCGAGTCCAGAGTTATTTCTCAGGAAAAGTTCTCCACTCCTCTACTCACAATAGAATTCTCTATGCCTCCAGGCTTAAAATTTTGGGCCTGGACCACCTGCAGTCCGATCTAAGTATAATTCACAAAATTGACTGCTATAATATCTTGCCTGTCAATGACTTCTTCAGCTTCAATCACAATAACACATGGGCAAACAATTGATACAAACTCAAGGTAAACTGCTCCATTTTTTGCAGAAAATACGACTTCAGCAACAGAGTGGTCAATGCCTGGAACTCACTACCTGACTCTGTGGTTACATCCTCAGACCCACAAAACTTTAACCTTAAACTGTCTACCATGAAGCTCACCCCATTCCTAAGAGGTCCTTAAAGGGGGCATGCATAAGCACACCAGGGTGCCTACCATCCCATTTATCTCTATTTACTCCCTTTGTTCTTGTTTATGTTCATACTTATACTTATGTTGTACATGTTTGACAAACAAATAAATACAATTTTAAAAATGGTATAGGATCTCCTGCTTGAGCAGGGATTGGACTGGAAGACCTCCAAGGTCCCTTCCAACTAACTCTGTTATTCTATTATGCCTGTTAACTGTCCAAATAATGTTGGTCATCAGGGGTGGGATTCAAATGTTTTAACAACCGGTTCTGTGGGCATGGCCATATGACTGGCTGGGCGTTTCCTCTTTTTTTACAGCAGCCCCCCCCCCATTTTTGGGCCTCCTGGGCCTCAGGGAATTCTCCTAAGGGGGACATTTTTGCTCCCAGGAAGCTTCCCTGTGGCCCAGGAAGGCAAAAAATGGAGCGGGGGTGCAGCACACACCCAAGCGCCCCTTTTTTGCATTGTGGGTCTCAGGGAAGCCTCCTGGGTGAAACAGTAAGACAGTGAGGGGGATCCTGGCACAGCTGATCATTGGAACAGCTGATCGTCGGGAGGGGAAAAAAGAAATACCTTAAGGTGTGACTGGGTGGTGGAGAATGGAGTCAGCGATGTCGGGCATGTGCACGATGTCACACATGCATGATAAGGACTGACTGGGCAGGGAGGGGAGGAGAGGGGCGGGCAGAGAGGGGCAGGGCCAGCCAGGGACATGATTTGCCGGTTCCCTGAACTGCGCAGAATCATAACAACTGGTTCTTTAGAACCAGTCCAGACTGGTAGAATCCCACCCCTGTTGCTCATCCCTTCAGCAATTTTTGTAAAATGGCATTCTTTAAATGCAACTCATTAATGACATTGTCCAAAAGGCAGAAAGCACAGGCACTGAGGGAGAAAAAATAGAACCAAGCAGATAAAGACCAGAGAAGAGACAAGCCTTTGAAGTCCTCCTTTGATAGGCCTTGAATGAAATTAAATGTGAAGCCAATTCTGTTGTTCACCCATCCCTAATCCCATTCTTTTAATAATAATAAGGGCACAAAAAACAAAGACAATTAAGCTGACAAAAAATGTATTTCGCTTTTCCTCTAAAAATGTCATAAAGATCAAATGTCTGCCATTCCACCCTTAAATTGAGGAAAAGAGAAGATGGTGGGTAACATCTGTTTTAAAATTTCCCTCTTTTCTTTTTCAGTACCAAATGCTGGGTTGTTTTTCTCTCCCAGCCATTCCAGTCTTGTCCTCTCCTTTATGTTCCCTTCCGTTTCATTCTGTCCTCCTCCAAGTTAATCAACCTTCCAGGATGTTGTGCCAGAGCTGGTAGTTAAAACATTTTCTAACAGAGAGGGGCAAAGCTCATCTTCTCAAGAGGAGAGTCACCAAAGATGGCCCCCAGGTTATTTTTGATGCACAAAATATAATTTTAAATGATGCTTATTGTTCACAGCAGGGATGGGTAACTATAGACCCTTTGTGACTTGTATTTATTAGGCTTTGCCATTTTTTGCTTTGACTTTCCACAGGGGTGCTGGCCATCCATACAGGTAATTCTTGGCTTAAACCAGTTCATTGCAAGTTGATGGTACCTTCTATCATATGTGGTGGTTATGCCTGAGACCAAGATCTGTTGCACTAAAATTAAAAATTGGTTACAGGAAATTACAGGATACCAAACTGAATCTAAACCAGAATTCTTCTTACTAAGAATTATTAAAGATCAATATATATATATATATATATATATATATATATATATATATATATATATGAGAAGGAGGACTCCAAGTACTATTTAATCTGGCACAAATGGTATGAATGGGTAGAGAATAGATATAAGAAATAAGAAGAGAAGATTAACTGTAAGACACCTTAAGAAAGTGATTTGTAGACATGTAAAATATATAAGTATATAAGATAGAACTAATTATAGATTAAGATAACAGTTATTGGTGGATGTATATTAAATGCATTAGGACCTAAAAGATAACAATACTTGTAGATGTCAAAATGCTGCTGAAAAATGTGAATATGATTTGAGTTGTATTGGTGGAAAATACAATAAAAATTTATTTTAAAAACACAAATAAAGAATGGAATGGAATGGAATGGAATGGAATGGAATGGAATGGAATGGAATGGAATAGAATAGAATAGAATTCAGTTGACCATAGGGATTCTTCAATGGTTGTAAGTGTGGAAAATGGTCATAAGTCACTTTTTCAAGCGCTGTTGTAACTTCAAATGGTTCCTAAATGAACTGTTGTAAATTGTGGACTACCTACAAAGCTATTGTGCCTCCAATGTAGGGTCTCCTCCCTAAGCTGGAGGTTGGACTAGAAGACCTCCAAGGTCCCTTCCAACTCTGTTATTCTATTTCTATTGTTTTGTATACCTTTGATTTTAGGTAGATTCGCATAACTCAATTGTAGACCACCCCATGCTTAGAAGAAGATGATCCCGGGTGCCAGCAGTGGGATTCAAAAACATTTACCACTGCTTTGGTGGGCGTGGCTTGGCGGGCATGCTTTGCACGTGTGCATGCACTTTGCATGCACGCGTGCACGCACCAAACACGCACTTTGCGCAGGCGCAGAGGCATTCCAACTCACCTCCTACAAGCCTGCACTCTCCTGGTCTCTTCAGCAGCTGCCGCATGGCACTCTTCTGTGCTGCACAAAGCAGCTGCGCTTCAAAATGCAGTTGCATTGGCTGCCAGTTGCCCTCCAGGTGAGATTCAAGGTGCTGGTACTTACCTATAAAGCCCTATATGGCTTGGTGCCGGGTACTTGCGGGAAGGTCTCTTGCCAGCATCGAATGCCCATTGCCCGGTGCACGCTCACAGGCAGGGCCTCCTTGGGGTACCGTCGGCCAGACAATGTCGGCTGGCGGTCCCTAGGGGTAGGGCCTTCTCTGTGGGAGCGACCACTCTATGGAACCAGCTGCCCCTGGAGCTACGATTGGGCCCCAACCTCCGCTCCTTCTACTGTGGCCTAAAGACATGGTTATTCGAACAAGCCGGCCTGGACTGACAAGGGGGGTTAGCTTTTAAATGTTAATGTTTTTTGGGTTTTAGATAATTTGTTTGGCTTGAATTTGGGTTTAATAATTTTTTAAACAATCTTAACTTTTTTTTTTTAATTACATGTATATGCCGCCCTTCTCCGGAGACTCAGGGCAGCTTACAATTTTTGGGATACAACCCAGTGTGCTCAGCAATAGCCTTCATTCCATTGTATAGGCCTGCTTATTACTAAGCGGCATTTTTTACAAAGTCAGCTAATTGCCCCCAACAATCTTGGGTCCTCAATTTACCTACCCCGAGAGGATGGAAGGCTGAGTCATGTGTGTTTTATGATGAGCCCTGAGTCCTTCGGGAGATAGGGTGGCATACAAGACCAAACACATAAATAAATAAATAAATAAATAAATAAATAAATAAATAAATAAATAAATAATAAAAGCAGAAGATAATGGTGAGTATAGGAGCCCAGGTGGGTGGGTGGGCCCAACAGCAGAGTGGCGAAGAGAACCGGTTCGGTCTCCGCTGCTCATCACTGCTACCGGCTTGGCAGAACTGGGCCGAACCAGTAGAATACCATCACTGCCGGGTGTGCTCTGTAATTGACACATTCCCACATTGGGGAACAAATCAGTAATAGAACACATTGATTTCCCAAACACTGGGAGGAATTCTATGCTTTGAACACTGGGCCTTCCTCCCAGATTACTTCTTCCTCTATGCAACCGATTGCCTTCCTTGTGTTCTACTGCAGAATGCGGGGGATATTCGGGCATCCTGTAGTCCTAGAGCTGTTATTTATTTTATTTTTTTAATGGGGATAATCTGTTCACTTTGCTTCTGTTGCTATAATGAAAGCAACAAATTAAGACAAGCATTATGCAAATCGTCCCACATTAAGGATGTCGTCCACATTTGTCTATGGATAGAAACAACCATCTCTGGGTAACCCTATAAGATCACGGATGTTGCTCAAAGGAGAAAGGAGGAGGAGGAGGAGGAGGAGGAGGAGGAGGAGGAGGAGGAGGAGGAGGAGGGAGGAGGAGGAGGAGGAGGAGGAGGAGGAGGAGGAGGAAAGGAAAGGAAAGGAAAGGAAAGGAAAGGAAAGGAAAGGAAAGGAAAGGAAAGGAAAGGAAAGGAAAGGAAAGGAAAGGAAGAAGGAAAGAAGGAGAGGAAGAGGAGAGACAGTGGGAGAGGAAGTGGGAGAGAGGAAAGGAAGGAAGGTGAGGAGGAGGAGAGGGGAGAGGGAGGGAGGAGGAGGAGGCAGAAGAGGAAGAGTGGAAGGAAGAGAGGAAGGAAGGAAGGAAGGAAGGAAGGAAGGAAGGAAGGAAGGAAGGAAGGAAGGAAGGAAGGAAGGAAGGAAGGAATGATAGACAGTAAATCACTCTACACCTGACTCTCACAACACACTAACATATTTACCACTTTAAATATTCAACAAAGTTGACAATTTACACTAGCCAAGTGTTTCTTAACCTAGGCAAATATAAGGTGTGGACTTCAACTCCCAGAATCCCCCAGCAAATATTAGCTGGCTGGGGAATTCTGGGAGTTGGACCACAGATTTGAAAATCGCCAAGGTTGAGAAAGACTGGTCTATATCAGGGATTTCCAATGTTGGCACCTTTAAGAGTTGTGGACTTCAACTCCCAGCTGAGGAATTCTGGGAGTTTAAGTCCACAACTCTTAAAGGTGCCAACATTGGAGACCCGTGGTCTATACTATTATAAGAAAGCCTGGCTGGTCTAGTGGTTAAGACATCAAGCTAGAAACTAGGCGACAAGGAGTTCTAGTCCCAGCTTTGGTAGAAAGACTTCTGGGAGACCATGGGCACAGTCTCTTCCTCTTAGCCCTTGGAAGCAGTCAGTGGCAAACCTCTCTTCCAAAACTTGCCAAGAAAACTGCAGGGCAATCTCCAGAAGACAACCCCGAATCACAATCATATGGACACACACACACACAAACACACACGCTACCATAAACTTTGATCCTTTTCACCTCCCTAGAATCACCTTATTTGGAGTGGGGAAGGGGTAGCCTGTGTCAAAGCATTTTTGGTCTTCATCCCTACTGGAGACAATCAAAATGCATTGAAAGGATTAAAGTGTATGACGGACTCTTTTTTTTTTTTAATTAAAAAGCTTGGTAATAATTTTCTTTTTAAAGCCCTCTAGCGTTGCCAGGGGAACAACTTTATCAGAAGTGTGCTCTCCCTATCAAAGGCAAACATGCATGCAGAAGAAAAGGAAGGCAGCACCGCCTGGAGAAACCAGTACAAAGGGAGGATTAGGGAAGGATAGACAGACCATATATACACCAGAGGTGGTATTCAGCAGGTTCTGACCAGTTCTGGAGAACCGGTAGCGAAAAGTTTGAGTAGTTCAGAGAACCGGCAAATCCCACCTCTGACTGGCCTGCCCCCATCTATTCTCTGCCTCCAGAGTCCCAGCTGATCGGCTGGGTCTTCTTTTGTCACCCTGCACAGGAGAACGGAGCTGGAAAGCAGGTTAGTGGGATGGGGAGGGAATGGGGATTTTGCAGTAACCTTCTCCTGCCATGCTCACCAAGCCACACCCACCAAGCCATGCCCACAGAACCAGTAGTAAAAAAAAAATTGAATCCCACCTCTGATATACACCCGCACAAATACACACCAACCTGTCTCAGCACCCAAAAATCAAAGAGAAACGAGGCACGGGAGACTTCCACAGGAAGCTGAAGAGACTCAAAAGGAAAGTTGAGATGCGTCGTTGATCAGGAAAGCAGGTTACGTTCCATGGAGTGTCTATAGAGCAGGGGTGTCAAACTCAAGGCCCAGGGGCCAGATCCAGCCCACAGGGTGCTTAGATCTGGCCCGCAGGCCCACCATGGAAACAGGGAAGGACTGGCCCATGGTGCCTCTGCCAGCAGAAAGGGAGTTCCAAGCTCCCTTTTCTCTGGCAGCTGTCGTGGTCAAACATGGGGCCTAGGTGGGCTACACAGCCTCCCTGAGCTCCCTTTTTGCTGGCAAAGGGCTGCAGGAGGCTGTCAGGGCCGAAAATGGAGCCTGGGAGGGCCATCCTGGCTGAAAACGGAGCCCGAGAGAGCTGACATGGCAGAAAATAGAGCTTCAATGAGTGGCATTGAGCTGGTCACTCCCACCCTGGCCACGCCCTCCCCCCCCCCTAGGTGAAACACAACCCTGATACGGCCCTCAATGAAATCAAATTTGCCATCCCTGCTTTAGAGATTCTCAGTCATCCAGGTTGTTGGAAGAAATATCCAGCAGATATTTTGGTGCCCATTGAGAAGGACTGGACCAGCCTATCTACAAGACAAAAGGCCTCCAGCTCCAGGATGATGGGATTAAGACATGACCCCTCAGGACATAATAGGATTAGCCCTCTACCCATCTAGCAGCAGCTCTCACTGCATTGCGAAATCACCTGGGGACATTACATCAGCCCAAGGTTCAACCAAACTTGATTCAGACAAACATGACTTCACATGGGAGTCTGACTACAGCCAATAAAATGCATGCTTTTGCCACAGGAACAGGAAGCTCAAGGGCAAGTCCCAACAGAGGGTATAAATAATCCTCACTCTCCACTCCATGTGGTCAGCTGCCCAGGACCTCAAACCCATATAGCCCTGTCCTTCAGTAAACCATCTTTCCAATCAGCCTCCATGTTTCCAGTGTCTTCCTCCCCAGTTGGAACTGAACCAGATGGATATTTCTTCCAACAGCTCTTCTTCGAAGTGTGCAATCACTGAACCAGTTGTTAAACCGGTGGAATCCCACCCCTGGCCTTAAGTATGAAAGCCAGCTGGGCCAATCACCAGGAGACTGAGTTCTAGTCCCACCTTAGGCATGAAAGCCAGCTGGGTGCCTTTGGGCCAATCACCAAGAGACTGTGAGTTCTAGTCCCACCTTAGGCATGAAAGCAGGCATAATCATAATCATGTTTATACTTAAACCTGTTATCTAATACTTGCCTGACAAATAAATAAATAAATAATAAAATAAATAAAATGAAAGCCAGCTGGGTGCCTTTGGGCCAATCACCATGAGAATTGTTAGTTCTTGTCATGCCTCTGTTGGAGTCTGACTCTGAGGGAGAGGAGGAACAGCTGACAGGGAGTGGAAGTGTGGCACCTGAGGTTGTGGAGGAAACTGGGGAAGGGCACAGGCTGGATGGGCAGTCAGAGGAAGACCCAGACCCATCCCTCTTCATCGTAGGGAACACAGGGAGGAGAGGATAAGGGAGGAACATGAATGGCATGGTCTATGGGGGAGGAAAGGGCCTTGATCCTTTCATGGGCTGCAGCTGTGAGGACTGTTTAAAAGAATGGACTGTGCATGGGCATGAAAATATTACTAGCCTGTCCGTTCTTATCTGAGTTTGGGGTCCTTCCCAGTGTGTGTATTTTGATATCTGTGGACGTCTTCAAGCCCTTATCTTGCCTTGTCTCAGTAATTGCTTCAGTGTGGTTTGTGTTGTTTTTTTTCTATTTATGATTTATATGTATTTTGAGTTTGAATGGCATTTCTTCCTTTTTGCAACTGTTTGTGGGGGAGTTTTTTGTCTCCAGTCAATGATAATTGGAGCTTTAAAGCCAAGTTGACGGAATTAAAGAGACTGCATCTGTTTTTTGTGACTGTTTTTGTATCCCACCCTGGGTCATCACAGTTTTAGTCCCAATTTAGGCATAAAAGCAAGCTAGATTTGGGGTCTCTCTCTCTCTCTCTCCCTCTTTCTCTCTCTCTCTCCCTCCCTCCCCCCCTCTCCTGAACCTACCTCATAGGATTGTTGTTATGTGGGAAAAGGACAAAGAAGTATTCTATATGTTCATCCCCTTTAGTTACTTATAAAGTAATAAAGATGGGATAAAACTCAAATACATAAATAATAAAGTAGGTATTTCACTGGATTAAAAGGTGAACCCTGATACCTTCTAATGCAGGTTCAGAGAAGTCTGCTGACCTCAAACAAATCATGGAAATGACTTGGCACCTCTTGAAAATAATAATAATAATAACAATAACAACAATAATAATAATATTCAGAATTCCCTTCAGCCTCTATTTGAACCGCCTGAGATCTCCTTCAGCATTTCAAGTCTGCTCATAAAATTTAATCTCCCTTTCCCCATCATCTGAAGTAAAATTTATGTAGATGATGGGATGGGTGATCCTTTGCTTTCTCTCCATCTCTGCCTCTAGCTTAGTTTTTCTCTCACTTTCCTTTCTTTAAAACAAAAAAAGAAACCATTATCTCCCAATGTCCAAGTTATGGGCTGATCGTCCTTTAAGATAAGGATACGTTCATTCCAAGACTTTGTACAAATAACCTTGAGACTATTTTTTTAATGCACTGGCTAAAGATGGGGGGAAAAAAGGAACCACGTCTACGCAACTGGAGTGTGCTGAGTAGAAGCTATAGCTTTCTGTGACTTAATAAAAGCGAGGGGAGAAGATTTATTTGATTGAAGAAGACAAGGAGATCTTCGCATGATGCATTGGTCCATTTATGAAAACTTGCTGGCTGGTTACGGATAATAATCACCCTATGATTTAGTTAAGTCTCAATTTAGCCCTTGAAAACAACCAGCTAATTGGACACAGCCAATTCTCTCCCATTCAAAAGTGCATTCACTTGTAGATGGCAAGCAGTAGATAAAATGGGTCATTCATTCATCAGAGAATTAGAGAATTATAGGGCTGAAAGAGATCACTTGGGTGATCTGGTCCAATTTTCTGCAGTGTGCAGGAAAACCAGTTAAACCATCCATAAGAGGTAGCTGTTTTATCGCTTTTCAAAGACCTGCAGAGTTGAAGAACCCATAACCACCATAAATACACTAACTCTACTTGACTTTGATTACACTACTCTGTCCATTGGTGACCCTGACAACACAGATAAACCTCCAAGTCACCTCAACAACTCTCTGGAAAGAATCCAAATGACCAGCTATCTGCAAGGAGTATAAATTGTTGGAAGAAATATCCTTCTCGGTTCAGTTCCAAGTGGGGAAGAAAGACACTGGAAACATGGTGACTGCTTGGAAAGATGGTTTAATGGTGGACAGAAGCACATGGCTTGCAGATCCTCGGTGAAAAGGGAAGGAATGCTGAGAGTCCATTGGTTTTATGTCCTCTGTTGGGATTTGAATTTGAGCTTGTATTCTGATTGGTTGTCAGACTCCCGTGGGGCTGTGCAGGGGCAACTCTGTAGGCTGTCCTGAGTCCCAGGCTTCGTTGAGCCTTGCTGGATGATGATGTAATGAAAGGGCTTTGGGCAATTCCTATTATGGGTCTGCCTGAAGGAGGTAGCTCTTTGTTATGTAAAATAGACTGGCCCAGGCCTTAATGGCCCATGGACAAAAGTGGGGGGGGGCTGAGTTTCTGCCTCTCTGAGTTTCTACTTCTCTTTTAGGGGAAATATTCTGCCTTTTTAGTATATCCTAAAATATTTCATTTTTCTAGGAGATGGGTGGGTTATAACTTCCAACGCTTCCATTCCCCACCAACCAGGCAGAGTTGAAGAAGCTTCTTGGATAAAAACGCCTTCAAAGCAGAAAGAAGCTTCTTGGATGAGAAGCAAATGTCCTAGAGGACTGAGAATCTCCAGACATCTACTCTACATCTGTTGAGACTCTGGAAAGAGTGCAGAGAAAAGCAACAAAGATGATTAGGGGGCTGGAGGCTAAAATATACAAAGAACAATTACAGGAATTGGATATTTATTTATTATTTATTTTATTTATGAGACTTATATGCCGCCCTGTCTCCCTGAGGACTCAGGGCAGCTTACAAAGTAAAAACAGTAATACAAATATACAAATATTAAAAAAACTATTAAACCCAAGGTCTCATAAACATTCCAATTAAAACTATGCTAAAAACCCTCCCCCGCCATCAGTCTGGGTAAGCTGGTTGGAACAGCCATGTTTTTAGGCCACGGCAGAAGGAGCGGAGGTCAGGGACCACTCGGAGCTCCAGGGGGAGCTGGTTCCATAGGGTGGGTGCTCCCACCGAGAAGGCCCTACTCCTGGGGACTGCCAGCTGACATTGCCGAGTCGACGGCACCCAGAGAAGGCCCTGTCGGTGGGAGCGCACAGGACGTCGGGAGACTGTTTTTGGCAGCAGGGTCTCCCGCACATACCCTGGTTCAATACCATGAAGGGCTTTATAGGTCAACACCATATATATCTACACCAGATATATCTAGTTTAATGAAAAGAACTAGGGGAGACATGATAGTACTGTTCCAATATTAATAGAGTAGAGTAGAGTAGAGTAGAGTAGAGTAGAGTAGAGTAGAATAGAGTAGAATAGAGTAGAATAGAGTAGAATAGAGTAGAACAGAGTAGAACAGAACAGAACAGAATAGAATAGAATAGAATAGAATAGAATAGAATAGAATAGAATAGAATAGAATAGATGAAGGGAAGGGAGAATGGAATGGAACAGAACGGAACGGAACAGAACAGAACAGAACGGAACAGAACAGAACAGAACAGAACAGAACAGAATAGAATAGAATTGAATAGAATAGAATAGATGAAGGGAAGGGAGAATGGAATGGAATGGAATGGAATGGAATGGAATAGAATAGAATAGAATAGAATAGAATAGAATAGAATAGAATAGAACAGAACAGAATAGAATAGATGAAGGGAAGGGAGAATGGAATAGAATGGAATGGAATGGAACAGAACAGAACAGAACAGAACAGAACAAAACAGAACAGAACATAATAGAATAGATGAAGGGAAGGGAAGGGAAGGGAAGGGAAGGGAAGGGAAGGGAAGGGAAGGGAAGGGAAGGGAAGGGAGAATGGAATGGAATGGAAGGGAAGGGAAGGGAAGGGAAGGAAAGGGAATAGAATAGAATAGAATAGAATAGAATAGAATAGAATAGAATAGAATAGAATAGAAAAAATAGAATAGAATAGATGAAGGGAAGGGAGAATGGAATGGAAGGAATAGAAGAGAAGAGTTGGAAGGGACCTTGGAAGTCTTCTAGTCCAACCCGCTGCTTAGGCCCTATACCACAAATGGTTGTCCAGTCTCTTCTTAAAACCTTCCAGTGTTGGAGCATTCACAACTTCTGGAGGCAAGTTGTTCCACTGGTCAGTTGTTCTAACTGGCAGGGAATTTCTTCTTATTTCTAGGTGGCTTCTCTCCTTGATTATTTCTGCTGCTTTGTTTCCATCCTGAAGTATCTCAAAACATTAAAACAGCGTTCATTCTCACTGGGAATTTGGATAATATTTTTTGTGATTTTTTTTCCTCCCCACTGAATTGTTTTTTGCCTCAAGTTTAACCCAGGTTACGCCTCCCGCCAAATTTCTGCATTTCCTGGCTTAAAAAGATTCTTTCCTTGCAAATCTCAATGTTCCTTTTCTATTTCCACAGACAGACTTGGGGAGCTTCTATCGTGTATTTGCAGCTGTTGAGATGTCAGGTGTTTCTTTGATTCACACTCCAGTGTTTTTCCATTCAGCATCTGTAAAGTCTTTC
This sequence comes from Naja naja, assembly GCA_009733165.1. Taxonomy (NCBI): domain Eukaryota; kingdom Metazoa; phylum Chordata; class Lepidosauria; order Squamata; family Elapidae; genus Naja; species Naja naja. The sequence continues at coordinate 217,119,310 of CM019150.1, read as the reverse complement.
ATTTTTCATAGGAATTGTCATTGGCCCACAATCTTTTTGTCCAGTAATGGTTGACTCTGGGTTCTTTTTTTCCTGAATGCAATCAATTCATTTTTTTTAAATCCCCTTGCTGAGAGATTGGAATAGCACTTTAGAATCACCCCATTAGGGCTCTGGTGTTCACCCCCATTTATATCATGAGCCTCTAGCCAGATCATACAGAGCTTAAAAAAGATTAATTAGGAGTGAACATGCCGGTGCTACCTGGGTATAGCTGACTCTGAGACACATCATTCATTTCACCCTTCACCCTGGTCTTCCTCCCACCCCCTGGATGTATCATAATGATGATGAGCATCAGTGATGCTCTCTCCGTGATGTCCCGGTGCCTGGAGGTCTGGATGGGGAGTAATAGGCTTCAGCTCAACCCCACCAAGACTGAGTGGCTGTTCTTACCGGCATCTCGGTCTTTATTGGATGTACCATCTTTGGTCATGGGGGGAGAGGTGTTGCCCCCGTGGATAGGGCGAGGAACCTGGGTGTCCTCCTGGATTCACAGCTTGGTTTGGAGGAGCATGTGGGAGCTGTGGCCAGGGGGGCTTTTGCCCAGGTTCGGCTGGTTCGCCAGCTCCACCCTTATTTGGACCGAGATGCCCTGCGCACGGTTACTCATGCCCTTGTTACCTCCAGACTCGACTACTGCAACGCTCTCTACTTAGGACTGCCCTTGCATACCATCCGGAGATTGCAGCTGGTGCAGAATGCGGCGGCACGGGTGGTGATGGGAGTTTCCCGGTTCTCCCATGTTACCCCCCTCCTGCGCTGCCTTCATTGGCTGCCGGTTGCACTCTGGGTGAGATTCAAGGTTTTAGTTTTAACATACAAAGTCCTTCATGACATGGGTCCTCAATATTTAAGGGAGCAACTCCTGCCGACATCAAATGCCAACCGCCCTGTGCGAGCACATAGGCAAGGACTCCTTGGGGTCCCGTCGGCTGGCCAGTGCCGGCTGGCGGTCCCCCGACGACGAGCCTACTCTATCATGTCCCCAGACCTCTGGAACCAACTTCCCCTGGGGCTCCGTCTGGCCCCTGACCTCCGCACCTTCCGCCATGACCTGAAGACCTGGTTGTTTAACCAATCCGGGTTGTGATTTTTTGGGGTGGGACGGTTTTTATTGGATGAATTTGTAATTGTAATGGGGCTTATTTAGTTTAATCTGTTTTTAATTATTTATTGTTGTTGTTGTTTTTATTTGTGAGCCGCCCCGAGTCTTCGGAGATGGGGCGGCATATATGTCCCATTAAAATAAAATAAAAAATAAATAAATCTCCTGGTGATTGGCCCAAAGTCTGATGTTCACAGCTAAGGCAAGACTAGAACTCACTCTCTCCTGGTGTTTGTCCCAAAGGCATCCAGTTGACTCTCATGCCTAAGGCGGGACTAGAACTCACTCTGTCCTGGTGATTGGCTCCAAATCATCCAGCTGTCATACATGACTAAGGTGGGACTACAACTCACTGTCTCTTGATAATTGGCCCAAATATCCCACTGGCATTCAGGGCTAAGATGGGATTACAACTCACCATCTCCTGGTGATTGGCCCCAAATCACCCAGCTGTCATTCATGATTAAGGTGGGACTACAACTCACAATCTCCTGGTAATTGGCCCAGAGTCATCCAGCTGGCATTCACGGCTAAGGCAAGACTAGAACTCACTGTCTCCTGGTGATTGGCCCAAAATCATCCCGCTGGCATTCATGACTAGGGCAGAACTTGGACTGCTTTCTAGTCTGAGGCCTTAACCACTAGACTATTATAAACTACTGAAGCTAAAATCCCAACACGTGCCATTGTATTCTCTCCAAAGCCCCCCCCAGTTTAATCAGGGAACCTACAAACCAATCGGCAAAATGTCATTAAATCCTAGGAATTGCTGTAGTGAACAGGGGTCTTGGGGAGGAAAAAAATCTCTGTAATAGTTCATCTCGTTTCATCTTCTCTCTGCTTCCACCCGTAATTTCATCTCGTCCATCGAGGGACGGAGGGAAACCCTAACTCCTCATTCAACACAACAGGCTTAATTGTACTTATGAACAAAGATGATCTCGGCATGAGAATAATTCAGATTGTCACGGTGCCTAGTCCACTGGCGTGGTAAGATGGAAGGAATGCAGAGGTTCTCTGTTATCTACTGCAACTTCGCCACGTTAATATTAATCCCGTAGCACAAGGTGACGGGCAGCCCCTGAATCAATACAGCACGGGGATATTTCTTCAGGCAAATTGGCTGAAGGCCTAGAGAGAGAAGGAAATTGCCACAGTTTTTCCTGTTATTAAAAGAGCCTGTGGTCTCTCACCAGCAATCCCAAAGCTGTTGATTTAAAACTTGCCATGAGGTTTTTCTACCTGATTTATTAAAAGAGGTGCCTTCCTGAGGTGATATTAAAGCTAAAATGTTACGTTTGCATGAAGAGTCAGACCCGGAGTGCTTCAGTGAAGAGTTTATTAGTGACTACAGCTCATAACAGACCCGATTTGGCTGGGCTGCGGCTGCTACTTATAGCCAGCAGCCGCAGTTGCCAGCCAATCAGAGTGCAGGGTTTTCCCGCACTTTTTAAACCAATCATTTCTGACATTTTACAAGAACAGTTCAAACTAAACCAATGACATTCAAACCTGCATACATAACATAAAACATTTTTTTCCCCTTAAGGAACGTTAGATACGATGAGGTAAGTAATTCGGGAGTATGGGAAGCATCCTTCTCTTGAATTGGAAAATTCAGTTTCTCAAGCTTCATTTCCTTCTATGGCGATTGTCAGTCAGATTCCAGAGGATTTGGTCAGATTCAGTCTCGAAATAAGGAGAAATTTCCTGACAGTGAGAACAATCAACCCATGGAACAGAAGTTGCCTTCGGAAGTTGTGGGAACTTCATCCCTGGAAGCTTTCAAGAAGAGACTGGATGGCCATCTGTCAGAAATGGTCTAGGGTGTCCCGCTTGGGTGGAGGGTTGGACTAAATGACCTACAAGGTCTCTTCCAACTTTGTTAACCTAATCTAATTTTTAGTTCATTTCTGGAGATTTGAGAGCTTAAATCTGGTCTTTCTGCAGGCAACTCATGAGCGGTTCCACTGAGGCATATTTCAGCTAGATTTAAATACAGGTAATCCTCAACTTATGATTGCTGTTGAGCTCAAAATGTCCATCGCTAAACAAGATCTTTGTTAAGTGAGGTTTCCCCCTTTTTACGACCTTTCTGTCCATGGTTGTTAAGTGAATCTCTGCAGTTGTTAAGTTAGTGACATGGTTGTTAAGTGAATCTGGATTCCCCATTGACTTTGCTTGTCAGACAGTTGAAAAATGGTGAACGCATGACCTGGGACACTGAGACCATTTTGCTGGCTGAGGAATCCTGGGAGTTGAAGTCCGCAAGTCTTAAAGTCACCATGTTTCAAGACCCCTGAGGAATTCTAGGAATTGAAGTCCACAAGACTTAAAGTCAACAAGTTTGGAGACCTCTGAGGAATTCTGGGAGTTGAAGTCCAGTGGGACAACTTGATGTGGCCAATTCATGGCAGCCAACTTGCACAGCCAAATTGCCATGACCAACTTGGTGTGGCCAACTCGTTATGCCCAGCTCACTGCAGGGTATCTCACCATAGCTAACTTACTGTGGGACAACTCGCTGCAGGACAATTCCGCAATTCAATTTAAGTATTTAAAATAATTTTAAAAATATTTTAATTTTTTTCATATACATTATATTTTGTCTTTCCTTAAGGACTCTTTTCTACCATTTCTTCAACATTTGTGTAACTCTCGTCCCACAGCCAATTGTTCCGCTGCAAGTTGGCTGTGGCGAGTTGGCCGTGCCAAGTTGGCCATGCTGAATTGTCCTAGACCAGGGGTGTCAAACCCAAGGCCCATGAGCTGGATCTGAGCTGTTTCCGCCCTGGAAACAGTGAAGGACTGGCCAGTGGTGCCTCAGCCAGTGTAAACAGAGCTCCCGGGCTCCATTTTTGCTGGCAGAGGGTTGCAGGAAGTCATTGCAGCCTAAAACGGAGCTCAGGAGCCCATTTTATCACCATAGGCAATCCTGACATGAGTGACCTTGAACTGGCCACATCCACCCTTGCCACGCCCCCCTGCTCCGCCCCTGAGGTCAAACACAACCCTAATGCAGCCCTCAATGAAATCTTGTTTGACACCCCCTGTCCTATACCCTGACTGGCCACTGGGAGAAACAACATGGTAGCTTAAGATGGATTTTTGTCCCAATTCATCAGATCTAATCTGTCATTCTAATTTGGCTCTGAGAATGTATGTGTGTTTAATTTAATCTAATTAATGACATATTGGTGGAGCCTGAATCACATTTCTGCTTTGGATGCCTTGCAGGTCCCCAAAGAAACCCGAAACAACTGCCAATATTTGCTTTCAAGAATCCTGTTAATATTTAAACAGGAAATCTGTCAACAGATTAATTGGTTTTCTTCCTTTCCAGCTGTTTCATGATCGCCTGAAGCTTTCCGTCATGGATCCATAAATGACACCATGGAGGGCTTACATATGTACAGATGTGGCATGGCTTATAAACCAAGATATAAAAGTGGAATTTGATGATTGTCTCTTCTGTTAGCGCAAACAAACTGCGGTTCTTTGGTAAAGCATTGCCAGAAAACCAGGGGAAACCAAAGGGATTCCATTTAGAAACACGAAGGTGTCATTATATTCATTTTTTTTTCATGTGAAATCTCTTTAATATTCAATTTGACCCTAAGAAAAGCTCACTGTGATATACAGTACACCTTGACTTACAATCACAATTGAGCCCAAAATTTCTGTTACTAAGCGAGATCATTGTTACATGAGTTTTGTCCTGCTTTACGACCTTTTTGGGCCAATGTTAAGTGAATCACTGCAGTTGTTGAGTCAGTAACACACTAATAAGTAAGAAGGGAGGGTGGGAGGAAGGAAGGAAGGAAGGAAGATAGGAGGGAGAGAAGGAGGGAGGGAGAGAGGGAAGGAGGGAGGGAGGGAGAAGGGAAGGGAAGGGAAGGGAAGGGAAGGGAAGGGAAGGGAAGGGAAGGGAAGGGAAGGGAAGGAGGGTATAACTGTTAGAACTTCTTCCAAAATCTTTCGAGTGTTTGGTATCATCCTACAGGCATTTTTTTACTGTATTCTTCTTGAGTTTACCTCAACAGACTCAAAAAGTTTTGGTTCCTGAACTTGAAATGAGGATAATTAATCCTCGGTTGTATAATGTACAATTTCCTCAATCAACCACAGCGAATTAAAAGAGAGATTGTCACCTATTATGGTTGCAAAACCTTACAGCGCTTTCATTTGCAAGAAAGAGCGAGAGTCAAGAGTCGGAACGAGCCGAAAACTGTCTATCCTTCAGGATCCTCACTCTGGGTAGCAAAAGAGACAGGATACTCCATCATTCAGTCACGTCCATTAGTTCCAGCCAATTTTATTTAACTCTTGTTTCAGGGCTGTATTGTTGTTGGCTGGCGGGGATTCTCCATCCTCAGTTGGTTTCAAGAAGCTAAGCAGCATCAGATGTGGTTGGTTTTTGGATGGGAGAACAAAAACAGACATCAAGGACTGTCAACTAAATTGGAAAGGAGAAAAACTCACCTTGAAACAGGCAGGAACAAACCACCTTCCCGCCATTATTAGGAATATTACATGAACAATAGTTTTAATCATAGCCACTTTGATCTAACTGTTAAGACACCAGACTAGAAATGAGGGGACAGAGAGTTCTAGTCTCGCCTTAGATGTGAAACCTGGCTGGGTGACTTTGGGCCAATCACCAGGAGACCAGGAGTTCTAATCCCGCCTTAGACATGAAAGCTGGCTGGGTGACTTTCAGCCAATCCCTGTGAGTTCTAGGCCCGCCTTAGACATGAAAGCCGGATTTGGGCCAATCACCAGGAGACTGTGAGTTCTAGTCCCACCTTAGCCATGAAAACTGGCTGGGTGACTTTGGGCCAATCACCAGGAGACCGGGAGTTCTAGTCCCGCCTTAGACATGAAAGCTGGCTTTGGGCCAATCACCAGGAGACCGGGAGTTCTAGTCCCACCTTAGACATGAAAGCTGGCTTTGGGCCAATCACCAGCAGACTGTGAGTTCTAGTCCCGCCTTAGATGTGAAAGCTGGCTGTGTGACTTTTGGCCAATCACCAGGAGACAGTGAGTTCTAGTCCCACCTTAGACATGAAAACTGGCTGGGTGACTTTGGGCCAATCACCAGGGGACTGGGAGTTCTAGTCCCGCCTTAGATGTGAAAGCTGGCTGTGTGACTTTCAGCCAATCACCAGGAGACAGTGAGTTCTAGTCCCGCCTTAGACATGAAAGCTGGCTGGGTGGCTTTGGGCCAATCACCAGGACAGTATGAGTTCTAGTCCTGCCTTAGCATGAAAATCCACTGGGTGACTTTGGCCCAGTCCCTTCCTGTTGTTATAGAAATGGCTTGAAATATTTAGAAGTGTAAAACAAAAAGTTGAAGCTGTAATTTTTTTTGCATTCTACTATACTGAAAAAAGGTGGAAGGCACTACCTTTTTCCTTCCTTCCTTCCTTCCTTCCTTCCTTCCTTCCTTCCTTCCTTCCTTCCTTCCTTCATCTCTCTTCCTTCCTTCTGGTTTCCTCCTCTTTCTTTCTTTCTTTCTTTCTTTCTTTCTTTCTTTCTTTCTTTCTTTCCTCCTTCCTTCCTTCTTTCTTTTCCTCCTTCCTTCCCTCTCCTCTCCCCCTCTCTTCTTTTCCTCCCTCTTTGTCCTTCCCTCCTTCCTCCTCTCTCTCTCCCTCCCTTCTGGCTTCCTCCTCTTTCTCTCTCTCTTTCTCTCTCTCTCTCTTCCTCCCTCCCTCTCTCTCTTTCTTTCCCCCTCTTTTTTCCTTTTCTAACCCTTGTTTCATGTTATACTTTAATCTGAAGGTAAGCTTTAATAAAATGTTAATGGGATAAAAACAGTGTGCATGTACCCTATCTAAGACCCAGCCTGCTCATGATTCTGCAGTAATAGCATCCAGCGACACGCTCCAGATAGGAATGGCTGTCCTGCCACTGAGGAATAAATGACATTTATCTAGTGCAGGAAAACCGCCATGCAGCTGTGAACACCACATCCTGGCAAATGGGCTGCCTCTTTTTACACCTCTTCTTAGGGGTCTCCAGGGGTCACAATTTCCAGCAGAAAGTTTTAAGGACAGAAGCAAGCAATCAACACCTACAACATGTCCTTGAGGGAAGGATGGCAGGTGTGGGAGAACTTCAGAAAATAGGTAGTGAACTTCTACATTTGCTGCTGCAATGGAAGACATGTAAACTGGGTGGGGAGGGGGGAGTAGAACTCCTTAGCATCAGAGCGTGTGAATAATAATAATATAGGAAATACTAATGATCTGGTGGTCATTTCAAAAAATCCTTTCTGAGCAAGCACCTAGAAGCCAAGAGGAACATAAGTGCCAAATTCCAAGTTTGTAAGCTTTACAAACTTGGGGGTGACGTGATAGCAGTGTTCCCATATTTTAGGGGCTGCCACAAAGAAGAGGGGATTAAATTATTCTCCAAAGCACCAGAAAGTGGGACAAGAAGCAATGGATAGAAACCAATCCAGTTCTGGAGATCTTGTGATGATGTGTGAGTGGCATTTCGCTTATATATAGATAGATTGAATAAACAGTGTACAGTCTGGGTTATTTTACATCTACATAATAATAGTGAAAATAATATTCTTTGCTTGTACATAATAGCATTCTTCCAACTTCTAATTTCTACTTTGATTATCTTTATCATTGGTAAAACAAATCCCAAGTTAAAAAAAAAATTCTGTGCCTTCTTTATCCTTTATCTTTTACGTTAGTTAACCTATCCCTTTCCTCCCAATCTAATTTTTTATTATTATATTTTCATCTGAAGGAGTTTTCTCATTTTTTCAATGTTGTGCAAACGTCGCTCAATGTATCTGAATCATAATAAGGACCCTCTCACTCTTATTATTTTTCCATGATTCATCAAATTCAACCCCTCCTCTGTTCCAACCCACACACACCCGTCTTTTTGTCACTGGCTACTGTAAGGTAAGGGGACGCAGTGGCTGTTAGAGTTTGCAGCAGAAATTCAAGTCTTAAATAAATAAATAAATTGAGCCTTGGTGGTGCAGGCTGTTAAACGCCTAGCACTTAGCTCCAGCTGCCTGCAATTAGTGCAGGCTCGAATCCCACCAGGCTCAAGGTTGACTCAGCCTTCCATCCTCTTGGGGTAGGTAAACTGAGGACCCAAGATTGTTGGGGGCAATAAGCTGACTTTGTAAAAATGCCGCTTAGTAATAAGCAGGCATATACAATGGAATGAAGGCTATTGCTGAGCGCATTGGGTTGTGCTCCAAAAATTCTAAGCCGCCCTGAGTCTCCGGAGAAAAGCGGGATATAAATATGAATTTAAAAAAGAAAAGTCCAGAAAACACACAGATGACTGAGGATCATTAACTTCTTTCTATACATATAAACAGATAAGTAAATGTACAATACCAAAGAGAAACAGTCTCAATTCAGTTCAGAGTTCAGAGCAGACTAGTTTCGTTTCAGCACAGCACACAGAGCTGTTTCATTTTCCATTCAGCAGACAGACTGAGAGTTTAACACAGCTTTCAAACTGCAGAGCTTAATACAGAGCCACACTCAGGCTAACTTCCAGTTTCATTTTCCAAGCAGCCCTCATTGGCTGACTTTGTTACTAAGCTCTATTCCCGTTCATGAATATACTCTGACAAGGGCTCAGCAGCTAAAACGCTGAGCTTGTCGATCAGAAAGCTCGGCAGTTCGGTCGTTCGAACCCCTAGCGCCGTGTAATGGAGTGAGCTCCCGTTGTCCCAGCTTCTGCCAACCCAGCAGTTCAAAAGCACATAAAAAATGCAAGTAGAAAAATAGGGACCCCTTTGGTGGGAAAGGAACAGCGTTCTGTGCGCCTTCGGCGTTTAGTCATGCCGGCCACATGACCACGGAGATGCCTTCGGACAGCGTTGGCTCTTCGGCTTTGTAATGGAGATGAGCAGCGCCCCCTAGAGCCAGAAACAACTAGCACATATGTGCAAGGGGAACCTTTACCTTACTTTAAGGTGGAAACCTGAGCCGTGTACTTGCTTAACGAACCCCCTCATCTTCAAATTTCAATAAAATCCATTCGGAGGAATGGCCGAGTCATTAAGCCTGATATCATAATACAGCAATTAGAACTGACTTTCATCTCGGCGGTGCCTTTGAAGGTTTTGATTGCAATTAATTAAACCGGCATGGCTTTCAAATGAAAAGGGGTTGAGGCAATGGAGATAAGAGAGAAAGGGGGCCAGGGAGGGGCAGGCTTTCTTGGAGAAATTCCCAGTTTCAACTTTTTAAACCAACCGTAGTTCAACAAGTTTATGCACTTGAAGAACAGATGCAGAGTTTGGGTTTGGTTAGTTTAGAGAAAAGAAGGACGCGGGGTACGTGATAGCAGGATTCCAGTATTTGAGGAGCTGCCACAAAGAGAAGTGGGGGTCAGTTTTGTTAGAAGAAATATCCATCTGAGTTCAGTTCCAAGTGGGGAGAAAGACACTGGAAACATGGAGGCTGATTGGAAAGATGGTTTATTCATGGACAGGACCACATGGGTTTGAAGTCCTGGGCAGCTGACTACATGCAGTGGAGAGTGAGGGGTATTTATACCCTCTCTTGGGCCTTGCCCTTGAGCTTCCTGTTCCTGTGGCAAGAGCATGTATTCTATTGGCTGTAGTCAGACTCCCATGGGGCCATGTGGGGTCATGTTTGTCTGAATCAAGTTTGGTTGAACCTTGGGCTGATGCAATGTCCCCAGGTGATTTTGTAATGCAGTGAGCCCTGCTGCTAGATAACCCTATTATGTCCTGGAGGGACATGTCTTAATCCCATCACTCTGGAGCTGAAGGTCTTTTGTTTTGTAGGTAGACTGGCCCAGTCCTTCTCAATGGGCATCAAATATCTGCTGGGGGCAGGGAGATGAAGTTCTGAGTTTCTGTCTCCGTTAAGATTTCTATTTCTCTTTTAGGGGAAATATAATATTCTGCCTTTTTAATATTGCCTAAAATATTTCACTCTTCTAAGGAGAGGGGTGGTTGCTAACTATACAGTTTATTTTCCAAAGCACCAGAAGTTGAGACAAGAAGCAACGGATGGAAACTAATCAAGAAGAGAAGCAACCTGGAATTAAGGAAGAACTTCCTAACAGTAAGAATGATTAAGCAGTGGAACAGCTTGCCACCAGACGTTGTGGGTGATTCGTCACTGGAGGGTTTTAAGAAGAGACTGGACAGCTACCTATCTGAAATGGTGTAGGGCAGTGTTGGTAAACCTTTTCAGCACCGAAAAGGGAGCGCACACATGGGGGGGGAAGTACCGGAAATTGAAAGCTGAGCTTCTGGTTTCTGGCATGCATACGTGTGCAAAGACCAGCTAGCCGACGCGCATGCGTGCGCTGGAAACCGGAAGCTCGGCTTCCTGGCATGCACATGCACGCCAGGGAGCTGCTCTTCTGATTTCTGGTGCTCCTGCATGTGCGAAGACTAGCTAGCTGGCACGCATGTGCATGCCAGAACCCAGAAGAGCAACGGGCGATGCCTGGCATGCCCGGAGAGATGACTCTGCATGCCACTTCCCGCACTTGTGCCATAGGTTTGCCATCACGGAGATAGGATCTCCTGCTTGAGCAGGGGGTTGGACTAGAAGACCTCCAAGGTCCCTTCCAGCTCTATTCTGATAAGGTTGTTGTATATCTGCCTTTTGGCCTGAAGATCTCTGCTTTTCAAAGAGGTTCTGCAACAGTGTCCAGCTTTTTCTCCCTGACGGTTCTTCTAATTGCTGTAACATTGGCAGATAGTCGCAGCTCCCCACTGAAAAAGATTGCCCAGCAATTGGAGGATGGAATCCATTTGAAAAGTCTCCTTTGAGCTTGTATTTATCTTTCCAGTTCCTTAAGACAGGCCTGGGAACTTTCTTCTCTGGGTTAGAAGTTTCCGATTTTGAGGTCCAGTGGGGTCAAAATCCACTTATTATCCATTACTGCTCCTTCATAGAGTGGCCTGGAGATATAACTTAAGGGACAGAGCTGGATGAAAGAATCAAAGCATCTGGAAATGAAGCTCAGCTTTAGAGCCAACTGTGAAGGAAAGGAAATAACTTGGCATAACCAGGGAAATAACACCCACTCATTTGTTGTGACAGAGGCAATGGGGTGATGGATGCAGGGGGAAATAATGGCATTACAGATATAAAGAAACCAGGGGAAAAAAGGGTTTGGGTTTGCAAGCTATAAAAAATGTGGCATCTGGTGCAGTGGTGGGATTCAATTTTTTTTACTACCAGTTCTTGGTGGGCGTGGCAGGGGAAGGATACTGTAAAATCTCCAGTCAGAGATGGTATTTGCCGGTTCTCCAAACTACTCAAAATTTCCACTACCGGTTCTCCAGAACTGGTCAGAGCTTGCTGAATACCACCTCTGATCTGGTGTTTTTTGTTTTTTGTTTAATTACATTTATATGCCGCCCTTCTCCGGAGACTCAGGGCGGCTTACAATTTTTGGGATACAACCCAGTGTGCTCAGCAATAGCCTTCATTCCATTGTATATGCCTGCTTATTACTAAGTGGCATTTTTACAAAGTCAGCTTACTGCCCCCAACAATCTTGGGTCCTCAATTTACCTACCCCGAGAGGATGGAAGGCTGAGTCAACCTTGAGCCTGGTGGGATTCGAGCCTGCAATAATTGTAGGCAGCTGGAACTTAAGAGCTAGGCATTTAGCAGCCTGCACCACCAAGGCCAAGGTGTTATCCATTAGTTAGCAAAACGAATAAGGTTTTTGGGCTAACAATTGTTTTTTTTTTAAACGTGTTCATTAAAATGCAATAAATTGCATGTATCCAGATGCAATAAATTGCATGCATTGGAATTAAATAAAGTATATGTATTAGAATGCAATAAATTGTGCGTATTCAAATGCAATTAATTGCATGCATTAGAATGCAGTAAATTGCACATATTCAAATGCAATGAATTGCATTCATTAGAATAATTGCATTGACTGTATTTATTAAATCTGAAGGCACAAAATAAATAGAGGCAAAATTGGAGAAACCAAGATTAAAAGAGATGCAGTAGGCAAGAATAGAATATCCATAACTCTACAGGGTGTTTGCAATTGTCATAAATGTTGAGGTTCATTATTTCCTTCATGGATTGATTGTACAGAACTAAGTTCATTGTGTCATTTAAAAGAAACTGAAAATCTCTATGTAACTGTGAACACGATATTAAGATTGACACTATTTATCACTATTCCAAAGACAAATGCACATAATCAGGTTACAGAAAAGAAGAAGAAATGAAATGGATATAAAAGGAACAAATGAAAAACAATATTGAAAAATTACAGTTTTAAATTCCTTCCTATTGTAGTTGGCTGGTAATTATATCAACATGTTTATCTGAATTATTTTTGATTGCAGTCCTTATGTTGATTGCTTTCCCCTTAAAGCCATACCAGGCAGGCTTCTGAAATTATCTTTATGATTATCTTTTTTTAATCCAGGAAAACTTCCAGAGCAAATGGGACTTTTCCATTTATATCATAGTTACTTAGTTCTTCGTATGCTTGCTGGAGATACAAATTCTTTTCTTTGGAAGGATTAAGAACGATTCTGCCTTTTTGTGCTTTGGAAAATAAGTTGACCCCCTCTTCTTTGTGACAGCCCCTCAAATACTGGAATATGGCTATCATGTTCCACCTAGTCCAGGGGTGGGATTCCACCGATTCGAGCGAACCGGTAGCTCTGAAGATCAGCTGGGAGTGAACCAGTTCACTCCAAAGACCAAGGTATTTCCTTTTTTTCCCAACGATCAGCTGTTTTCCAAAGATCAGCTATGCTGCTCAATTTAGATTAGCTAGAAAGCAGGAAATCATCGGATGTCTTGCTTTCTAGCTAATCTAAATGGCACGGCACAGCTGATCCCCTCCCCTTCGCTGTTGTACTGCTTTGCCCAGGAGGCTTCCCTGAGGCCCAGGCGGCAGAAAATGGGGTGCGGGGGGTGCTCCCAGGAGGTGTCATGCCCCTGTTGGAATCTGATTCTGAGGGGGAGGTCGAGCAGCTGACAGAGAGTGGGAGTGTGGCTCCAGTGGCTGTGGAAGAAACTGGAGAAAGGCACAGACCGGCTGGGCATTCAGAGTAAGACCCCAGGCCACCCCCTCTTCATCCTAGGACACGCAGGGCGGCTTACAATTTTTGGGATACAACCCAATGCGCTCAGCAATAGCTTTCATTCCATTGTATATGCCTGCTTATTACTAAGCGGCATTTTTACAAAGTCAGCTTATTGCCCCCAACAATCTTGGGTCCTCAATTTACCTACCCTGAGAGGATGGAAGGCTGAGTCAACCTTGAGCCTGGTGGGATTCGAGCCTGCACTAATTGCAGGCAGCTAGAACTTAAGTGCTAGGCATTTAGCAGCCTGCACCACCAAGGCTCCTTTTTGGTTCTATGCCTCTGTTTATTACAACCAAGGATTGTATTACAGGAATCTCCTTGTTTTTACAGATAGTCCTTGACGTACAACTGCAACTGAGCCCAAAATTTACATTGCTAAGCGAGGCAGTTGTTCAGGCAGTTTGGCCGCAGTCCTCTCTGTCCAAAATGTGGACTTTGCTGTCTTCAAAAGAGGGACCTTTGCCTTTTAAATGCAGAGGGACTGCTGAATCTGGTCCTGATGGGTTTGGGAAGTGGTTGTTTTGTTTCCTCAAACTACAGATCTGCACATGGCTCACTGCAGTGAAGCTTCTTTTTTTTTAATTCACATTTATATGCCACCCTTCTCCGGAGACTCAGGGTGGCTTACAATCATTGGAGCAACAACCCAATGTGCTCAGCAATAGCCTTCATTCTATTGTATATACCTGCTTATTACCAGGGCTTTTGGCCCCCCCAAGCGGCATTTTTACAAAGTCAGCTTATTGCCCCCAACAATCTTGGGTCCTCAATTTACCTACCCCCCAAGAGGATGGAAGGCTGAGTCAACCTTGAGCCTGGTGGGATTCAAGCCTGCACTAATTGCAGGCAGCTGGAGCTAAGTGCTAGGTGTTTAACAGCCTTGCCTGCACCACCAAGGCTCTTATAACTTCTTGGATGAGAAGCTAAAGGTCTTCAAAGAAAAACCAGTTGCTTCCTGAAAAAGCACCTTTGGGACAACCATGACCTGGAGCACTGAGAATCTCTACAGACTTTTAGCTTGACAATTTGGGATGAACACCCTTCGAATGGTGTGGGAATAAGGAATGGATTTTCAGGGGGAAATTGCAGACTACGGGAATCAGGAGCACAATTCAGGTGACCCTGAGGACAGAGATAAACCTCCAAGTAGCCTCCACAACCCTCTAAAAGGATGCAAATGACCAGCTGTCTGCAAGGAATAGAAATCCTTCCATTCCCCAGCTCCTGTCAGAGCTGAAGAAGCTTCTTGGATGAGAAGGGAAATGACTTCAAAAGAAAAAACAAGAAAGTCCAGTTGCTTCCTGAAAAAGCACTTTTGGGCTAGCAGATGGAAACTAATCAAGGAGAGAACCAGGGGTGGGATTCAAAAATCCCACCAGGGGTGGGATTTTTTTACAACCAGTTCTAGGGGGCGTGGCATGGCTTGGTGGGCATGGCTTGGTGGGTGTGGCAGGGGAAGGATACTATAAAATCTCCATTCCCTCCCCACCCCACTAACCTGCTTTGCAGCTCCATTCTCCTGTGCAGGGCAACCAAAGAAGACCCAGCCGATCAGCTGGGACTCGGGAGGCGGAGAATAGATGGGGGCGGGGCCAGTCAGAGGTGGGATTTGCCGGTTCTCCAAACTACCCAAAATTTCCGCTACCGGTTCTCCAGAACTGGTCAGAACCTGCTGAATACCATCTCTGGAAAGAACCAACCTACAGTAGAACTAACGAGAAATTAATCAGTGGAACAGAAGTTGCCTTCAGAGGCTGTGAGTGCTCCATCACTGGAGGTTTTCAAGAAGAGGCTGAACAGCCATTGGTCAGAAATGGGTGTAGGGTCTCCTGCTTGGGCGAGGGGTTGGACTAGGTGACCCACCAGGTCCCTTCCAACTCTATTATTCTGTGTTTGCATTCATCACAATTAAAAAGGAAATTTGGCAAATTGCTGTTTCTGCTGTTACAAGATGGATTCAGATGACTTAACACTTTTTAAAAAATAAATAAATAAATAACAGATGTTCCATGGCTGGACTTTTGCCAGTTCAATGCAGGAAGGATCAGATAAGTAAACAGAATCCTTGCAGGCAATTCCCAGACACGGTGTGATGTTGTCAGTCACCACTGACAGCTATCCGCTGGGGATCCACTTAAGGTCAGACAGTGGGGAAATTATCCATCTGCTATTTTTTTCCCCTCCAAAATAATTGGTTTTTCACCTGCATCGGTCTAGGATAAATGAGGCATCCAATTTCCTGGTAAAACCAAGGACATTGGCTTCATATTGGTACCTATTCCTGCCTCTTCTACTGTAGGAGAACATTTGTTTTGGTTGAATCAGAGTTGGAAGGGATCTTTTAATCCAGGGGTCGCCAACCTTTTGGACCTCAGGGACCACCAAACTCATAATTTTAAATCCCAGGGACCACTAACTGGTTCTGTGGGCATGGCCTAATTTGTGGGTGTGGCTTGGTGGCCATGTGACTGGCTGGGCATGGCTTGTATGTAAATATTATAAATATTTATATAAATATTGATTTTTTTTAAAAAAGAGCAACTTTTATCCAAAGTCAGACAAAGCAAGCAGGCAAGTTGAGTTGCTCACAGAATCATTCAGTGATCTATCTATCTGCCATCAGCTAGCTCAGTCTCTCAAATTTGCTTGCTGTGAGTCTGCAGTGAATAATAGAACCTTCAGTCCTAAGGGAGGTTCGGCTGTGCTTAAAAGCAGAGCCAAAGATCTAAAGACTAGCTAGAAAGCAAGAAATCCAACCATTTTCTGCTTCCTAGCTAATCTAAATCTCCCAGCACAGCAGAACAGCTGATGGTCGGAAAAAGGAAAAATAGCAATTTAGCAGGCAAGTTTGCCAGGTAAGGAGTGAGTGGGCGGGGAGGGTTCCTGTGGGCCATGTTGGTGGCACAGCCTTGTGTTTCTGCACAGCCTGGATTAATTGCTTTGGTGGGGTGCTCTGGGGGTGAGATTTCTCTGCAGCCCACCAAAATTTTCTCATGGCCCACCAGTGGGCCTCAGCCCACCGGTTGGCGACCGCTGTTTTAATTCAACCCCTGCTCAGGCAGAAAACCCTATGCCATTTTGGATAAATGGCTGTCCAAGATCTTCTTAAAAGCCTCCAGTGATGAAGCTCCCACAACTTCCGAAGGCAACTTCTGTTGCATGGGTTGATTGTTCTCAAGGTCAGAAAATTCCTCCTTATTTCCAGATTGACTCTCTCCTTGATCAGTTTCCATCCATTATTCCTTGTTTGGTCTTCAGGTGCTTTGGAAAATAGCTTGAGTCCTTCCTCTCTGTGGCAGTCCCTCAAATATAGGAAGACTACTACCATGTCTACCCTGGTCCTTCTTTTCATTAGACTAGACATACCCAATTGCTGCAACCATTCTTCATATGTTTTAGTCTCCAGGCCTTTAATCAGTGGCTCTTCTCTGTACTTTTTCCAAAACCTCAACAACATCTGTTTTATAATATGGTGACCAAAGTTGGATGCAGTCTTCCAGGTCTGGCCTTACTAAAGTTTTTATAAAGTGGTACTAATAACTTCAGGTGATTTTGATTCTATGCCTCTGTTTATGCAACCCAGGATTGTATTAGCTTTCTTGCTTGCTGCTGCACACTGCTGGCTCATGTTTAAGTGATTGCCCACTAGGACTCCAAGGTCCCTCTCCCCTTGATGGTGAATCTATGGCACGCGTGCCACAGGGGGCACGCAGAGCCATTTGTGCTGGCACACGAGCCACAGGCAAACTTACCACACTGCGCATGCGCACACCTCACAGATTTTTGGCCAGTTTGAGGCCTTTTCTGGCCTCCCATTTTTCCGGAAATTTCTAGCCTCCCATTTTTCCGGAAATACCAGAAGTGATGAAATGGGCCCATTTTTCAGCCTGCAAAGCCTGCAGAAGCTTTCCTCAAGCCTCTGGGAGGCTGAAAAAGACCTCAAATGGGCCAAAAATCAGCTGGGAGGTGCAGTGCAGATAAGGGGCCGGTGGGGGAAGGGATTGAGTGTGCATGCACAGGGGGCCTGGGGGGGTGCACATTGCCTTCTGGGTGCTGGCGTGCAAGTGCAAGAGTGTGAGAGCGCACAATTTTTGGCACAGGAACCCAAAAAGGTTAGCCACCACGGACCTATTTTACATTTTGCTTTTCTTGCATTTTGTTTTTCTTGCCTAAATGTAGAACCTTCCTTTTTTCACCCTTGAATTTCATTTTGTTAGATAGCGCCCAATGTTCAAGTCTGCCAAGATCCTTCTGTATCTTAAGCCTGTCTTCCGGAGTGTTTGCTATTCCTGCCAGCTTGGTGTCATCTGCAAATTTGATGAGTTCCTCACCTATCCCCTTGTCCAAGTCACCTTGTGATCAACTTGTGGTCACCTGGTGGTACCCCACTGCTTACCTCCCTCCATGTATATGTAGTACTGTTAAGGACTACTCATTGAGTACAATTTGTCAGCCAGTTACAAATCCATCTGGTGGTGGTGCTATCTATCCCACATTTTTCTAGCTTACCAAGAAGTAGGTTGAGTGAGGTCTCCTTTGTCGAATGCCTTGCTGAAGTCTAAATGTACTATGTCCACAGCATTTCACTGGTCTATTAACTTAGTCACTTTGTCAAAGAATGAAATAAGGTTGTTTTTGGCATGATCTGTTTTTAACAAACCCATGCTGGCCACAAGTTATAATTTAATTTGTTTCTAGATGTTCACAGATCTCGGGACGTATTGGGTGAAAGCTACCATGATGTCACCCACATCATTACCAGGAAAATGATATAATTTGTGTGGGTGTGATGATCCAGGGTGCGGCACAAAAGCAACAAAGTCACAAAAGTAGGTAAAGTCCCTTTAATACCTCCAACTTGGCCCCCAATGTCCAGTTATCATTGGCTGGAGAAAAAACTCTCCCAAGAACAGTTTTTAAAGGGAAGAAATTCAGTCCCAACCCAAAGTACATATAAATTATAAATAAAAACCAACACAAACCACGCTGCAGCAATTAACGAGACAGGGCTGGGTAAGGAATTGCAGACTTCCAAAAGATAACGAAACACGCACAGTTGGGATGATGCCAACTGTGCCAGATATGCCTCGACAAACAAAGATAATGCACGCTTTGCTTCCAGCAACTTTGCCATGCGCAGTTTGCCCTTTTAAACAGTCTTCCCAGCTACAGCTAATGAAGGGAATCAGGGCCCTTTCCTCCCCCATAACCCACGTAACTCATGTTGCTCCCTTCTCCGTTCCTCTCTGCGTGCCCTAGGATGAAGAGGGCAGTGGCCCTGGGTCTTCCTCTGAATGCCCAGCCAGACTGTGCCCTTCCCCAGTTTCTTCCACAGCCACCAGAGCCACACTCCCACTCCCTGTCAGCTGCTTGAGCTCCCCCCTCAGAACAGACTCCAACAGGGGCATGACAGTTGATCTCAAGCATGAATGATGCAAATTCCCTCATTTGCATATGACATCGCTGGCTCCCCTCCCCATCCTGTATATTTAATACCCGTGTATCACTACAGCAACATTGGGCCAACTCAGTGGTGGGTTTCAAAACTTTTTCCTACCGGTTCGGGATGATGCTTTGTGCGTGCGCCAAAGGCACGCTCTGTGCACGCACAGCGTTTGCAACTCATCTGCTGCTGCCAGCCCTGTGTGTAACACAGCTGATAAGCGGCAATCAGCTGTGCCGCGTGAAGTAGCTGAGGTTGAAAAGCAGGAAATAAAGGTCAGTGAGGTGTACATAAATAAAGATGGGGGTGGGTGAGAGAGGGCAGCAGCTGATCGTCGGAGCAAAGCGGTTCACTCACAGAAGATCATACCACCACTGGGCCAACTAAAGCATTGATGCTTGGGTATCAGAGGAACAGAAAGACCACAGACTCAATCCCTGCCTCATACAGCAGGGGCAAAAAACAAGATTTCTATTTCCAACCTTGCAAACATGTTGACAGGCAGGACTAACAATGCTGAGTTAATTGGTGCTATTTCCATCTTCAGCAGACGGTCGTATCTCAACAGTATTTCTGTTGGGTGATGTCATAAATCGTCCTGCAATTTTTTTAAAAAAATTAAATTCAATTAAACATGGCTGCAAAAAGGAGAAGCTGTGAAGTTCACGCCAGCTCTCGAATCTTTGCTGCTGGTGTTCTCTAGCATTCTAATAGATTTATGCCCAGTTGGCCTCCCCATAAACCCACGTCAGCCTCAATCTACTCAGGTTGAAAGGTTACATCAAAAAAAAGAAACTAACTGTTCGGTGTTATGCTACTCTAAAGTTCTAATAGAAGAGAATATCTACATTTGGGGTCTATATCTGGGGTTGAACTGTGGGGGGTCCTTGGTGCTCTCTTGAGCTTGGTTGTTTGCTTGCAGACATTTCATGACCCTACTAGGTAACTTCATCACTGTGAGGGAAGATGAGGTTTGCTCTCTGTTTATAAACAGTAGCTTGCCTCACTGGTGCTGGTTGGGTGTGGTTTTCTCCTTAGAAGTTCCTTGACTGGGCTACTGTTTAATACCCTAATCAGGGAACTACCAGGAACTACTCACTATCACTGATAATTTTACCTAGCCTGGTAATGAAATGTCTGCAAGTAAACAAGTAAGAGTATCAATGACCTCATAGTCCTCTTCCTCCTCCTCCTCCTCCTCCTCCTCCTCTTCCTTCTCCTCCTCCACTCCACAAACCCAACTCCCTTTTAGCACTGATGATGTTACCTAGTTGGGTCATGAAACGTCTGTAAGAAAATAACCAAGCTCAGAAAGCACCAAACACCCCATTATTTTTTTTTTTATTACATTTATATGCCGCCCTTCTCCGAAGACTCAGGGCAGCTTACAATTTTTGGAGCGCAACCCAATGTGCTCAGCAATAGCCCTCATTCCATTGTATATGCCTGCTTATTACTAAGCGGCATTTTTACAAAGTCAGCTTATTGCCCCCAACCATCTTGGGTCCTCAGTTTACCTACCCCGAGAGGATGGAAGGCTGAGTCAACCTTGAGCCTGGTGGGATTCGAGCCTGCACTAATTGCAGGCAGCTGGAACTTAAGTGCTAGGCATTTAACAGCCTGCACCACCAAGGCTCAATTTATTTATTTATTTATTTATTTATTGATTTTAAGCACCCATCTCCCTAAGGACTCGGGGCAGCGTACAATAAAAACAATACAGTATTCAATTAAAAAGAGATTAAATCTAATAAGAAACCCAATTATAATCTAAAACACTAAAAACAGTCATTGAAACTCCCACGCACACACCCCTCAGTCCAGGTCAGCAAGTTGGAACAACCACGTTTTTAGGCCCCCAGCGGAAAGAGCGGAGGTCAGGGGCCATCCGAAGCTCCAGGGGCAGTTGGTTCCATAGGGTGGGTGCTCCCACAGAGAAGGCCCTACCCCGAGGGGTCGCCAGCCGACATTGTCTGGCTGACGGAACCCCGAGGAGGCCCTGTCTGTGAAAGTGCACAGGACGATGGGAAACAGTCACTGGCAGCAGGGTCTCCCATAGATATCCCGGTCCTAAGCCTTGAAGGGCTTTATAGGTCAAAACCAGCACCCTGAATCTCACCCGAGGGCAACGTAACCAGTGCAGCGCGCAGGAGGGGTGTAACATGGGAGTATCGACACTCCCATCACAACCCACGCCACTGCATTCTGGACCAGTTGAAGCCTCCGGGTGGTCCTCAAGGGCAGCCCCATGTACAGAGCATTGCAGTAGTCCAGACGGGAAGTGACGAGCGCATGAGTGACCGTACATAGGGCGTCTCAGTTCAGGTAGGGGCTCAACTGGCACACCAGGCGAATCTGGGCAAATACCCCCCTGGCCACGGCTCCCACCTGCTCCAGGAGGACCCCATAGTCTTCCTCTCCTCGACTCCACAAACCCAACTCCCTTCTAGCACTGATGATGTTACCTAGTTAGGTAATAAAATATCTGCAGGTAATATAACCAAGCTCAGAGAGCACCAAGGACTCCGTTCATCAATTCTGGGATCCATCCATAAAGTTTCCTGGTTGAATTGCTACTTTATGGATCTCTTCTCCCACAGAGGTTGTGCTCAGTTTTATTTCCCTGCCGGATGAAATATATAACTGCTTGAAGCAAGTATTCTAATGCCGTGTTTATTTTAAATTGGATTCTAAAAAAAAACAAAAAAACCCTCCAATATTGGTTTATGATACGGTCTGTGATTATTACTTCCTGCTCTGTGTTTTATAAATTGCTTTTATTGATTACACTGGGGAGAGACAAGCTGGTTTGAAAACTTTGATGGATGAAAAGTGGGATAAAACTAGCCTAATTTGAGGCATTTATAACACACCATTTGTATTTTCTATGCCTATGGAATAGGAGAATGTGGAGATGCCTGCCTATGAAAGAAGAATAAAGGAAAGGAAAGGTTGTAGGTGAGATTCAACGCATCTTGGAGCTGCCAAAGTTGAGGAACACTGATATAGAATCTCTTGCTTCAGAAGGGGGATGGACTAGAAGGTTCCTTCCAACTCTATTACTCTACTATTTCTGTCTAGTTTATTTTAACCTTGCCTCTTGAGATAAGGATAAAACAAGATGTTCCTTATTTTGTGTGTGTGTGTGTGTGTGTGTACACACACACACACACTGTTCTGACCCACGCCCTTTTCCAACAAATCAAACACAATCCAAATAGAACAGAAACCTTGTAATGCTTTTGCAAAATCATTAGCTGTGATAAGCACAAGCCTTGCCAAACTGTGCCAAAAGATAACAGACAAGAAATAATTTGCAATACAAGAATCTTCAAACACTAACTCAGGATACTGGAATGTCCACGAGGCTGGAGTTTCAAAACGTCTTTGCCTTCTGCAAAGAAGGTTAGTTTCACAGCTGGCTTTTATCTTCTTGAAGGAGGGGCCATTACCTTGCAGCCTTACTCCCAAGTCACCCGTGCTGTTACAGCTGCTCTTTCCTGTGAGCAATCCTGCATGCACATACTTGGCACAGGCTCCTCAGGAACCTCCTCATCGCTGCTGCCAGCCCCCACAATTTCTGAAGGCAGCAGTCCACTCCCTAATGGTCCTGGCCCCTCATCAGAGTCCTCACTCTCCTCAGCCGTCCACACCTGCTGCTGGCTAACCACAACACACACATACCCTTTTCATCCATCAGAGTAGGGCTGGAAGGGGCCTTGGAGGTCTTCTAGTCCAGCCCCCTGCTGAATCAGGAGACCATATAACCATTTTGGACAAGTTTTAAGTGGCCTTTTTTTAAAAAATTCATATTTATATGCCGCCCTTCTCCGGAGACTCAGGGCGGCTTACAATTTTTGGGATACAATCCAATGCACTCAGCAATAGCCTTCCTTCCATTGTATATGCCTGCTTATTACTAAGCGGCATTTTTACAAGGTCAGCTAATTGCCCCCAACAATCTTGGGTCCTCAGTTTACCTACCCCGAGAGGATGGAAGGCTGAGTCAACCTTGAGCCTGGTGGGATTCGAGCCTGCACTAATTGCAGGCAGCTGGAGCTAAGTGCTAGGCATTTAACAGCCTGCACCACCAAGGCCCTTGAAATTTCAGGCAGATTTTAAGTGCCCTTTGGAATCCAACCTCTTCCTGAATGTTTATGCTACAATTTTCAGATCACACATCAAGGCAAATTCAACAAAACGCATTGCAGAAAATAACATGGCCTGCCTAGCAGTTTGAAAGCATGCAAATGCGAGTAGATAAATAGGTACCATTCGGTGAGAAGGCAACAGCATTCCGTGAACCTTTGGCATACAGCCATGCCAGCCACATGACCGGGAAGTATCTTTGGACAATGCTGGTTCCTTGGCTATGAAACAGAGATGAGCACCCACACACCCCAAAGTCAGACACCACGGCACAGGGGAAGTCTTTACCTTTACCTTAATTATATTTTTAAAAAAAATACAGAAAAGGAGATGGATGAAGAAGTGTCCATATGGAAAGGAGGAATATTAGGATAAAAGTAAGAAAAAGCACTTGATTCTGAACAGAAGTTGACTAGAATAGAATGGATAGGGATGAGATAGAGTGGAGTGGAGTGGAGGAGTAGAAGGGGACAGGTTGTAGCAGGGATGGGCTACCCCTGCTATCGGTTTGCACCGGTTTGGGCAAACTGGATGTTAATTTTACATCTGGTTTGCTGAACCAGTAGTTGCAACAACTGGCTGGCCCTCCCACCCTGCCCATCCCAGGAGGCCATGGATCCAATGTAGACCTAAGGAGAAATTTCCTGGATTGGAGGCATATGAAACATACGAAGAATGGTTGCAGGAATTGGGTATGAAAAGAAGGACCAGGGGAGACATAAAATGGCATTTAGCACTAGCACTTAGACTTATATCCTGCTTCACAGTGCTTTACGGCCCTCTCTAAGCCATTTTTGCCCCCCAAACAATCTGGGTTCTCATTTTACCCACCTCAGAAGAGTGGAAGGCTGAGTCAACCTTGAGCCTGGTGGGATTTGAACTGCCAGATTGCAGGCAGCCGGCAGGCAGCAGAAGTAGCCTGCAGTACTGCACTCTAACCACTGCACCGCCATGGCTCATATAACAGAATGACAGAGTTGGAAGGGACCTTGTCGGTCATCTAATTCAACCCGCCTGCCCAAGCAGGAGACCCTACACCATTTCTGACAGGCCTAATTTGTGGGTGTGGCTTGCTGACTGGACATGGCTTGGTGGTCACGTGAATGGCTGGGTGTGGCTTGTATGTAAATATTGTAAATATTTATGTCAATATTGATTTTTTTTATTTTAAAAAGAGCAACTTTTACCCAAAAACAGGCAAAGCAGGCAGGCAGATTGAGTTGCTCACAGAATCACAGATTCACCCAGAGATCTACCATTCTGCAATCTGCTGCCTGAGTCTGCACTGAAAAATAGAAGCTTCAGTCCTAAGGAAGTTTCAGCTCTGCTTTCAGATTAGCTAGAAAGCAAGAAATCCAACAATTTCCTGCTTTCTATCTAATCTAAATATCCCTTCACAGTCGGAACAGCTGATGGTCAGGGGCAAAAGGAAAAATAGCAACTTACCAAAAATTAGGCAAAGGCACAGGGCAGGCAAGTTGGACGGCACGCATGCCAGGTAAGGCATGAGTGGGCAGGAGGGAGGGGTGAGGCCAGCCAGTGCGCAATTTGCCAGTTCTCTGATCTGCCCAGAATCGAACAACCGGTTCTATAGAACCGTCCAACCAAGTAGAATCCCACCCCTGATCTGTGCCCCCCGGGGTCACCTGAATAAGATAAGTGGGTGTGGAACAGTGGTGTGTTTCAAAAAATTTCCTACCGGTTTGGAGCTTGCTTCACACGCGCATGCACAGTGATTGAACTCCGCACTCTGAATCAAGGCTGGTGAGGTGGGCAGGCACGCCGTATCGCGACGCCGCACTCCAAACGATGAATCACGCATGCAAGGTTCAGAGACGGCCCTTCCCTGGTGAGCTGTGCTGTCTTTTAGCTCAGCTGAGGCACGGCCATCCGCTCTGCTGCACGAATCAGCTGAGGTAATAAACAGCAGAATATAGGAGAGGTGAGAGGTAACAGCGGGGGCAGGTGGGCAGAGCCAGTCAAAATTTTCCCTACCGGCTTTCCGAACCAGTCAAAAATTTTCCCTACCAGTCCGCCAGGACCAGTCAGAACCAGCTGAATACCACCACAGCTGTGGAACCTTCTTGGAAGTGCTGAAAGGACTGTGTTGTAAACAGGAGATAAGTGGTGTGGTACCCCTCCCCACTTGACCAGATGACCATCAGGAATACAAATCCTTCCATTCCCCGCCGTTCAGCCAGAACTGAAGAAGCTTCTTGGATGAGAAGCAAAATGTCTTCAAGGAAAAACAAAGAAAGTCCAGTTGCCTCTTGAAAAAAAACCACACACACACTTTGAGCTGGATGAGTGAGAATCTCCATCAACATGGATCTGATGGGCTTCTCATCCCCTATGTTTATTTATTTATTTTATTTGCTTGTCAAGCATGCATGAGAAAACAAGTATAAATATGAACAGGTATAAGTATATGCATAATAAATGTGTATGAATAAAATGGGAACAGTAGGACAGGGACGGAAGGCATGTTGGTGCCCTTATGCACACCCCTTATAGCTCTTAGGAATGGAGTGAGGTCCACGGTAGACAGTTTAAGGTTAAAGTTTTGGGGTTTGAGGATGTAACAACAGGGTCGGGAGTGAGTTCCAGGCATTGCTCACTCTGTTGCTGAAGTCGTATTTTCTGCAATCGAGTTTGGAGCGGTTTCCTTTGAGTTTGTATCTATTGTTTGCCTGTGTGTTCTTGGTTGAAGCGAAGTAGTCATTGACAAGTAGGACGTTGTAGCACACAATTCTGTGTTAGGTCAGACTGTAGGCGGCATAGTTCTAAGTTGTCCAGCTCCAAAATTTCAAGCCGGGTGGCATAAGGCATTCTATTGCAAGCTGAGGAGTGGAGGACTCTCCTCGTGAAATACAACAGGCCCAGATGAATGTGACGCAAAAAGAGAATATTCTTTTTATTTTATTTTCATTTTCCACTCTTTTTCCCCACCAAGGGGTGCGAATGCAGCAGGCTTAGAGTGACCCCTACTGGCAAAAGGATAGCAAGCTATTGCACGGTGCTTCACAAAATTCTACATAAACATACAGTGTACCCACATAGCAAAAGGAAAAATATATTACCTTGGAAGGAATAAAAGGTACATGAAAGGAGCTATTTTTAAAAATATTTGAGTGTGTAGGTGGGAAAGAGATGGCAGAAAAGCACATCTGTTCCCATCCCAAAAGAAATAAAACCCCAAAACCCAGCCCCAAGGAGTTGGGGAAAACACAGATTTGTTCGTGTGATGCAAACAGACACTAGCAAGATTTAGGCAGCTTGTTAGGGATTGCTGGAGAGGTTTTACCTACCATTTATGTAGACAAGTTGTTCCCCATTCTGCAAGAAGAGGCTGAAGGAATTTTCCAGATTATCTAATATTGTCTCATGTGATCTTGTTGTTTTGAGATTCTGGATGTTGAGACTCTGAAAGACTGCAGAGAAGAACAACCAGGATGCTGAGGGGACTGGAGACTAAAACATATAAAGAACGGTTGCTGGAACTGGGTATGTCTAGTTTAATGAAGAGAAGGACCAGGGTAACATGATGGAAGTCTTCCAATATCTTGCCAAGGGAGAAGAGGTAGTCTGCCTATTTTCCAAAGCACCTGAAGGCAGGACAAGAAGCAACAGGTGGAAATTAATCAAGGAGAGAAGCAATTCTGAAATTAAGGAGAAATTTCCTGACAGTGAGAACAATTAACCAGTGGAACTCCTTGCCTCCAGAATAATAGACTAACAAAGTTGGAAGGGACTTTGAAGACAAAGAAAGAGTCAAGTTATTCTCCAAAGCACCAAGGCAGGACAAGAAACAATGGATGGAAACTAATCAAGGAGAAAACCAACCAAAGAAACAAGGAGAAACTTCCTGACAGTGAGAACAATTAACCAGTAGAACAACTTGCCACCAGAAGTTGTGAATTCTCCAACACTGGAAGTTTTTAAGAAGAGATTGGACAGCCATTTGTCTGAAGTGGTATAGGGCAGTGGTCACCAACTGGTGGCCCGTGGACCACTGGTGGTTCGTGAGAAAATTTTGATGGCCTGCAGAAAAATTATTTGCATATTTATATTGCACTAAATCAGGGGTCCTCAAATTACGGCTCCTGGACTGGATACGTGCAATGAATGTTTGTCTTGCTGCAGAGAGTCTCCCTCTTTGGGGTCTTTTTGTGCGGGTCGGAGTGGGGCAGAAATTCCGACTTGGGATCTGCTTCAGCCTCCTGGTGCAGGGCTTTGGCGAAGGCTGAGGGAAGGGCCACTGGTGGTGAAGACGGAGGGCCTCGTTCCAGTGAGACTGCATCATGGCCTAGGACTGGCTGACCATCTCAGCACGCTGAGCCTCCAGGTGCCCGGACCTGGCCTTGCACTCCCGCAGGTCTTCCCTCTGCTTGGAAAGCCTATGCTTGTAGTCCTCAGTGAGGTGCTTCT
>CM019150.1:217067040-217091028 GCA_009733165.1 Naja naja | reverse complement strand
ATAATTTTACCTAGCCTGGTAATGAAATGTCTCAAGTAAACAAGTAAAGTATCAATGATCATAGTCCTCTTCCTCCTCCTCCTCCTCCTCCTCCTCTTCCTTCTCCTCCTCCACTCCACAAACCCAACTCCTTTTAGCACTGATGATGTTACCTAGTTGGGTCATGAAACGTCTGTAAGAAAATAACCAAGCTCAGAAAGCACCAAACACCCCATTATTTTTTTTTTTATTACATTTATATGCCGCCCTTCTCCGAAGACTCAGGGCAGCTTACAATTTTGAGGCGCAACCCAATGTGTGCCAGCAATAGCCCTCATTCCATTGTATATGCCTGCTTATTGCCTGGCATTTTACAAAGTCAGCTTATTGCCCCAACCATCTTGGGTCCTCAGTTTACCTACCCCGAGAGGATGGAAGGCTGAGTCAACCTTGAGCCTGGTGGGATTCAGCCTGCACTAATTGCAGGCAGCTGGAACTTAAGTGCTAGGCATTTAACAGCCTGCACCACCGCTCAATTTATTTATTTATTTATTTATTTATTGGATTTTAAGCCCCCATCTCCCTAAGGACTCGCAGCGTACAATAAAACAATACAGTATTCAATAAAAAGAGATTAAATCTAAAGAAACCCAATTATAATCTAAAACACTAAAACAGTCATTGAAACTCCCACGCACACACCCCTCAGTCCAGGTCAGCAAGTTGGAACAACCACGTTTTAGGCCCCAGCGGAAAGAGAGCGGAGGTCAGGGGCCATCCAGCTCCAGGGGCAGTTGGTTCCATAGGGTGGGTGCTCCCACAGAGAAGGCCCTACCTCGGGGGTCGCCAGCCGACATTGTCTGGCTGACGGAACCCGAGGAGGCCCTGTCTGTGAAAGTGCACAGGACGATGGGAAACAGTCACTGGCAGCAGGGTCTCCCATAGATATCCCGGTCCTAAGCCTTGAAGGGCTTTATAGGTCAAAACCAGCACCCTGAATCTCACCCGAGGGCAACAGTAACCAGTGCAGCGCACGCAGGAGGTGTAACATGGGAGTATCGGACACTCCCCCATCACACCACTGCATTCTGGACCAGTTGAAGCCTCCTGGTGGTCTCAAGGGCAGCCCCATGTACAGAGCAGTCCAGACGGGAAGTGACGCGCCATGAGTGACCGCACATAGGCGTCTCAGTTCAGGTAGGGGCTCAACTGGCACACCAGGCTAATCTGGGCAAATACCCCTGGCCACGGCTCCCACCTGCTCCAGGAGGACCCCATAGTCTTCCTCTCCTCACTCCACAAACCCAACTCCCTTCTAGCACTGATGATGTTACCTAGTTAGGTAATAAAATATCTGCAGGTAATATAACCAAGCTCAGAGAGCACCAAGGACTCCGTTCATCAATTCTGGGATCCATCCATAAAGTTTCCTGGTTGAATTGCTACTTTATGGATCTCTTCTCCCACAGAGGTTGTGCTCAGTTTTATTTCCCTGCGGATGAAATATATAACTGCTTGAAGCAAGTATTCTAATGCCGTGTTTATTTTAAATTGATTCTAAAAACAAAAACCCTCCAATATTGGTTTATGATACGGTCTGTGATTATTACTTCCTGCTCTGTGTTTTATAAATTGCTTTTATTGATTACACTGGGGAGAGACAAGCTGGTTTGAAAACTTTGATGGATGAAAAGTGGGATAAAACTAGCCTAATTTGAGGCATTTATAACACACCATTTGTATTTTCTATGCCTATGGAATAGGAGAATGTGGAGATGCCTGCCTATGAAAGAAGAATAAAGGAAAGGAAAGGTTGTAGGTGAGATTCAACGCATCTTGGAGCTGCCAAAGTTGAGGAACACTGATATAGAATCTCTTGCTTCAGAAGGGGATGGACTAGAAGGTTCCTTCCAACTCTATTACTCTACTATTTCTGTCTAGTTTATTTTAACCTTGCCTCTTGAGATAAGGATAAAACAAGATGTTCCTTATTTGTGTGTGTGTGTGTGTACACACACACACACACTGTTCTGACCCACGCCTTTTCCAACAAATCAAACACAATCCAAATAGAACAGAAACCTTGTAATGCTTTTGCAAAATCATTAGCTGTGATAAGCACAAGCCTTGCCAAACTGTGCCAAAAGATAACAGACAAGAAATAATTTGCAATACAAGAATCTTCAAACACTAACTCAGGATACTGGAATGTCCACGAGGCTGGAGTTTCAAAACGTCTTTGCCTTCTGCAAAGAAGGTTAGTTTCACAGCTGGCTTTTATCTTCTTGAAGGAGGGGCCATTACCTTGCAGCCTTACTCCCAAGTCACCCGTGCTGTTACAGCTGCTCTTTCCTGTGAGCAATCCTGCATGCACGCATACTTGGCACAGGCTCCTCAGGAACCTCCTCATCGCTGCTGCCAGCCCCACAATTTCTGAAGGCAGCAGTCCACTCCCTAATGGTCCTGGCCCCTCATCAGAGTCCTCACTCTCCTCAGCCGTCCACACCTGCTGCTGGCTAACCACAACACACACATACCCTTTTCATCCATCAGAGTAGGGCTGGAAGGGGCCTTGGAGGTCTTCTAGTCCAGCCCCTGCTGAATCAGGAGACCATATAACCATTTTGGACAAGTTTTAAGTGGCCTTTTTAAAAATTCATATTATATGCAGCCCTTCTCCGGAGACTCAGGCTGCTTACAATTTTTGGGATACAATCCAATGCACTCAGCAATAGCCTTCCTTCCATTGTATATGCCTGCTTATTACTAAGCGGCATTTTTACAAGGTCAGCTAATTGCCCCCAACAATCTTGGGTCCTCAGTTTACCTACCCCGAGAGGATGGAAGGCTGAGTCAACCTTGAGCCTGGTGGGATTCGAGCCTGCACTAATTGCAGGCAGCTGGAGCTAAGTGCTAGGCATTTAACAGCCTGCACCACCAAGGCCCTTTGAAATTTCAGGCAGATTTTAAGTGCCCTTTGGAATCCAACCTCTTCCTGAATGTTTATGCTACAATTTTCAGATCACACACAAGGCAAATTCAACAAAAACGCATTGCAGAAAATAACATGGCCTGCCTAGCAGTTTGAAAGCATGCAAATGCGAGTAGATAAATAGGTACCATTCGGTGAGAAGGCAACAGCATTCCGTGAACCTTTGGCATACAGCCATGCCAGCCACATGACCGGAAGTATCTTTGGACAATGCTGGTTCCTTGGCTATGAAACAGAGATGAGCACCCACACACCCCAAAGTCAGACACCACGGCACAGGGGAAGTCTTTACCTTTACCTTAATTATATTTTTAAAAAAAATACAGAAAAAGGAGATGGATGAAGAAGTGTCCATATGGAAAGGAGGAATATTAGGATAAAAGTAAGAAAAAGCACTTGATTCTGAACAGAAGTTGACTAGAATAGAATGGATAGGGATGAGATAGAGTGGAGTGGAGTGGAGGAGTAGAAGGGGACAGGTTGTAGCAGGGATGGGCTACCCCTGCTATCGGTTTGCACCGGTTTGGGCAAACTGGATGTTAATTTTACATCTGGTTTGCTGAACCAGTAGTTGCAACAACTGGCTGGCCCTCCCACCCTGCCCATCCCAGGAGGCCATGCGGATCCAATGTAGACCTAAGGAGAAATTTCCTGGATTGGAGGCATATGAAACATCTGAAGAATGGTTGCAGGAATTGGGTATGAAAAGAAGGACCAGGGGAGACATAAAATGGCATTTAGCACTAGCACTTAGACTTATATCCTGCTTCACAGTGCTTTACGGCCCTCTCTAAGCCATTTTTGCCCCCCAAACAATCTGGGTTCTCATTTTACCCACCTCAGAAGAGTGGAAGGCTGAGTCAACCTTGAGCCTGGTGGGATTTGAACTGCCAGATTGCAGGCAGCCGGCAGGCAGCAGAAGTAGCCTGCAGTACTGCACTCTAACCACTGCACCGCCATGGCTCATATAACAGAATGACAGAGTTGGAAGGGACCTTGTCGGTCATCTAATTCAACCCGCCTGCCCAAGCAGGAGACCCTACACCATTTCTGACAGGCCTAATTTGTGGGTGTGGCTTGCTGACTGGACATGGCTTGGTGGTCACGTGAATGGCTGGGTGTGGCTTGTATGTAAATATTGTAAATATTTATGTCAATATTGATTTTTTTTATTTTAAAAAGAGCAACTTTTACCCAAAAACAGGCAAAGCAGGCAGGCAGATTGAGTTGCTCACAGAATCACAGATTCACCCAGAGATCTACCATTCTGCAATCTGCTGCCTGAGTCTGCACTGAAAAATAGAAGCTTCAGTCCTAAGGAAGTTTCAGCTCTGCTTTCAGATTAGCTAGAAAGCAAGAAATCCAACAATTTCCTGCTTTCTATCTAATCTAAATATCCCTTCACAGTCGGAACAGCTGATGGTCAGGGGCAAAAAAAGGAAAAATAGCAACTTACCAAAAATTAGGCAAAGGCACAGGGCAGGCAAGTTGGACGGCACGCATGCCAGGTAAGGCATGAGTGGGCAGGGAGGGGAGGGGTGAGGCCAGCCAGTGGCGCAATTTGCCAGTTCTCTGATCTGCCCAGAATCGTAACAACCGGTTCTATAGAACCGGTCCAACCAAGTAGAATCCCACCCCTGATCTGTGCCCCCCGGGGTCACCTGAATAAGATAAGTGGGTGTGGAACAGTGGTGTGTTTCAAAAAAAATTTCCTACCGGTTTGGAGCTTGCTTCACACGCGCATGCACAGTGATTGAACTCCGCACTCTGAATCAAGGCTGGTGAGGTGGGCAGGCACGCGTATCGCACGCGCACTCCAAACGCATGAATCACGCATGCGCAAGGTTCAGAGACGGCCCTTCCCTGGTGAGCTGTGCTGTCTTTTAGCTCAGCTGAGGCACGGCCATCCGCTCTGCTGCACGAATCAGCTGAGGTAATAAACAGCAGAATATAGGAGAGGTGAGAGGTAACAGCGGGGGCAGGTGGGCAGAGCCAGTCAAAATTTTCCCTACCGGCTTTCCGAACCAGTCAAAAATTTTCCCTACCAGTCCGCCAGGACCAGTCAGAACCAGCTGAATACCACCACAGCTGTGGAACCTTCTTGGAAGTGCTGAAAGGACTGTGTTGTAAACAGGAGATAAGTGGTGTGGTACCCCTCCCCACTTGACCAGATGACCATCAGGAATACAAATCCTTCCATTCCCCGCCGTTCAGCCAGAACTGAAGAAGCTTCTTGGATGAGAAGCAAAATGTCTTCAAGGAAAAACAAAGAAAGTCCAG
Source organism: Naja naja (assembly GCA_009733165.1). Lineage (NCBI taxonomy): Eukaryota > Metazoa > Chordata > Lepidosauria > Squamata > Elapidae > Naja > Naja naja. The sequence goes on along the minus strand of CM019150.1, from coordinate 217,085,777 downwards.
TTGCCTCTTGAAAAAAAACCACACACACACTTTGAGCTGGATGAGTGAGAATCTCCATCAACATGGATCTGATGGGCTTCTCATCCCCTATGTTTATTTATTTATTTTATTTGCTTGTCAAGCATGCATGAGAAAACAAGTATAAATATGAACAGGTATAAGTATATGCATAATAAATGTGTATGAATAAAATGGGAACAGTAGGACAGGGACGGAAGGCATGTTGGTGCCCTTATGCACACCCCCTTATAGCTCTTAGGAATGGAGTGAGGTCCACGGTAGACAGTTTAAGGTTAAAGTTTTGGGGGTTTGAGGATGTAACAACAGGGTCGGGGAGTGAGTTCCAGGCATTGCTCACTCTGTTGCTGAAGTCGTATTTTCTGCAATCGAGTTTGGAGCGGTTTCCTTTGAGTTTGTATCTATTGTTTGCCTGTGTGTTCTTGCGGTTGAAGCCGAAGTAGTCATTGACAAGTAGGACGTTGTAGCACACAATTCTGTGTTAGGTCAGACTGTAGGCGGCATAGTTCTAAGTAGTCCAGCTCCAAAATTTCAAGCCGGGTGGCATAAGGCATTCTATTGCAAGCTGAGGAGTGGAGGACTCTCCTCGTGAAATACAACAGGCCCAGATGAATGTGACGCAAAAAGAGAATATTCTTTTTATTTTATTTTCATTTTCTCCACTCCTTTTTTCCCCACCAAGGGGTGCGAATGCAGCAGGCTTAGAGTGACCCCTACTGGCAAAAGGATAGCAAGCTATTGCACGGTGCTTCACAAAATTCTACATAAACATACAGTGTACCCACATAGCAAAAAGGAAAAATATATTACCTTGGAAGGGAATAAAAGGTACATGAAAGGAGCTATTTTTTAAAAAATATTTGAGTGTGTAGGTGGGAAAGAGATGGCAGAAAAGCACATCTGTTCCCATCCCAAAAGAAATAAAACCCCAAAACCCAGCCCCAAGGAGTTGGGGAAAACACAGATTTGTTCGTCGTGATGCAAACAGACACTAGCAAGATTTAGGCAGCTTGTTAGGGATTGCTGGAGAGGTTTTACCTACCCGATTTATGTAGACAAGTTGTTCCCCATTCTGCAAGAAGAGGCTGAAGGAATTTTCCAGATTATCTAATATTGTCTCATGTGATCTTGTTGTTTTGAGATTCTGGATGTTGAGACTCTGGAAAGACTGCAGAGAAGAACAACCAGGATGCTGAGGGGACTGGAGACTAAAACATATAAAGAACGGTTGCTGGAACTGGGTATGTCTAGTTTAATGAAGAGAAGGACCAGGGGTAACATGATGGAAGTCTTCCAATATCTTGCCAAGGGAGAAGAGGTAGTCTGCCTATTTTCCAAAGCACCTGAAGGCAGGACAAGAAGCAACAGGTGGAAATTAATCAAGGAGAGAAGCAATTCTGAAATTAAGGAGAAATTTCCTGACAGTGAGAACAATTAACCAGTGGAACTCCTTGCCTCCAGAATAATAGACTAACAAAGTTGGAAGGGACTTTGAAGACAAAGAAGAGGGAGTCAAGTTATTCTCCAAAGCACCCGAAGGCAGGACAAGAAACAATGGATGGAAACTAATCAAGGAGAAAACCAACCAAAGAAACAAGGAGAAACTTCCTGACAGTGAGAACAATTAACCAGTAGAACAACTTGCCACCAGAAGTTGTGAATTCTCCAACACTGGAAGTTTTTAAGAAGAGATTGGACAGCCATTTGTCTGAAGTGGTATAGGGCAGTGGTCACCAACTGGTGGCCCGTGGACCACTGGTGGTTCGTGAGAAAATTTTGATGGCCTGCAGAAAAATTATTTGCATATTTATATTGCACTAAATCAGGGGTCCTCAAATTACGGCTCCTGGACTGGATACGTGCAATGAATGTTTGTCTTGCTGCAGAGAGTCTCCCTCTTTGGGGTCTTTTGTGTGGTCGGAGTGGGGCAGAAATTCCGACTTGGGATCTGCTTCAGCCTCCTGGTGCAGGGCTTTGGGCGAAGGCTGGAGGGAAGGGCCACTGGTGGTGAAGACGGAGGGCCTCGTTCCAGTGAGACTGCATCATGGCCTAGGACTGGCTGACCATCTCAGCACGCTGAGCCTCCAGGTGCCCGGACCTGGCCTTGCACTCCCGCAGGTCTTCCCTCTGCTTGGAAAGCCTATGCTTGTAGTCCTCAGTGAGGTGCTTCTGCTGAGCCTCCTTCTCGTCCAGATCCAATTGGAACTGCTTTGCCAACTCTTTCTCGTGGTGGCTGCTTAGCTCCAACATCTGCTTCCTGTTGGGGCCTTAAGGAGCCCAGGTGGAGAGGTGAGGAGTGGCTGGGAGGGGAGGGGCAAGTAGAGGCCGGCGAGGCGCCCCTCCACGTGAGTGACATCAGGTTGGCCACACCCACCCAGTCACATGACCTAGCCACGCCTACCCAGCCGCTCATTAGGCAGCTCGTATTAGTGGTCTGTGGGATTTAAAATTATGAATTTAGCGGTCCCTAAGGTCCAAAAGGTTGGTGACGCCTGGTATAGGGTAGGAAACCCAAGCAGGGGGGTGGACTAGAAGACCTCAAGGTCCCTTCCAACGCTGTTATTCTATGTTTGCATTCATCACAATTGAAAGGAAAAGGGTGGCAAATTACTGTTTGTCTCATGGTGATAAGGCCTGGATCTGTTAAGTCAAAATAAGGGTAGAGACGGAAAAATTGAGGGCAACTGATGATGAAGATCTTGCATTAGGAATGGGAAGACCTCTGTTCTCTTCCCTGCTGAGTCAGAAGGTTTGTGGGGGATCTGGGACCAGTTAAGAGAGCCAGGGTGGTGCCGGGATCAAGGCACAAGAGATACCTCATGGTTGATTTCTCCAGATGTGGTTTGGCTATTAATTCTCCCAAGTCAAGACTGAGTAGGACTATGCGGTACTTCTGATTCCATTTTTAGGAGATGCTTCGGAGAACATTTGCTAGACCAATACTCAAATACAGCTCGTCAGTCTGGAACCCACATTACATATTTGATATTAACACAGTTGAGAAAGTCCAGAAATATTTCACAAGAAGAGTTCTCCACTCCTCTACTTGTTGCAGAATATCTTATGCCACCAGACTTGAAATTCTAGACCTAGAAAACCTAGAACTACTTCAGTCCGATCTAAGTATAGTATATAAAATCATACATTGCAATGTCCTACTTGTCAATGAATACTTCAGCTTCAACCACAACAATACAAGAGCACACAATAGATACAAACTCAAGGTTTATTTATTTATTTATTTTATTTATGAGATTTATATGCCTCCCTATCTCCCTGAGGACTCAGGGTGGTTTACAATACTAAAAACAGTACAATATAAATATTAAAAAAATTAATTAAACCAGGAATCTCATAAATCAATTAAAAATTAAAAAACAACCACTAAAACCACTAACCCCACCCCCCCTTCAGTTTGGGTAGGCTAGTTAGAACAGCCAAGTTATTAGGCCACGGAGGAAGGATCGGAGGTCAGGGGCCACCCGGAGCTCCAGGGGTAGTTGGTTCCAAAGGGTGGGTGCCCCCACAGAGAAGGCCCTACCCCTGGGGGCGGCCAGCCGGCATTGCCTGGCTGACGGCATCCTGAGCAGGCCCTGCCGGTGGGAGCGCATGGGTCATCAGGAAGCTGTTATCGGCAGTAGGGTTTCCTGCAAATACCCCGGTCCAATGCCATGGTTAACCGCACCAAACATGATTGCAGGAAATACAACTTCAGCAACAGAGTGGTCAATGTCTAGAATACTCTACCTGACTCTGTGGTTTCTTCCCCAAACCCCCAAAACTTTAACCTTAGACTGTCTACTATTGACCTCACCCCTTTCCTAAGAGGTCTGTAGGGGGCGTAGCATAAGCGCACCAATGTGCCTACCGTCCCTGTCCTATTGTTTCTTTTATTTTCTTATATGTATCCATCTCATGTATTCATAACTAAGTTTATCCTTATACCTATTCTCTTGTAAGCGATTGACAAATCAAATAAATAAATAAAATAAATAAAACATGAGTCAATAGGAATGTGACACTTGTGAACAAGACTTTAATACAGTGGCCATGAAGTCCTATGTTCACATTCTGACAGACAGCCTCCTTCAATTATCAAATCTGCCCCCTTGGCTCTCAGTCTTCCTGGGGATATTACCAGATTCTTCTCTATCAGACCTCCTGATCTGATCCCAAGCATGGTCCCATATCTACTGGGATCTTACCCCAGTCAAGAAATTACCAACTCAATGAACAACAGCCTAATCAAGGAAGCACCAAAAACACGCCCACCAACACTCACAAGGCAAGCCACTAGTATAGAAACAGAGCCAATCTCACTCCTCTCTAGCATTGATGATGTTCCCTAGTTGGGTCATGAAACATCTGCAAAAGGGAAATAACTGAATAACAGAGCTGGAAGGAATCTTGAAGGTCTTCTAGTAAAAAAATCAAGCTCAAAGGGAATCAAAGACCCCATAGCTCTCCTCTCCTCTTTCTTCCACAAGCATCACTCTCTTCTAGCACTGATGATGTTACCTAGTTGGGTCATGAAACTTCTGCAGGGAAGCAACCAAGCTCAGAGAGCACCAAGGACCCCACAGTCCTCCTCCTCCTCCTGTTGCTCCTTCTCCTCTTCTTCTTCCTCTCCTCTTTCTGCCACAAGCATCACTCCCTTCTAGCACTGATGATGTTACCTAGTTGGGTCATGAAACATCTGCAAGGAAACAGCCAAGCTCAGAAAGCACCAAGGGCCCCACAGTTCTCCTTTTCCTCCTCTTCCTCTTCTCCTTCCTCCACTTCACAAATCCCACTCCTGTCTAGCACTGATGAGGTTAGCTAGTTGCAGAGGCGGGATTCTACCAGTTCAGACCGGTTCTATAGAACCGGTTGTTATGATTCTGCGCAGTTCGGAGAACTGGCAAATTGTGCCCCTGGATGGCCCCACCCCTCTCTGCCCACTCCTCCCCTCCTCACCCAGTCAGTCCTTCTTGTACATGAGCAACATCGCACACATGCCCAATATTGCTGACTGCATTCTCCTCCACCCAGTCACTCCTTAAGGTATTTCTTCCCCCCTTCCTGACGATCAGCTGTTCCAATGATCAGCTGTGCCAGGATCCCCCTTGCTGTCTTACTGCTTCACCCAGGAGGCTTCCCTGAGGCCCAGAAGGCAAAAAGTGGCACGGTGGATGGGGATGGGAGGAGCTGTGCCCTCCCACTCCATTTTTCGCCTTTCTGGGCCCCAGGGAAGTCTTCTGGGAGCAAAACACCCCCCAGGAGGCTTCCCTGAGGCCCAAAAGGCTTCCCTGAGGCCCAGAAGGCGCAAAAATGGAGCACAGGGGTGCTGCGCGGCCCTCCCAGGCTCCATTTTTTGCCTTCCTAGGCCCCAGGGAAGTTTCCTGGGAGCAAAAATGCCCCCAGAAGGCTTCCCTGAGGCCCAAGAGACAAAAAAAATAAGGGGGGCTGAAAAAGAAGCCACGCCTACCCAGTCACATGGCCACACCCGCAGAACCAGTTGTTAAAAAAATTGAATCCCACCCCTGCCTAGTTGGGTCATGAAATGTGTCATGCCCCTGGTGGAGACTGATTCTGAGGGAGGGGAGGAACAGCTGACAGGGAGTGGAAGTGTGGCTCTGGAGGTTGTGGAGTGGGCTGGGGAAGGGCAGAGTCTGGCTGGGCAGTCAGAGGAAGACCCAGGCCCATCCTTTCTCCATCCTAGGGCACGCTGGAAAGAGAGGATAAGGAAGAGATGTGGTCTACTAGGGAGGAGAGGGCCTTGATCCTCTTCTTGGGCTGCAGCTGTGACAACTGGATAAGAGGACAGACATGCGTAGGGGCGAGTGCTGGAAACAAAGCATGGAAATATCTCTAGTTTATTGTTCCTCTCTGAGTTTGGTGTTCTTCCCAGTGTGTGTTATGATATCTGTGGACATCTTCAAGCCCTTATGTTGCCTGGTTTGTGTTGTTTTTTACTCTTTAAAATTTAAACGGCATTTCCTCCTTCTTGTAACTGCTTGTGTGGGAGTTTTTTTTGTCTCCAGTCAAGGATATTTGGAGCTTGGAAGCAAAGTGAAGGAACATATGGGCTTCACCTGTTTTTTGTGACTGTTTTGTATCCCACCCTGGGTCATCACAAAATGCCTGCAAAAAAGAACAATAGCCAAGCTCAGGGCGCACTAAGGACCCCATATCTGCTTTCTCCCCCCTCCCACATTGTGATTCCCTACTTTCCTAGGTCAGCTTGAATTCTGGTATTAGAAGTTGCCTCTTTCCACACACGCTCCCAAGGAGAACATCTGAGGGTTTTAAACCTATAAAGCCCTTCATAGCTTGGGTCCAGGGTATTTGCAGAAGTGCCTCCTACCAGCATCGAAGTTCCAATTGCCCAGTGTGCACCCACAGGCAGGGCCTCCTGGGGGTGCCATCAACCAGACAATGTCAGTTGCTGGTCCCCTGGGGGAGGGCCTTCTCTGTGGGAGCACCCACCCTGTGGAACCAGCTGCCCCTGGAGCTACGGTTGGCTCCCGACCTACATTCCTTCCGCCGCGATCTAAAGACCTGACTATTTTTACAGGCCGGCCTGGAGCGAGGGAGATTGGGGCTTTTAATCAGATATTTTAGTATTTATTCTATTTGTTATTTGGATTGGACTAATATTTTTAACTAATTATGTATGTATATTCTTGTGTGAGCTGCTCCAAGTCCCCCCGGAGATGGGGCAGCATATAAATCCAAATAAACATAAACAAACATAAACAAAAATGAGAATCTTCTCACCACTCGTCTCACTTACCAAACAAAGCCAAGTGCATGAAAAATACAGCCAGCAGAACAGTTCATGAAGAAATAGATTATTTGCCCAACTGAGCCCAACGTGGAGAGAAATTAAGTTTGCAGAAGAAGGGGGAGCTGACATTTGCTGGATGCAGAGGGGCAGGAGAGGGGCTGCTGTTGCTGAGACTGGCAGTGATGAAATAAACAAGGAACACAAAGCTAATAAATCAGGCTGTCTGAGAGGCACAGGCGGAGTCGAGCCGAGAGACTCCAGTGCCAGCAGGCAGCTTATAACTGAGATTCTTCAGTAAATCATGATTATGATTTTTTCCCCCTGAAATGAGGTGGTGATTAACAGCCCAGCTTGATAAAAAAAGGAAGGTGGTTAGGCTCGCTACAAAAGCCCATGCTCTGATAATGCAACCATCTTGATCTATGTTGCATGCCGAGGCATTTCCAAAGTAGCTGTTTTATTTTGCTAACTCACCCAGCCTGGTGCACACCTGCTGAGGTTGGACAGATGGATTTGCAAAAACTGCTCTTCTGTGCTTTTCGTCGCTGAACCTTTTGTGGGAAGCCCCCCTCCCCTTTCCTCCACCCACAAAGAATGAAACATTTTGGGAAATAAGGCAAAATATTATATTTCCCCGAAGGAGAAATGGAGAAACGTGTTTTTAGAGGCAGAAAGCAGCCCCCTCCCCAGTCTTTCTTAAACAGCAGATGCCAGCACTTAAGGAGATAAAGAGCTTGCTGAAAGAGGAAGCCAACTATCTAGAGGGCTCTATTCATAAGCAAAGCAAATACTGCAGGCAGAAGCCCATTCAAGACAGGAGGTTTCGAAGGTCCTTGCAGCAAAGTTTGACAGCTAACAAAAGCAGACTGGTAGGAGCAGCCCCTCACCCCAAGATCCAACACAGGACAAAAGTCATTAGCCACAATAGGAATTGCCCAACACCCTTTCAGAACACAAGCCCTCTTCATTGCATAACTCCCCACTGCCCCCAGCAACATTTTAAGACCTGTATAAAAATCCTGGCACCCATCTAAGCTAGTTGGTCAGCTGCCCCAGGACCTCAAACCCTGCTAGTTCTGCATCATCAACAAACGGACCTTCTTTCCAATCAGCCTCCAGCTTCTATTTTGTTTCTAGCATCTTTCTCCTGGCTTGGAACTGAAACCATATGGATTTTTCTTCTGATACTTTGGCACTTTGGAATGGAATGGAATGGAATAATAGAATAGAATAGAATAGAATAGAATAGAATAGAATAGAATAGAATAGAATAGAATTCTTTATTGGCCAAGTGTGATTGGACACACAAGGAATTTGTCTTGCTGCAAATGCTCTCAGTGTACATAAAAGAAAAGATACATTCGTCAAGAGTCAAGAATCATCAGGTACAACACTTAATAATAGTCATAGGGTACAATAAGCAATCAAATCATACTAGGAAACAGTCAATATAAATCGTAAGGATACAAGTGACAAAGTTACAGTCATACAGTCACAAGTGGGAGGGGATGGGCGATAATGAGTGATGAGAAGATTAATAGTAACAGTAGTGCAGACTTTGTAAATAGTTGGACAGTGTTGAGGGAATTATTTGTTTAGCAGAGTGAAGGTGTTTGGGAAAAAACTGTCCTTGTGTCTAGTTGTTCTGGTGTGCGTTGTTTTGAGGATAAGAGTTGAAACAGTTTATGCCCAAGATGTGAGGGGTCTGTAGATATTTTCACAGCCATCTTTTTGACTCATGCAGTATACAGGTCCTCAATGGAAGGGGAAGGAAGGAAGGAAGATAGGGGAAGGAGGAAGTAAAGAAAGATAGGGGAAGGAAGGAAGATAGGGGAAGGATGGGAGAGAGGGAGGCTGTCAAGATACACTTTAAAATAGAGAGCTATGTCAAGAGATAAATTAATATACCAAAATGAATAATGCAAAAGAGGGGGCATGCAAAATCTATGCAATTTGCATAATGAGTCATAAATTGCAGTGTGCATAATTTATACAGCAGTTGTGCAAAAGCTGTCCATTTGTGGACATGGCAGAATTCAATCTGTCTTTTCGAGATCCAGTTTTTAAGCTCAGCCATCCAGGGCCTCCCACAAAGACCAAACCCTGCCAAAGATCAGATGCCAGGTTGCTTAGCTTGCCGGAGGCAGGAGCACAAGGAAATGGGATTCCAGGAATTTAGGCAAGGAAATGGTAAAAAGAAACATCTTCTCTACCAACCACCACAAGAATTAAACTAAGGGGAAAAAAACCCAAAACTTTACTGCAATGTGACTTCCAACCCCCCCCCACACATCTTTCAAATGCTTTGCAAAATCAGCTTGGTTGAAGGTGTCCAAGCATTTCCTCTGGCAGAAGTAAGAAAAGAAGTCTGAGCAGAAACAGATTTTTTTAATGCAATTTGAGCGACATATTGAGAAAGCTAATTAGATACTGTACAAAACCAGCTTCAATCACTTTGATTGATCACTCAGAAGTGAGGTGGAAGGGACCTTGGAGGTCTTCTAGTCCAACCCCCTGCTCAAGCAGTAGACTCTGTACCCTTTCAGACAAATGGTTATCCAATCTCTTCTTTAAAACTTCCAGTGTTGGAGCTCCCACAACTTCTAGAGGCAAGTTGTTCCACTGGTTAATTGTTCTCACTCTCAGGAAATTTCTCCTTTGCTCTAGGTTGCTTCAGTCCTTGGTTAGTTTCCATCTGTTGCTTCTTGTCCTGCCTTCAGATTTCTTGGAGAATAAGTTGACCCCCTCTTCTTTGGGGCAGGCCCTTAAATACTGGAATACTGCAGTTCATCCATCCATCCATCCATCCATCCATCCGTTCATCCATTCATCCATTTAGCTATTTAGCAATCTATCCAATCATCTGCATCTATCCATCTATCCACTGAATACAGAATAACAGAATTGGAAGGCACCTTGGAGGCCCTCTAATCTCACCCCCTGCTCAAGCAGGAAACCCTATACCATCTCAGACAAATGACTGTCCAGTCTCTTCTTAAAAACCTGCAGCATTGGAACCCCCATAACTTCTGGTGGCAAGTTGTTCCACTGGTTAACTGTTCTCACTGTTGGGAAGTTTCTCCTTAATTCCAGCTTGCTTCTCTCCTTGATTAGTTTCCACCCATTGCTTCTTGTCTTGTTCTCAGGTGCTTTGGAAAATAAGTTGACCCCCCCCTCTGATTTGTGGCAGCCCTCAAATGTTGAAGGACCCCTAGCCTTTCTTTTCATTAAATAAGACACACCCAAATCCTGTAACCATTCTTCATATGTTTTAGTCTCCAGGTCTTTCATTCATCCAGGTGTTTGTCTGTTCCAAATATACCATGTTTCCCTGAAAATAAGACCCTGACATGTGTGTGTGTGTGTGTGTGTGTGTGCCACTAAAAAAGGCTCCAGGTCTTATTTTTGAGGGATGTCATCCACTGACTAACCTCACTTGCACACGTCACCCCAAGCCTCCTTTTCACGGTCAGAAGCCTTCAGGAACTTCTTCTTCTGCAGCCAGCAAGGCCTTCCTGAAGGCCTCTGCAGCTGATAACAGAGCTCTGGATCGAACTGGAACTTTGTTATCAGCTACAGAGGCCTTAAGGAAAGTTTGCCAGCCTTGCCAGCTGCAGAAGGAATGAGCCGGGAAGGCAGGTGTCGGGGTGTGCGAGGCCTGGCTACAACTGTCCAAAGGTAAGTAGTAGGGCATCTCCACCACCCCACCATCTCCACCCTAGCTTAATTTTTACCCCTGCACTCTGGAGTGGGCGGGGTTTTAATTAGGGCTTATTCTGGGGGTAGGGCTTATATTGGGCTCACATGTAAAAAAATCGAGCTAGGGCTTACTTTCAGTGAAATGGAATTTTTATATATGGCATTGTTTTTGGAGAAGCTATCTGATTGATTGATTTATTTATTTATTAGAATTTGTCAAACATAACCGAGAACAAGAATAAAAAAAAAGAAAATACAATGATGGGGACGATAGGTATGTTAGTGCAGCTATGCACACCCCCTCTACTGACCACCTATGTCGTTCTAGTTCCCAAATTTTCAGCCTGCCAAAGGCTGGAGTCTGCCTGAATCAGAAATTCAGCTGGTTGTGCTTTATTCATCTTTTTTTTTGTGTGGGGTTTTCTCCTCCCTCCCTCCTTCCAGGTCCTCCTTCCAGGTAGTATGAATTAGCATAAATGAAATGTCAAGACTAGCAGAAATAGAATATCTGAAAGAAAAACTGCTGTTTGATATTTAAAAAAAGCAAAAAGCTTTTTAAAAGTACCGTTTCCCTGAAAAATACAACCTACCCTGAAAGTAAACCCTAGCTTGGTTTTTACCCATGTGCCCAATATAAGCCCTACCTCCAAAATATGCCCTAATTAAGGATCTCACCCACTCCAGAGTGCATGGGCAAAAATTAATCTAGGGAGGGGATGGGGGTGGAACTGCCCTACTACTGACTTTTAGACAGTTGTAGCCAGGCCTCGCATACCCCAACACCTGCTCTGCTGGACCATTTCTTCTGCATCTGGCAAGGCTGGCATGGCTTTCCAGAAATCCTCTGTAGCTGGTAACAAAGCTCAGAATCGACCCAGAGATAGGTTATCAGCTGCAGAAGCCTTCAGGAAAGCCTTGCTGGCCACAGAAGAAAACATTTTCACTTCAGATGGGTGCCAATTTTGAGCTATAATGAGAAAAAGTAAATTATAGTTGATAATGCCCTTGATCCCATCATTGAGAAATGCTGGTAATAAAGTCGTCATATCTCAAAACCAGTGTTTTCAAATGTGTCTCTTCCATGCTGAGATCTTTGGAGCCCACCAAAGTATTTTGTTAGGTTTAATGTTTAATGGGATGGGGAGGAAATATCTGAGCTATATCCCAAACAGCAGACTTGGGGAAATGAGTATTAAAGAGAGACTTTAGACCTATTGCTTTTTCTCTGTTCTTGGAAGACAGCATTTATTCTGCAAGATTTTTATACGTTATTACAGAAGGGAAATGAATCTCCACTTTCCCGCACAACAGAAAGATCCAAATATAGCTTTTCTGCCTGGAATCTGTGGGCTGGCTGAACGAATGCATGGTGGGTTTTTTAGAAAAGACTTGTGGAATTGAATACTAATGCAATTTAATGCAATTTTATCAAGAAGGGCCTGACCACTCAGCCCACAACAGTACAACCAGCACAAGCTGTGAAAAGGAATAACGCTTACCAAACGAAACAAACCAAATGTTAAAAAGTGATGCTATGTATGTGGCTACTTAGCAAGTACATCTAAATTATATTAAAGTAACCAAAATATCTTTATAATCCCCCAGGCATGTCACAACTTTTGGACACCCCTAAGGTTTGAAAATTGAATGTTGAAAAATTTGACATGCAGCAAAAACACCTCAGACATTACCAACAGATGATTACAGTCAAATCACATTTAGAATATTGCATCCAGTTTTGGTCACCACACTGTAAAAAAAGATGTTGAGACTCTAGAAAAAGTGCAGAGAAGAGCAACCAGGATGATTAGGGGACTGGAAACTAAAACATATGAAGAACGGTTGTAGGAACTGGGCATGGCTAGTCTAGTTGAGAGAAGGATCAGGGGAGACATGATAGCAGTCTTCCAATACTTAACGGGCTGCCATAGAGAGGAAGGGGTCAACCTATTTTCCAAGGCACCTGAAGGCCAGGCAAGGAATAATGGATGAAAACTGAATAAGGAGAGATTCAACCTGGAAATAAGGAGAAATTTTCTGATAGTGAGAGCAATTAATCAATGGAACAGTTTTCCTCTAGAAGTTGTAAGTACTCCAACACTGGAGACTTTCAAGAAGAGATTGGGCTGCCATTTGTCAGAAATGGTGTAAGGTCTCCTGCTTAGATGGAGGCTTGGACTAGATGACCTACAAGGTCCCTTCCAACTCTGTTAATCTGTTAAATGGCATCAGTGTAGCACACAAGCCAACTAAAACCCTACAAAACATCCTAATTAAACCAAAACACCCAGCAGTCTAAGAAGTAGATTTCAAGAGGAGACTGGACTGCCATCTGACAGATATGGTGTAGGGTCTCCTACTTGAGCGAGGGGGTGGACTAGATGACCTCCAAGGTCCCTTCCAACTCTGTTATTCTGAAAGAAAAAAACATGAGTAATCTACAATATACAGCATAAAGACTGTAACAGCCACAATGTAGGAGAAACAGAAGACCAGGGGAGCACGTCCATAAACACCTACTAACAGTCAGAAGACAAGATGAAAACTCCTTAATTGCACAACAGATGGACAGACTTCACCAACTCCGAGCATCCTAGACCATGCCAAGTCCAAAAATGCTAGAGGATTCCTGGAAGCCTGGCACTCAAACAAATTGGCCGTCAACAGACACATAGAGAACAACAACATCTACCTACCATTCAAAAGAGACAATCAAAAAGAGGAAACAGAAAGAAACCAAAACACCTCCTCACCAACATCTAGATGAACAGGGATTAGCACCAAAATTAATACTGGACCAACAACCAAGTCATAAACAACAACCCAAGAGCACATAGATCTCTACACTGCTTTGCAGTGCTTTACAGCCCTCTCTAAGCAGTTTACAAATGTCAGCCTATTGCCCCCAACAATTTGGGTTTTCATTTTACTGACCTGGGAAGGATGGATGACTGAGTCCATCTTGAGGTGGTCAGGATCGAACTGCTGGCAGTGGGCAGAGCTAGCCTACAATATTGTATTCTAACCACTGCGCTACCATGGCTCAAATGAGAAACTACCAACTCAGAATACAAGCTAACCTTAAACAATAGCCATATCAAGCAAACACCAAGAACACTCCCACCAACACCAACAGGCCAAGCCACTTGTATATAAACAGGAATTTTCTAGCACTGGAGATGTTACCTTGTAGGCTAATGAAATGTCTGCAAGAAAACCATCAAGCTCAAACAGCATCAGGGACCCCAGACTTGCCGAGGTCTTAAAATATCTAGATGACCTACAAGGTCCCTTCCAACTCCTTTAATCTGTATCCACATCTGTTTCTCTGCATATACATACAAGTCAAATGAACAAGTTTTAAATTAGGGAGTAGAACTCCCAGATCAACACAATCACACATTTCTTTTTCTTTCTTTCTTTTTTTTCTGAAAAAGTTTTTATTTTATTTTGCGTTCTTGGTGGCTCAGGCTGTTAAATGCCTGCTGTTAAGATCCAGCTGTCTACAATTACTGTAGGCTCAAATCCCACCAGGCTCAAGGTTGACTCAGCCTTCCATCCTCTTGGGGTAGGTAAATTGAGGACCCAAGATTGTTGGGGGCAATTAGCTGACTTTGTAAAAATGCCGCTTAGTAATAAGCAGGCATATACAATGGAATGAAGGCTATTGCTGAGCGCATTGGGTTGTGCTCCAAAAATTGTAAGCCACCCTGAGTCTTCGGAGAAGGGCGGCATATAAATGTAATTTTAAAAAAAAAATTTAAGACAAACATACAAACAAAACATAAAAACATAAAACCATCTTCCATTTTATATACATACAGTGTGTCAGTTGGTTGCAAATCTTTTGTGCTATCCTTTTTGTCGTCATCACTCACAATTTATATAAACTTTCATATTGTCAAGCAAACCTATGCTTATATATTTATCAGTTATTAATCATCTATGACTAGACTATTTATTCCATCATTTTATACGAGATATTCCAAATTTTATGTTAAAATTTATATTATACTTTCATCCAATGGTTATATATGTCCAGGGGTGGGGTTCAAATTTTTAACAACTGGTTCTGTGGGCGTGGCTTAGGTGGTGGGCGTGGCTTGGTGGTCATGTTATTGGCTGGGTGTGACCAACTCAATATCACTCACATTGAGACACGCATCTCCTTGCCTGGCCTCTCATGACTGTGAGGATGCTGCAACAGTCGTAAGTGTGAAAAATGGTCATAAGTCACTTTTTTCAGTGCCATTGTAACTTTGAATGGTCACTCCACACAAGCAAAGTACCAACAAAGGAGGGGGAAAAAACTCCAGAGAAGTTCCTGAGACAGGAAGTCTAGTCCTGCCAAGAATGTAATAAGGGTTAATGGACAGGCAGCTTCTGTAAGCAACACCAGAATGTTTCCTTCCTGCCTCCCTTACAGGATTAGGCCAGTAATTTCTTCTAACAACCGGTTCTCCGAACTGCTTAGAATGTTAACAACCAGTTCTAGAAAATAGGTGCGAACTGGTAGAATCCCACTCCTGTATATGTCTATATTATATTTTATATCAATCTATTAAATTTCTATTACAAAATTATCTACTCTATAGCATTACCAATTCTTTTTGTCCAACCATTGATAAAACAAATCCCATATCATATAAAATTCTTTACCTTCTTGTTCTCTAATTTCAAATGTCAATTTACTCATTTCAGCACAGTCCATAATTTTCCTAATAACTTCCTCCTGCATAGGTATTTTATTATTTTTCCAATTCTTAGCAAATACACTTCTAGCTGCTGTTACAATCACACATTTCGAACATGAGCACAGACCACCAGTCCCATCATCCATCAACATCCGCCATGCAGAGCAGAAACAAACATTTTATGAATAACATGCCGCTCGCTGGAGCGCGATCTAACCCCAGTCTACATTAACAAGTAAAAAGCTAACCGTTAAAATCACACAAAAGCAATAAAATCAATACACACCCCGCTATATTTATAGTCACGGTAAAATCTAGACTTATATGACTGTTAGATCCTGAGCCTGTAAAGCTGAAACTCCCGTTGTCTAACTTTGGTGAGATTTACAAACTGAACCGCATTTCCATCTCACTTTAGCAACCGCCGTGCTCAACCTGAAAGCTTTCAGCGTTATATGAAATAAGCCAGCTTTCAAATCTGTCTTTAATACACCCAAAGATGTGCAGAGCTGGAGAAGAGGAAAGAGAAAATTCTAGAATTAGGAAAGCGTATCGTGAAAAGCATACAAACCAGACACCCCCAAAAAAGGGGGGGAATGCAAAACAATCCCTTCTCTTGTTGGTCTTCAGGTAGGCAGAAGGTCTTCAGGTGAAGTCTACAGAGTCCTCTGCAGGGAAGCATCGTATTTCTGAATTACGGTTGGGTGAACGTGTTCCTGATCCCAAAATTCATCTTAACACAGAGAGTAGGTGTAGGGTCTGGAACTTCTCTGCCGAAGTGTGGTGGAATGTGGTCTGGATTCCCAGGAGGGAGGGGCTGCATTCCAGAGGACTGAGAGACAGCAAAGTTCACATAAAAGTCTGTAGAGATTCTCCGACTTCCAGGTCATGGTTGTCCCAAAGGTGCTTTTTCAGGAGGCAGCTGGACTTTCTTGCTTCTTTTTGTTTTTGAAGACATTTCGCGTCTCCTCAAAAACACAACAAACCAAGGAAGTCCAGTTGCCTCCTGAAAAAGCACTTTTGGGAGAGCAGATGGAAGCTAATCAAGGAGAGAACCAATCTAGAACTGGATTGATTAGTTTCCATCCATTGTTTCTTGTTCTACCTTCAAGTGCTTTGGAGAATAGGTTGACCCCCTCTTCTTTGTAGCAGCCCCTCAAATATTGGAACTAGAATTCACTGTCTCCAGGTGATTGGCCCAATGTCACCCAGCCAGCTTTCATGCATAAGGTGGGACTAGAACTCTCATTCTCCACTCTCTAACTTTGTTTGGCCCAATGTCCCTCAGCCAGTTTTCATGCCTAAGGCAAAACCAGAATTCACAGCCTCCTGGTTTCTAGGCCAACACCTTAACCACTACATCAAACTGCCTCTTGCTCTATAACTCCAGTGATCATCCTCAACCATTGCATTAGTCGATGGACGGCCATGGCACCGACCAGAGATCAGGCCATAGGTCAACCGCCTTGCTAAAAAGAGGTGAATCGCAGAAAAGACTTAATGACGTGTGGAGAATTGCAAATCGGAAGTCACTTACCTTTAATTCGCAAGCGAAAAATATTGGATTTGTTAAGTTTGCATGAAGAGACAGACGCGGAGTGCTTCAAGCTCTTCAGTTTATTAGTGCCTACAGCGCAGAACGGACCCGCTTTGGCTGGGCTGCGGCTGCTACTTATAGCCAGCAGCCGCAGTTGACAGCCAATCAGAGTGCAGGGTTTTCCCGCACTTTTCAAACCAATCATTTCTAACATTTTACAAGAACAGTTCAAACTAAACCAATGACTTCAAACCTGCATACGTAACAGGATTGACCCCAATCCATAAGCAGGTCAGTGTTCGGCCTGCAAATTAAGCTTCAGTGATGGTTTGTTGAATAAACCCCAATTGGATCACACCGCAGTGGACCAGCCGCTAAACCAAGATTTGCGTGAGGGAAACTGACACTGCTTGCTCTAAGTTGCTTGTAGAGCTAGATAAATACCTTTTAAGCAGTGGTGGTATGCTACCAGTTCAGCCGAACTGATAGTAAAAAAAAGCCTCCGACAATCAGCTGAGAGGACAAAGAAAAGCACAGGATTGGGCCTTCCCACATGGCCCTGTGCTTTTCTCTACTTTATCCTCTCAGCTGATAGCTGCTGCAGGCCTCAGCTGGTGTAGGGAAAGCTGCGTGCTCATGTTAAGTGCGCCCGTTAGGTGCATGCGTGCACATGCATGATCACCAAAACAGTAGTGGAATAGGTATGATCCCACTGCTGCTTTTAAGATTTTATTTTATTTTATTTTATTTTATTTTATTTTATTTTATTTTATTTTATTTTATTTTATTTTATTTTATTTTATTTATTTATTTATTTATTTATTTATTTATATTGGGATTTATATGCCGCCCTATCTCCCGAAGGACTCAGGGCAGTTCACAACAGTAAAAATATACAATACAAAAAATTTAAAATTTAAAAAAAATATTAAATAGAAATCCCCCAAAATACTAATCAAAACCGACAATAGCCAATATACATCAATAAAAACCAATAAAAAAACCCCCTCAGTCCAGGTCGGCCTGTTGAAAGAGCCATGTCTTCAGGTTGCAACGGAAGGATCGAAGGTCAGGAGCCATCCGCAGCTCCAGGGGCAGCTGATTCCACAGGGTGGGTGCTCCCACAGAGAAGGCCCTCCCCCTGGGGGTCACCAGCTGACACTGTCTGGCCGACGGCACCCCGAGGAGGCCCTGTCTGTGGGAGCGCACGGGACGCTGGGCAGTTGTTGCTGGCAGTAGATGTTCCCGCAAATACCCCAGCCCTAAGCTGGGGTATTAAGATCTGTGGCCATTGCCACACACACACACAAAACATGGATAAAACTGGAGTTAATCTAGCATGGTGTGATCTGATATTGATTTGATCGCTAATCTTGCTAGTCCCTGTGAGTATGTAGCTTAAATGTGAGGAGAATGCAGGGCATTATTACACTCCGTCTCTCATTTACTTCTGAGTAAATAAGAAACAGAATGTAATAATAACTTAGCTGATAACAAGGCAAGCAAGAATAACAAGCTCACTGTGGAAAATACCAGATGGGTAAATAATATAAACTATAACAAAACTGTTTCTCTTTAAAGCAGCACCTCAATATAAGTCTACCTCTATGCCTAATGTATATTTGTCCTACTCCAGAAGTCTACAGAAATCATATCTTCTTCTTTTATTTAAAATAGGCTGGCTATTGGCCTTCCCTTTTCCCTTTTTTTTTATTTTTCATAGGATGTGGGGACCTCAAGTCCCAGAATTCCCCAACTAGCATGACTTTACAAAACCTTAGTAAAACCACAGTTGGAATACTGCATCCAGTTCTCATCACCACGATGTAAAAAAGATGTTGAGACTCTAGAAAGAGTACAGAAAAGAGTAACAAAGAATGGTTGAAGGAATTGGGTATGTCTAGTGCAGTGGTTGCCAACCAGTGGGCCGGGGACCACTGGTGGTCCATGAGAAAATTTTGGTGGTCCGCAGAGAAATGTCACCCCCAAAGCACCTCAAATGCAATTAATCCAGGCTGCA
>CM019150.1:217016233-217066040 GCA_009733165.1 Naja naja | reverse complement strand
GAAAACAGACCTGCAATTACACCAATCAGCATCCCGATTCTTTTGACTGCACCCTGCAGATACACACACACACACAAACACAGACAAAATCCCATACATGATGCCAGCATGCATGCATGGTATTTTAAGTAGTCCTCAACTTACAATGCCAATTGAGCCTCAAATTTCTGTTGCTAAGCAAGACGAGTTGTTAAGTGAGTTTTGCCCCTTTTCACAATCTTTCTCACCATAGTTGTTCAATGAATTGCTGCAGTCGCTAAGTTAGTAATGTGGTTGTTAAGTGAAGCTTAACAACAACAGCCCCCATTGACTTTCCTTGTCAAAAGATCGCAAAAGGGGAAACACATGACTCCCCAGGACACACCGACCATCGTAAATATGAACCAGTTGCCAAGCATCCAAATTTTGATCCGGTGACCCCGGAGAGGTTGCAACGGTCGTAAGTGTGAAAAATGGTCATATGTCACATTTTTCAGAGCCGCTGTAACTTTGTGAACAGTCACTAAATGAACGATTGTAAGTTACGGATTGGCTGTAATCTCTTAAACCACTCTAAACATGAGATCTGAGAAAGCTTTTTTTTTGAACTATTACCATCTGCCAGATGGCACAGGATAATAATAAAAACAAGGACAAATAGGCTGAAAAACAGCTTCTATCCCAGGGCAGTAGCTCTGTTGAATTCTACTGTATAGTGCAGTGTTGGTGCGGTGTCAGGGGTTTTCGGTTCAATGTGTGGAGTGTGAAGGATGTGTGTTTGTGTTTATTTTCATGGTCATGATGTGCACTGAAGATGGTGTTTGATTTCGTTGTACCAGGTGCAATGACAATGATCAAGTGAGAGTACTAATACCACTCTATGAAGCCTTAGTAAGACCACACCTAGAGTACTACGTCCAGTTTTCGGTCACCACATTATAATAAAGATGTTGAGACTCTAGAAAAAGTGCAGAGAAGAGCAACCAGGTTGATGAGGGGACTGGAGACTAAAACATATGAAAAACGGTTACAGGAACTGGGTATGGCTAATCTAGTGAAGGAAAGAACCAGGGGAGACATGACAGCAGTCTCCCAATATTTGAGGGGCTGCCACAGAAAGGAAGTGGTCAAGCTATTTTCTAAAGTGCCTGTAGTCCAGAAAGGAACAATAGATGGAAACTGAACAAGGCGAGATTCAACCTGGAAATAAGGAGAAACTTTCTGACAGTGAGAACAATCAACCCAACAGAACAGAAGTTGCCTTCGGAAGTTGTGGGAGCTTCATCACTGGAAGCTTTCAAGAAGAGATTGGACTGCCATCTGTCAAAAATGGTGTAGGGTCTCCCGCTTGGGCAGCGGGTTGGACTAGATGACCTCTAAGGTCCCTTCCAACTCTGATTATCTGTTAAATCTGACAATGAAGTAAACTAAACTAAACTAAACTAAACTTCCTGTTTTGTTTTGTTTTTCTTTTTCAGAGAATAAATCCAAAGCTACCTTCATGCAAACTAAATTCAGCCATATGTCTAACACAGCCAGGCCCTGCATTTGGAAAGCGTGCAAATATTCCCTTTAAACGGCTCCATTTGACCAAAATAAACACTCACTTGCTCAAAGCCGCACCAGCTGGAACCCTGGGCAAATATTTCCCTCTTAATTATCTCTCTTCTTTTTTCTTCTGCAGAAAAAGCTGGCGGACAAGAGTCAAGAAGCCACTCATTAGCATTGCAAAGACGACACCTGTCGGGTGGTATCCTAAGCCCCCCCCCTCCCATGGCATCAAAAATGAAGAACAGAAGGAGGGAGGAGGAGGGAGGGAGGGAGAGGACAGAAAAAGCATGTGGTATTAATAAAATATCGAACTCTAAAAGCAAGAGACAGCTGCGAGGGGTTGTGATGCAAACAGGTTTGAAAGAGTGGTGGGATTTAAAAAGTTTTTACTACTGGTTCCGTGGGCATGGCTTGGTGGGTGTGGCAGGGGAAGGATACTGTAAAATCTCCAGTCAGAGGTGGTATTTGCTAGTTCTCCGAACTACTCAAAATTTCCACAACCGGTTCTCCAGAACTGGTCAGAACCTGCTGAATCCCACCTCTGGTTCGAAACATGACAAGGTTTCGGCCCCTTCTGAAAAAAATTATGAAGGGACAGGAGAGTTTGCATTTTGTCCCTTCTCTTCCAGAGATACAGATACAGATTAACAGAGTTGGAAGGGACCTTATAGGTCATCTAGTCCAACCCCTGACCAAGCAGACCCTATACCATTTCTGACAGGTGGCAGTCCAGTCTCTTCTTGAAAGTCTCCAGTGATGAAGCTCCCACAACTTCTGAAGGCAACTTCTGTTGCATCGGTTGATTGTTCTCCCTGTCAGAAAGTTTCTCCTTATTTCCAGGTTAAATCTCTCCTTGTTCAGTTTCCATCCATTATTCCTTGTCTGGCCTTCGGGTGCCTTCGAGAATAGCTTGACCCCTTCCTCCTCTCTGTAGCAGCCCCTCAAATATTGAAGACTGCTATCATGTCTCCCTACGTCCTTATCTTCTCTAGACTAGCCAGGCCCTCCTGCAACCATTCTTCATGTGTTTTAGCCTCTAATCATCCTTGTTGTTCTTCTATAAACTTTTTCTAGAGTCTCAACATCTTTTTATAGTGTGGTGGCCAAAACTGGATGCGGTACTCTAGGTGTGGTCTTACTAAGGCTTTATAGAGTGGTATTAGTGCCTGATTGTATGTTCTGTTAATGTAACTTAGGATTGCATTGGGAGTTGGAATGAAAGATGTAAACATGGAATCTCTTCAGAGATGGTAGTGAGGGTGTGATTTTGGGGTGACACCTTCCTGAGAATTGTCTTTCCACCCTTGGAGCTAATCCAAGGATTGTAGGATTGTAGGGACAGAAGGGACCTTGGAGGTCTTCTAGTCCAACCCCTGGTCAAGGCAAGGGACTTTACACCATTGTCCAATCTACTTTTGAAAATGATCCAGGGTGAGCAGTCACAACTTCAGGAGCAAGCTGTTGATTGGATTGTTGTGTCAGGAAATACCTCCTTAGATCTAGGTTGGATCGCTTTTGAACAAGCTTTTACCCATGACTTCTTGTCCTGCCCTCAAGTGAGGAGGAGGAGGAGGAAGAGGAAGAAAGAAGAGGAAAGGAAAGGGAAAAGGAAAAGGGGAGGAAGAGGAGGAGGAGCTGAATCTAAGAGGAGGAGGAAGGGAAGGAGAAGAGGAAGGAAGGAAGAGAAGAGGAAGAAGAAGAAGAAGAAGAAGAAGAAGAAGAAGAAGAAGAAGAAGAAGAAGAAGAAGGAGAAGAAGTGTCAGCTCCACACCCTTCAACGGCCTCGGATTTCTTGAAGTCCTATTGCTGCTGGGGTAGAGACCAGCAGGAGGGACACATTTCCCTTTCAGCAGCAACATCTTTTTGTCATCAGTTTAACCGGTGAGATGCAGGTGAGAGAGGCGTGACTGAGGCTGAACATCAACCACAGGTCTGCCGTGAGAGGGCAGCCTGGTTCTCTGGATCTGGACCTCCCAATGGATAGCAACCGGGACTTGACCAAGTTTTGCATACCAGACTTTGCCGCTGTTATTGGTATTGTCATCTCCTTTGTTAACCCTTATGTCCGTTTTTTAGATATGCTCTTCTACCATTCAATCTTACACGGTAGCAGAATTGCAGGCCCTGAGGGGACTCCCTCCCTCTCGGGTTTGCCCTGTTGTATTATTTATTTATTTATTTACTTATTTATTTATTTATATTTGAACTTGTATGCCGCCCCATCTCCGAAGACTCGGGCTGCTCAGCTAAAACACAGAACAATAAATACTTAAAAAACCATTAAACTAATAACAAGCTCAAATACTAAAAACAAAACATTAAAAACAATTAAAAACCCATCCCTCCCCCAAGAAGGGGTCACAGCTCGGGTTGGTCAAATAACCAGGTCTTTAACTCTCGGCAGAAGGTGCGGAGGTCAGGGGCCAGACGGAGCTCCAGGGGCAGTTGGTTCCAGAGGTCAGGGGCCGCGACAGAATAGGCTCGTCGCCGGGGGATCGCCAGCCGGCATTGACCTGCCAACGGGACCCCGAGGAGTCCTTGCCTATGAGCACGCACAGGGCGGCCGGTATTTGATATTGGAAGAAGACGCTCCCTTAAATATTGAGGACCCATGCCATGCAGGACTTTGTATGTCAAAACTAAAACCTTGAATCGTTTCATGTTGCCACCTTCACACACCTGCATCAACAACAATTTACTGCCAGCAGCTGCTAATTGAAATCCCATGCAAGGATTCTGTCACAAGGCCCGGCCCCCAAATGTTCATCCACCTGCCATTAGGGCCGGCCTCTGCCTTGGTGATCAAGAAGCAATTGGTCTCTGGGGAGCCCTGCAGGAAGCCATCACTCCTGAAAATCAGGATTCAAATCAAAATGTCCTGCTGGCTCAGGGATTTGGAAGACAAGCACAGCCACCCACCAGGGATAGAGAGGAGGGAGAACCAAAGGTTGCTGGCATTGGAAAGGCTGCCAATAAATCTGTGGCCTCACTGGAGCATTGTGGAACGAAGCTTCAATGTGTCAGAGGTTCTTCATGCAGGTTCAATCGGTGGTTTTATCTCTGCCAGAATAGGATGCGGTTGGTTCTTAAAAGGTAAACGTTCCCCTCGCACATACATGCTAGTCGTTTCTGGCTCTAGAGGGTGGTGCTCATCTCCATTACAAAGCCAAAGAGCCAGCACTGTCCGAAGATGTCCCTGTGGTCATGTGGGCAGCATGACTAAATGCCTAAGGCACACGGAAAGGCTGTTACCTTCCCATCAAAGTGGTCCCCATTTTTCTACTTGCATTTTTACATGCTTTCGAACTGCTAGGTTGGCAGAAGCTGGGACAAGTAACAGGAGCTCACTCCGTGACACGATGCTAGGGATTTGATCCACCAAACTGCTGACCTTTCTGATCGACAAGCTCAGCGACTTAGCCACTGAGCCACCATGTCCCTTTTTAAGGTTGGTTCTTACCTGGGACCTAAATTCAACTTCCATGCGTGCTGTCCAGATCATAGGCTGACCAACTCTACCATAGAATAGAATAGAATTAGAATTAGAATTAGAATTAGAATTAGAATTAGAATTAGAATTCGAATTCGAATTCGAATTAGAATTCGAATTAGAATTGGAATTGGAATTAGAATTATTAGAATTAGAATTAGAATTATTAGAATTAGAATTCTTTATTGGCCAAGTGTGATTGGACACACAAGGAATTTGTCGGTGCAAATGCTCTCAGTGTATATGAAAGAAAAGATACATTTGTCAAGAGTCAAGAATCATCAGATACAACACTTAATGATAGTCATAAGGTACAATAAGCAATCAAATCGTACTAGGAAACAGTCAATATAAATCATAAAGATACAAGCGACAAAGTTACAGTCATACAGTCACAAGTGGGAGGAGGTGGGTGATATGGAGTGATGAGAAGATTAACAGTAATAGTAGTGCAGACTTTGTAAATAGTTGGACAGTGTTGAGGGAATTATTTGTTTAGCAGAGTGATGGTGTTCGGGAAAAAACTGTCCTTGTGTCTAGTTGTTCTGTTGTGCAGTGCTCTATAGCGTCGTTTTGAGGGAAGCAGTTGAAACAGTTTATGTCCAGGATGTGAGGGGTCTGTAAATATTTTCACAGCCCTCTTTTTGACTTGTGCATTATACAGGTCCTCTATTGAAGGCAGGTTGGTAGTAATTGTTTTTTTCTGCAGTCCTAATTATCCTCTGAAGTCTGTGTCTGTCCTGTTGGGTTGCAGAACCAAATTAGACAGTTATAGAGGTGCAAAATAGAACAGAACAAAACAGAACAGAACAGAACAGAACAGAACAGAATAGAATAGAATAGAATAGAATAACAGAGTTGGAAGGACTGAAGAAAGCCACCCCTCTGAGAAGAATGAAATAGTTTGAGAAATATTTCAAAAAAAGACAGGATAAAATATTTCCCCTGGAAGAGAAATAAAAATCTTAAAGGAAACAGAACCCCAGAACCCCAGCTCCCTGACCCCAGCAGATATTTTGGTGCCCATTAAGAAAGACTGGGCCAGTCTATCTGCAAGATAAAAGACCTCCAGTTCCAGGGTGATGGGATTAAGACATGACCCCTCAGGACATAATAGGATTAACCCATCTAGCAGCACAGCTCACCACATTGCACAATCACCTGGGGGCACTGCATTAGCCAAGCTTCAACCAAACTTGGCTCAGACAAACATGACCCCTACAGGGCCCCATGGGAGTCTAAAAACAGCCAACAAAATATGTGTTCTTGCATTCTTGCAGCCCTTTACATATTGAAACACTGCTGTCATATCTTTCTTTTTATTAAACTAGACATGTCTAACTCCTGCAACTGTTTGTATATTTTATCCTCCAGTCCCCTAATCATCGTTGTTGCTTTTCTAAAGTCTTAACATCTTTTTTACACTGTGGTGACCAAAACTGGATCAGTATTCCAAGTGTGGTCTTACCGAGGCATTATAAAGTGGTGCTAACCCTTCACATGATCTTGAGTCTATCCCTCTGTCAGCCTAGGCCAATCAAAATAAATTAATTCCCTTCTGAATCTCTTTTCTACCTTTCTCTACCCATTATGTAGCTATGGGTTATGCTGTCTCTTATCTGACCATTCCCTAGGCAGAATCTCTTTGCTTTGTCTCCCAAGGTCTTTTGCACATATCACTACAGATTTTTTCTGGGGCTTCTCTCCAATTCAGTGGTCGCAGAATCTTAAAACTTGGAAGAAGCCACTTTAAGTTCAGCTTCCCACCAGTTCAGGAATCCCAGTCAAAACACCCCTGATAGATGGCTGTTATTGGGGTTCATTTCTCAGGAATGCCTTAAAACCTATCAGCAAGGTCATTCATGGGGCAGCCCAAATTGGCAGCTCAGAATGCCTGTTGCCTAGCAACCGAGAAAAATTTCTTAAGTAACTAGACGCAAGCCATTTATCTGAGAGAGTCAAACTCTGGAATCACATCTGTGTCAAACTAAGCTTGGAAAGGAAGATTAAACTATTTTCCAGAGCACCTGAAGGCAGGACAAGGAGCAATGGAAAAACTTGCTGCAGTGAACTCACTATAGCAGGGGTGTCAAACCGGCAGCCCGCAGGCTGGTTGCATCACACACAGGCTACGCCCACCCCAGCTCCACGATTAGGAAAAATATCACTGTTGTGCCCCAGCATATAACCTTTATACACTGTTGTTGCTCTTTAGCCCCATCTATTGGCTGGAGAGACAAATGCCACAACATCTTTATATGCTGTTGTTGCTCTCTAGCCCCATCTAGTGGCTGGAGAGACCAATTATATTGTTTGAAGATGACCCAACCCATTTTACCCATCAGTCTGCACTCTCAAACCAAGTGCATGCTTGGAAGCCAGACTCCATTTCTTTTAGCATTTGGAGAAGGTAGAAGCACAAAGAAGAATCCATCTTAATCTGTGGCACATGCTCATCCAAGAAAAACCCACATCCCACACACAGAGCATCGCTGGTGAGATTTAAATTGCTTGTATTTATTAATTATTATGTTCAGCAGTAACTCAATACTGTCTATCTTGTATTTGGTTCTCATTGTATGTATCCCTATTGTCCCCAGTTTCACCATATCCTGTTCTTTCAATAAAGCATTCAGATCTACATATACTGTCTGTTTTATTGGAGGAGATAGGTGAATTTAGCTCCACATTGAGCTGCACACAGACTAACGTGTAGTGAGGACAGAACAGTCACAAAACATCACATGACTGCAACGTGATACTGCGAGTTTGACACCCGTGCATTATAGCAATAGCAAAAGCACTAAGCACCAATAGAATTAAGACTTATAGACAGCTTCACAGTGCTTCACAGCCCTCTCTAAGCAGTTTACAGAGTCATCCCATTCCCCACAACAATCTGGGTCCTCATTTTACCGACCTCAGAAGGATGGAAGGCTGAGTCAAACTTGAGCAGGTGAGAACTGAACTGCCAAACTGCTGGTAGATGGCAGGCAGCAGAAGCAGCCTGCCAGTACTGCATTCTAACCAATGTGCCACCATGGCTCTTAAGCCGTGGCCAGCTTGCTGTGGGGATAACTCACTACAGGACAATTCCACAACTTAATTCAATTAATTTCAATGGAACCATGGCCGTTACGATCATAAAATAAAGAAAGTCAATCCAGAAATACAAAAGTTACAATAATTTCGACAAAAACGTGGCCACCAATGATAAAAGTAACTGAATGAAATGATGAATGCAGCATCGAATTGTCCCATGGCAAATTGTTCCATGGTGAATTGGCCATGGCGAGATGTCCTCAGCCTGAAAGAAGAAGCAATGGATGGCAAGTAATCAAGGAAAGAACTAATGTAGAAACAAGGAGAAATTTCCTGACAGTGAGAACAATTAACCAGTGGAATGACTTGCCTCCAGAAATTGTGGGCTCCAGCTGGAGGCTTTCAAGAAGAGATTGGATGACCATTTGTCTGGAAAGGTATAGGATCTCCTGTCATAAGAGAAGACCTCCAAGGTCCCTCCCAATGCTATTAACAGATAACAGATAATCAGAGTTGGAAGGGACCTTGTAGGTCATCTAGTCCAACCCCCTGCCCAAACTGGAGACCTTACAAATGGCTCAAATCTCTTCTTGAAAGTCTCAAGTGATGGAGCTCCGAGAGCAACTTCTGTTCCCATTGGTTGATTGTTCTCACTGTCACAAACTTTCTCCTTATTTCCAGGTTAAACCTCTCCTTGTTCAGTTTCCATCCATTATTCCTTGTCTGGCCTACAGGCGCTTTAGAAAATAGCTTGACCCCCCTCCTTTCTGTGGCAGCCCCTCAAATATTGGAAGACTATCATTTCTCCCCTCGTCCTTCTCTTCACTAGACCAGTTCCTGTAACCGTTCTTCATATTATTCCAGTGGTGAGATTCAACCAGTTAACAACTGGTTCGGTGAGCATGCGCTTCGCGTGCATGCTCTACATTTTAAAAAGCCAATTTTCAACTCAATTACTTACCTTCTGCTGCATCCACGGTGAGTAAAACAGCTGGTGCACAGCAAACCATTCTGCTACGTGAATCAGCTGTGTTAAAAAAAAAAACCAGGAAATAAAGCACAGGAAAGAGCAGAGGCAGGTGGGTCGGGCTAAATGCTCACCGGAACTACCAGTTCACCCAAACCGGTTCGAACTGGTAGAATCCCATCCCTGTATTATTCTATGTTCTGTGGAACCAGACAAAGTTAACACTCCTCTAGAAACTTGTTCCTGAAAAATCAATCTTCAAGCCCACTGTTTTTCCACTCCTGGTAAAGATCTCTCTGATAGGATTAGTTCCTGGCTGGAAAGAGTCGCCAAGTACTTTTTTACAGAGCCGAGTCTCTTTGCACAGGAGCAGTGAGAGTCCCAGGGCACAAATTTACAGCATGTCTGGCTATCATTCTGGGCAATTATCTACCACTTTGTATTGATAAAGTTTTGTTTGCTCTGACTCATCAATGCTTTCTTCTCCCCACGTCACTTTATTGATGGGAAGTTGGCATCTCGGGTGAGCTATGGAGGTGGAAACTCGTAATAAATCAGGTAAGCTAATTAAATTGAATGCATTTCACCTACACTTTCAAAAAGGAGCAGGCCTGGTGGAAGGATGAGGCATTAAAATGTAGCCAAATTGTTCCTCTGAGCTGAAACAAACAAACAAAAAATCTTGATGGATTAGTCTCTTCTAAAAGGACCAGACAAAGCTCTCCGAGGTGCTAAGCTGATGTTTTTTCTAGTCGTTTCTGAATATTTTGGATTTTGAACCGAGATTCTTTGAGGCAAAATATGTGCTCCAGCTAACTAAGGAGAAATTCCCAGACAGTGAGAACATATGGTGGAACACCTTCAGTGGTAGGATTCAAAATTTGCTACTACTGGTTCTGTGGGCGTGGCTTGGTGGGCGTGGTGTGGCTTGGTGGGTGTGGCTTGGTAGGCGTGGCAGGGGAAGGATAGTGTAAAACCTCCATTCTCTCCCCACTCCAGGGAAGGTTACTGCAAACCCCATTCCCTTCCCACTCCACTAACCTTCTTTCCAGCTCGGTTCTCCTGTGCAGGGCAACAAAAGGGCCTTGGTGGTGCAGGCTGTTAATAGCCTAGCACTTAGTTCCAGCTGCCTGTAATTACTGCAGGCTTGAATCCCACCAGGCTCAAGGTTGACTCAGCTTCCATCCTCTCGGGGTAGGTAAACTGAGGACCCAAGATTGTTGGGGGCAATAAGCTGACTTTGTAAAAATGCCTCTTACCGTGTTTCCCCAAAAATAAGACCTACCCCGAAAGTAAGACCTAGCACTATTTTCTAAACCTGCCCTAATATAAGACCTACCCCGAAAATAAGACCTAGTGTAAATCTCCAGTTCCAGGAAGACTTTTCAGGGAGCAACCGTGCACCCGAAACACCCCACACACACTCACACCCACTATTTGGCACCATAAATATATAAGACCTACCCCAAAAATAAGACCTAGTGTGTTTTTGGGAGCCAAAAATATAAGACAGTGTCTTATTTTGGGAAGGTAGTAATAAGCAGGCATATACAATGCAATGAAGGCTATTGCTGAGCACATTGGGTTGTATCCCAAAAATTGTAAGCCACCCTGAGTCTCCGGAGAAGGCGGGATATAAATATGAATTAAAAAAAAGGAGACCCGGCCGATCAGCTGGGACTCGGGAGGCAGAGAAGAGATGGGGGCCGGGCCAGTCAGAGGTGGTATTTGCTGGTTCTCCGAACTACTTATAATTTCCGCTACCGGTTCTCCAGAACTGGTCAGAACCGGGTGAATATCACCTCTGCTCAACTTGTAATGTGGTGACCAAAACTGGATGCAGGACTCATTCAAGAATCTTCTCGTTCAACAGTCCAGCTGCCTTTTGGAAAGTCACCTTTGGCATGCCTCTGAACTGTTTTCCTTCCCACCTGTTTCTTTGGCTCTTCTGGAAGCAGAAGTTCTCATGTTTTCAAATTCCCTTCCTCAATACTTCGTTCAGGAAAGCTGCAGTGATAATTGCAACTAAAAAAACCCAACCCATTCCTGCCACTAAAGTAAGCCTCATTAATCACCTCCCTCTGCCAAGATAGAGAGGCATCTATTGTGACACCAAATGCTCAGCTTGGCCACCATTCGTAGTCAGGTGATAAGGAAAAGTAGAAGCAAAATACATTTATCTCAATTAACAGCAATGAGCTGTAAATTATAGGAATTTGCCTGCCCCTCACTGGCAAGGATGTTTACTCCCCAATTACTTTTCAAGCTGCAATTTATTTCATTAAAAGGTTGACAACAAAACCTGCTCTCATTTGAGCAAGTTTAAGCCACATGGCATCTCAGGCCAAAAGGGTGGGGAGGGTTGTTTAGCAAAAACACAAAGTATTGGATGTTGGGATGGAGGATGGAGATGACACGTCACTGGAGAAGATAGGCTTAAGATCCAGAAAGATCTTGACAGATGTGAACACTGGGCCCTATCCTACAAAATGCAAATCAAGGGTGTGAACGCCTGTGGAGATTCTCAGTCATCCAAGCAGGGGTGGGTTTCTACCGGTTCGGGCCGGTTCGGGCGAACCAGATGTTAAATTTGAACTGACCAGCTATCCCTGCCCAGCCCGATCCACCCATCCCAGGAGTCTCCATGCGGCCCGTTTTGTATGCAGGTAAGTGCGGGGTCTGCGTGGAGACTCTGGGAGGGGAAAAATGGGCCTCACAGGCCTGTTTCTGGCTTCTGGAGGGCCTCCAGAGCCCGGGGAGGCCATTTTCACCCTGCTACAGGTCTGAGGGAAGACTCTGGACCCTTGGGAAGGTGAAAAACGGCCCTCCCTGAAGTTCCGGTAGGCCACGCCTACTATGGCCGTGCCCAACCAGCAACCGGGCAGTGAACCGGTTGCTGGGATTTTTGCATCCCACTCCTGCATCCAAGTCATGGTTGTCCCAAAGGTGCTTTTTCAAACGGCAACTGGACTGTTTTGTTTTTTCTTTGAAGACATTTTGCTTCACATCCAAGAAGCTTTCTTCAGTTCTGACTGAATGGTGGGGAATGGAAGGACTTAACCAGACCATTCAGTCAGAACTGAAGAAAACTTATACTTGTCTGAGCTAAGTTTGGTTGAAGTTTGAACTGCTGGAGGTGGCGCAACTGAGATGATGCAATGAAGGGCCTTTGGGCAATTCCTACTGTGGCTGAAGGCAAACCTTACCTTTGTTGGATCCTAGGGTGAGGGTATTTGCTTATGAATAGAGATAGCTATCTCTTTCTCTCTTAAGTGCTGACATTTGGTGTGGGCTATTAAGGGAGGTGAGGGCTGCTTTCCAAGAGCATGTTTCTCCATTTCTCATCCAGGGAAATCAGGGGTGGGATTCTACCGGTTCAGACTGGTTCTATAGAACCGGTTGTTATGATTCTGCGCAGTTCGGAGAACTGGCAAATTGTGCCCCTGGCTGGCCCTGCTCCTCCCCTGCTCACCCAGTCAGTCCTTATTGTACATGAGCAACATTGTGCGCATGTCCAACATCGCTGACTGCATTCTCCCCCACCCAGTCACTCCTTAAGGTATTTTTTTCCTTCCTATGATCAGCTGTTCCAATGATCAGCTGTGCCAGGATCCCCCTCACTGTCTTATTGCTTCACCTAGGAGGCTTCCCTGAGGCCCTGGAGGCAAAGGGGGGCTGTGCATTTCCCCCCCCAGCTCCATTTTTCTCCTTCCTGGACCCCAGGGAAGCCTTCTGGGAGCAAAAAACGCCCCCCCAGGAGGCTCCCCTGAGGCCCAGGAGGCAAAAAGCATGAGGGGGTGTGCTGCAAAAAAAAACCATGCCCACCCAGTCACATGACCATGCCCACTTAGCCATGCCAACAAAACCAGTTGTTAAGAAATTTATTTATTTTATTTTATTTATTTTACTTGGACTTGTATGCTGCCCCTCTCCAAAAGGACTTGGGGCGGCCCACAAAGAAAAACATAGAACAATAAATAATTTTAAAAAGATTAAACCTAACAAGCCAAGCCAAAAACTCATTAAAACCCATTTAAAATCCCACCCCCTCGGGAGGTCAGTCCAGCCTGGCCTGTAGAAACAACCAGGTTTTAGATGCACTGGAAGAGGAGATCGGGAGCCAACGAGTTCCACGGGTAGTTGATTCCATAAGGCGGGAGCTGCTACAGAATAGGCCCTTCCCGGGTACTGACAGCCGACATTGTCATGCGGACGGCACCCGAGGAGTCCCAGCCTGTGTGCTCACACAGAGCGTCGGTATTTGATGTTGGTATTTGATGTCGGCAGGCACTTCCACAAGTACCCGGACCCATGCCATGAAGGACTTTGAATGTTAATACCAACACCTTGAATGCACCCAGAGGGCAACCGGCAACCAATGCAGCTCAGCAGGAGGAGGCGTTAACATGGGAGTATCAGGAAGCTCCCATCACAACCCAGCGCGACGCATTCTGCACCAGTTGAAACCTCGGATGGTATGCAAGGGCAGCCCTAAATAGAGGCGTTGCAGTAGTCGAGTTGGGGCGTGACAAGTGCAGGAGTGACCGTGTGAAGGGCATCTCGATCCAGGTGTGGGTGTAACTGGCGAACCAGTCAAACCTGGGCAAAGGGCCCCTGGCCCGCGACATATGAATCCCACCCTGAGGGAAAAATAATATTCTGCCTTTTTAATATCCCTCAAAATATTTCATTCTTCTAGGAGAGGGATGGGTGCTAACTTTTACAGGTGCTTTTCCCAAAAGCAACTGGACTTTGTTTTTCCTTGAAGACATTTCGCATCTCATCCAAGAATCTCCTTCAGATGACTGGTAAACTCCAGACTTCCATACAGACTTCTATGCTTCCACCGATGTCCCATAAATCTGATATTTTTCCAGATAGTTCCTCTTTGTCACGGGAAGAGCCTCCAGCTCCTGGCCTAGCCTGAGATTATTTTCTTCTTGGAAATCTTTTTCCCTAAAGCCCTTCTGTAATGAGAACATCCATCCTCGGACAAACAGCCTTCTGACATGCTAGGAACTATCAGAATCTAGTGTGCAACAGCTTGAGCAGTAATGAATGTGAGCCTCCTTTTTTTTTTTTTGCAAGCGAGAGATTAACGGGCTTGGAAATTTACCATGAAATTATTCTTTCCTTCCTTCTCAGCCTGCCACTTCAACGTCCCTCAAGTTTTCCTTCCAGGATCAACAGAAAGAGAGAAAATATCACGCAGAGCTTTCCAGAACATGGCCCACAAGGGCCCCCTAGTGGACGAAGGGGAGAACTGGGAATTCCCAGTAAGGAAAATCAAATGTTCTTTTTCCAGGTGGGTTTCCCCACCCCCAACTAGCCGATCACCCGGCATTGCCCAAGTATTTATTTATCCTAATCCTCTATTAGGCAGGAAAAGCCCTGATTTCTGTGACAATCTGGAACAAACATAATTTCTAATGTTGGATTTGCCCCCTTACCAGAGAGAGCCCCACTTGTGGAGTGCTGTGAAGCCGTTACCATGACAACCCCACAGCACCATACAGTAGAAGCCATTTGAAGGCAGTACGGTAGAAGCCATTTGAAGGCACAACAGGCTGTATCTTAATAGAACACACACCCCAAGGGCTGTTAGGGGCGTCTTACCCCCCACAATATTTGTTTCCATAGAGTAAGTAATCTGTGTACCAAGTTTGGTTGAAATTGCTTGAGGCGTTCCAGAGTTATGCTGGAACATAGAGCCTCAACATAGCCAGAGAGTCAAAATTCAACATACAGGTAGTCCTCAATTTACAACCGTTCATTTAGTGACTGTTCAAAATTACAACGGCCCTGAAAAAAGGGACAGGACCATTTTGCACATTTATGACTGTTGGAAGAATTTCCAATTTGCTGTGCGCTTTCCACTGTTTGTGTTTGAAAAATTGAAAGGACCAATGGCAGCGCAGTTGCATTCTAAAAGTACTGGCTTTTATAGCCACACCCCTTTTGATACTAGGTTATAAAAGGGGCCAACCAACTGCCATTTACCTCAGTCCCATGGAATCTGCAGACCAAGAGGGAAGCTGTGCTGCAAAGGCAGACAGTCCCAACAAGACAGAGACAGCTCTGAGGATTTGTCTGTCTGCTGTCCCAAGGAAACTGCGCTGCATAGGCAGACAGTCTCAAGAAAGAAGAAAAACTATCTCAAGCTGCAAAGAAAGACAATTCCTAGGCAAGAGATTATTGTAAGATTTCTTTACCTCACCTTTCTGTGGAGAAAGGGATATTGGGACTCCAACTGCACAGGAAGTTGTCAAACTAAAAAAGGACTTGAGGACCTTCAAAGAAGAGAGGACACTGAAATTGTTTATTCTGAATATTTATGTGTTTAATCTGCTTGTTACAATAAATAACTTTTGATTTGAAATCATCTGGGCACTTTCTTTATATAATTTAATTATAGACAAAGGGTTTACGATCCATCAAATTAATTAGTCACAGGATTAATATTTTCCTAACAATATATATATTAGATAGAAGATAGATAGATTGATAGATGATAATAATAATAATAATTTATTAGACTTGTATGCCGCCCTTCTCCCTAGGGACTCAGGGAGGAACAATAAAACCAATACAATACAATAAAGAGATTAAACAAGTACAAGCCTAATCAATCAATAAATTAATTAAAACAAATACAACCCACACCCAAGTACTAGGTCAGTCCGGACCGGCCTGTTGAAACAGCCAGGTCTTCAGGTCCCGGCAGAAGGAGTGGAGATCCACAAGAAGTTGGTTCCATAGGGTGGGCGCTCCCACAGAAAAGGCCCTAGCCCTGGGGACTGCCAGTCGACAGTGCCTGACCGATGGTATCCCAAGGAGGCCCCTCCTATGGGAGCATACTGGGCGATTGGAGTGTGATGCTGGCAGGAGGCATTCCCGCAAGTACCCTGGCCCCAAGCCATTTAGGACTTTATAAGTTGTTACTAGCACCTTGAAACTAACCCGGAAGGCAACCGGGAACCAATGCAGTTCGCACAGGAGGGGTGTAACATGGGAGTATCGGGGCACCCCCATCACAGCCCGCGCGGCCACATTCTGCACTAGCTGCAACCTCCAGGTGGTCCGCAAGGGCAGTCCCATGTAGAGAGCGTTGCAGTAGTCAATTCGGGAGGTGACAAGCGCATGAGTGACTGTTCAAAGGGCATCTTGGCTCAGGTATGGGCGGAGCTGGCGAACCAGCTGAACCTGGGCAAATGTCCCCCTGGTCACAGCTCCCACCTGCTCCTCCAAACTGAGCTGTGAATCCAGGAGGACGCCCAGATTCCGTGCCCTGTCCACGGGGGGCAACACCTCTCCCCCCATGACCAAAGATGGTACGTCCTGAGAAAACCAAGATGCCGGTAAGCACAGCCACTCAGTCTTGGCCGGGTTGAGTCGGAGCCTGTTACTCCCCATCCAGATCTGCACTGCATCCAGGCACCAGGACATCATGGAGAGAGCAACACTGATCTGGTTTGGGGTGGAGATGTAAAGCTGGGTGTCATCCGCATATTGGTGATACCTCACCCCAAAACCATGGATGATCTCACCCAGCGGTTTCATGTAGATGTTAAACAGGAGAGGCGAGAGAACCGACCCCTGTGGCACCCCACAAGTGAGGGGCCTTGGGGCCGATCTCTGCTCTTCTGCCAACACCGACTGCAAGTGGCCTGAGAGGTAGGAGAACCACCATAAAACGGTACCCCCCACTCCCAACCCCCGAAGCCGCCGCAGAAGGATACCATGGTCGATGGTATCAAAAGCCGCTGAGAGATCTAAAAGGACCAGGACAGAGGAAAAACCCCTGTCCCGAGCCCTCCAGAGATCATCCATCAGTGCGACCAATGCTGTCTCCATGCTGTGCCCGGACCTGAAGCCCAATTGGTACAGATCTAGATAATCAGCTTCCTCCAGGAACAACGGAAGTTGCTGAACCACCACGCTCAACAACCTTCGCTAAAAGCGAAGGTTGGAGACTGGACGATAGTTGTTCAAAACAGCTGGGTCCAAGGCAGGCTTCTTGAGGAGGGGTCTCACCACCACCTCTTTCAAGGCGGCGGGAAAGACTCCCTCACTCAAGGAGGCATTGACAACTGCCTGGAGCCAACCGCGTGTAACCTCCCTGGAGGCATAAACCAACCACGAAGGACACGGGTCCAATAAACACATGGTGGAAGACAACCTCCGCATGATTCTGTCCACTTCATCCAGGGAAACAGGGTCAAACTCAACCCAGATAGAAGCAGCCAGACTCATCATCACCCCATCATCCGACCGCTGCCAGTCAGAGTCCAAGCCGGCCCGAATCTGAGCGACCTTATCCACCAAATGCTGACTAAATTCCTCTGCTCTGCCCTGCAAAGGGTCCTCCTTCACCTCTAAGTGAAGGAGGGAGCGAGTGACCCTGAACAGGGTGGCTGGGCGATCATCTGCGGATGCAATATGAGTGGAGAAGTAAACTCTCCTCGCCACTTTAATCGCTTCCAGGTAAGTCCTAATATTGGCTCTTAGCTGGACACGGTCAGATTCGGAGCGGCTAGTCCTCCACCTGCTCTCTAGGCACCTTCTCCAATGCTTCATCCCCTGGAGCTCCTCGGAAAACCAGGGACCTAACCAGGATCTACGGCAGGGAAGGGGCCGCAAGGGGACAACCCAGTCGAGCACTGCTGGCAACAAGTGGCCACCGAAGTCTCAGCCAGGCTGTGGTCAATAGATAGATATGGATAATTAGATAGAATAGAAGATAGATAGATGATAGATACATAGATTCCAGGCCTCTGCTATTTTGCTTGTCTTTTTAAAAATGAACCCTAGGTGTCACTACTAGCTAACTTTGTATTCTCCCCCCCCAAAAAACAAACCCCAACCCTGAATAATATTCTTTTTTGCTCCAGATCAGATTTCCAGCATTTTAAGTCTCACAAAGCAACATTACAGATGTTACTTTTAAGACATTTTAAGATTGCCTTCTGATGTATCCAACTTTAAATCTGCAAATCTCCACCAGGGATGATGTCCAATTCAGAGTTTGCAAAGGACAGTCTTCTACTAGAACCATAGGCCCGAAAGGGACCTTTGAGATCTTCTAGTCCAACTCCCTGCTCAAGGCAGGAGACCTTATAGCATTCTGGACAATGGATTGTCCAATCTTTTTTTGTTTTAAACCTCCAGGGGATGGAGCACCCACAACGCCAAGAGGCAAACTGTTCCATTGTTTTAATTGTTCTCACCACCAGGAAATGTCTCCCTTATTTCCAGGTTGGATTTCCCTTGGATGTACCGTCCTCAAGTGCTTTGGAGACTAAATTCATTCGCTCTTCCCTGTGGCAGCCCTTTAAGCATGGGGTGGGATGGGATGGGATGGAAAGGGAAGGAGGGAAAGAAGGAAGGGAAGGTCTCCAGATCGTATAGAAGTTCCTGGAGGCTATGAACATCAGAATGGAATGGAAGGAAGAGAAGAGAAGAGATGAAGGGAATGGAGAATGGAATGGAATGGAGTAGAATAGAAAAGAATAGAATAGAATAGAATAGAATAGAATAGAATAGAATAGGAGCAGAGCAGAGCAAAGCAGAGCAGAATAGGATGAAGGGAAGGGCGAATGGAATGAAATGGAATAGAATAGAATAGGAATAGGAATAGGAATTGAATAGAAATTTGAAGGGACCTTGGAGGTCTTCTAGTCCAACCCTTGTTCAAGCATACCATTTTAGATAAGTGACTGTCTAGTCTCTTCTTAAAAACCTCTAGTGATGAAGCACCTACAACTTCTGAAGGCAAAGCTGCTCCACTGGTTAATTGTCCTCAGTGTTAGGAAGTTTCTCCTCAATTCCAGGTTGCTTCTCTCCCTGATTAGTTTCCATCAGTTGCTTCTTGTCCTTCCTTCCTTCCTTCCTTCCTTCCATCCATCCATCCGAACAGAGCTGGAAGGGACCTTGGAGGTCTTCTAGTCCAACCCCTGCTCAAGCAGGAGACCCTATACCATTTCAAATAAGTGACTGTCTAGCCCAGCCATGGGCAAACTACGGACCGGGGGCCGGATCCGGCCCGTTCGGCTGTTCTATCCGGCCCGCGGAGCCGAAAGAGCGGCGGGTTCTCTTGCTCTCCCAGAAGGCTACGTGAAGTAATCTAACTTTGAATTTATATTAGTTCACACAAACACTCCATCCATGCTTTTGTTCAGGCCCTCCGGTCCAGTTTAAGAACCCATTGTGGCCCTCGAGTCAAAAAGTTTGCCCACCCCTGGTCTAGGCTCTTCTTAAAAACCTCTAGTGATGGAGCACCACAACTTCTGGAGGCAAATTGTTCCACTGGTTAATTGACCTCACTGTTAATTGTCTCCTCAATTGCAGGTTGCTTCCCTCTTTGATGAGTTTCCAACTGTTGTTTCTTGTTCCTGCATTCAAGTGCTTGGGAGAATAGGTTGTTCCCCCTCTTCTTTGTGGCAGCCCCTCAAATACTGCCCGAGGTCCAGAAGGCGGCCTCTTTTTAAAGAGGGAGTATTTTGCAACCTTCTGTGTTTCTGTCAGGCTCTCTTGTTGTTGTTGTTTTTGCAAAGGTATCTCAGGCTCGGGAAGAGGCCCCCGTGCTTATTCCTAGCTTCTGCGGCACCTCCAAGAGAGATCCGTTGCAGTAAACAGACTCTCTCTGGGGAACCTCGAGAGATCTCAACTGGTGGCAGGCTGCGCTCCTCCAGCCAGGGCCATGACGTCAGTCCAGCGTCCCAAGGGGTCCGCAAGGAAGACGCAGCTGCCGGCTAATCTATCTTACCATCCGGTGCTTTCTTGGGATAACCCACCCGAAAGAATTCAGAAGGAGGCCTTTAAATAAACCACCGTGTAACCTATACTGTGAGAAGCTCTTTTTCTTCTTCTTCTTCTTCTTTTTTTTTGGTAATGCTCCCTGTGCCAGCACGCAGACATTTTTTTAAATTTATTTATTTATTTTATTTATTTTATTTTTATTCATATTTATATGCAGACTCAGGGCGCTTACAATGTTTGGAGCGCAACCCAGTGTGCTCAGCAATAGCCTTCCTTCCATTGTATATGCCTGCTTATTACTAAGCGGCTTTTACAAAGTCAGCTTATTGCCCCCAACAATCTTGGGTCCTCAATTTACCTACCCCGAGAGGATGGAAGGCTGAGTCAACCTTGAGCCTGGTGGGATTCGAGCCTGCAATAATTACAGGCAGCTGGAACTTAAGTGCTAGGCTTAATAGCCTGCACCACCAAGGCTCCTGATTTGATTTGTTAATTGCTTACAAGAGAATAGGTATAAGGATAAACATAGTTATGAATACAAGAAATGGATACATATAAGAAAAATAAAAAGAAACAACAGGACAGGGACGGTAGGCACTTTGGTGTGCTTATGCACACTGCCACAGACCTCTTAGGAAAGGGGTGAGGTCAATAGCAGACAGTCTAAGGTTAAAGTTTTTGGGGTTTGGGGAAGAAACCACAGAGTCAGGTACAGTATTCCAGACATTGACCACTCTGTTGCTGAAGTTGTATTTCCTGCAATCAAGTTTGGTGCGGTTAACCTTGAGTTTGCATCTATTGTGTGCTCTTGTATTGTTATGGTTGAAGCTGAAGTATTGATTGACCGGAAGGACATTGCAATGTATGATTTTATATACTATACTTAGATCGGACCGAAGGCGGCATAGTTCTAGGTTTTCTAGGTCTAGAACCTCAAGTCTGGTGGCATAAGGTATTCTGCAACAAATAGAGGAGTGGAGAATTCTTCTTGTGAAATATTTCTGGACTTTCTCAACTGTGTTGATATCAGATACATGATGTGGGTTCCAGACTGATGAGCTGCATTTGAGTATTGGTCTGGCAAATGTTTTGTATGCCCTAGTTAGTAGTGTGATATTACCAGAGAAAAAGCTACGTAGGATTAGGTTAACAACTCTTAATGGCTTTTTGGCTATGTAGTTACAGTGGGCTCTAGCACTTAGATCATTAGAGATGAGTTTTCCAAGGTCCTTGACGGAGTTTGGATCATCAATACTCATTCAATACCGGTTTCTGACTTAAGAAACATCTCTGAGTCAGAAGTTGATCCGTGACAGAAGGGTGGGGATTGAAGGGATCACAAGGGATCGCTAATTCAGGGGTTCCAAAATTGGCAACTTCTAAGACTTGTGGACTTCAACTGCTAGAATTCTCCAGCCAGCACAGCTGATATCCACAAGTGTTCAAGTTGCCAAGTTTGGAGATCTCTGATCTAGTCTCTCTGCAGAGGAGGGTGGGGCGTGCAGAAAACCAGTTAAACCATCCTCAGGGGTGTCCAGCCTTCTTTAAAACATCTCAAGCAGAACAGAGTTGGAAGGGACCTTGGAGGTCTTCTAGTCCAACCCGCCGCTCAAGCAGCAGACCCTATACAATTTCAGGCAAATGGCTGTCCAAACTTTTCTTAAAAACCTCCAATGATGAAGCTCCCACAACTTCTGGAGGCAAGATGTTCCACAGAGTCATTGTTCTGTCAGGAAATTTCTCCTTAGTTTGAGGTTGTTTCTCTCCTTGGTTGGTTTCCATCTGTTGCTTCTGGTCTTGCCTTTGGGTGCTTTGGAGAATAAATTGACCCCTCTTCTTTGGGGCAGCCCCTTAGCTATCATGTCATCCCTAGTCCATTTTTCCCTCTAGACTAGCCGTATCAAATTCCTGCAACCGTTCTTTGTATATTTTTGCCCCCATGCCTTTATAATCCTCTTAGTTGCTCCTTTGTACTTTGCACCAAAGTCTCCACATCTCTTTTGTAATGTGGTGACCAAAACTGGATGCCGAAGGAGAATCCATAATCTTGATAGGTAGACTTTCCACTGACGTGAAGATCTTTCGTCTTTATAAATCCATGAAATGTAGATGGTGGCGATTTTCAACTGCTTTTTCTAGTCTCAAGTTTCCGTGGCCATGGAAAAGAATTCCTAAACATCTCTCTCCTTCCCCCCTCCTTTTATGAACCCTGATATCACTTAAGTATGAGCCAGCGGTGTGTGGCAGCAGCCCCAAAAGCCAGTGCAATTGTAGGTTGCATTAAGAGAGGGACAGAATCAAGATCACGTGACGTGTTAGCACCGCTTTACGACGTCTTCGTGAGAACATTCTTGCATCCAGTTTTGGTCCCCGCGATGTAAAACAAGATGTTGAGATTCTAGAAAGAATGCAGAGAAGAGCAACAAAGAAGATTGGGGGACTGGAAGCTAAAACATACGAAGAACACTTGCAGGAACTGGGCATGGCTAGTTTAATGAAAGGAAGGACTAGGAATGACATGATGGTGCTATTCTAGTATCTAAGTGGCTGCCACAAAGCAGAGGAAGGTGACCTATCCTCCAAAGCATCCAAAGGCAGGATAAGAACCAACAGATGAAAACTAATGAAGGAGAAAACAACCTAGGAACAAGGAGAAATTTCCCGACAGTGAGAACAATTGACCAGTGGGAGAACTTGCCTTCAGATGTTGTAGGTACTCCATCACTGGAGGTTTTAAAGAAGAGATTGGACAATCATTCGTCTGCAATGTTATAGGGTCTCCTGCTTTAGCAGGGATTGACTAGAAGACCTCCAAGGTCCCTTCCAACTCTGTAATTCTTCTCCCAGCCTTCTGTTCTTCAAACTGAACATCCCAAGCTCCTTCGATCTGTCCTCTCACAAATTGATGGGAGTTTCCCGGTTCTCCCATGTTACCCCCTCCCGCTGCCTTCATTGGCTGCTGGTTGCACTCCGGTGAGATTCAAGGTCTTAGTGTTAACATACAAAGTCCTTCATGACATGGGTCCCCAATATTTAAGGGAGCTGCTCCTGCCGACATAGAATGCCAACCGCCCTGTGCGAGCACATAGGCAAGGACTCCTGGGGTCCCGTCAGCTGGCCAATGCCGGCTGGCGGTCCCCCGACGAGCCTACTCTATAGCGGCCCCTGACCTCTGGAACTAACTTCCTGGAGCTCCGTCCTGGCCCCTGACCTCCGCACCTTCCGCCATGACTTGAAGACCTGGTTGTTTAACCAATCCGGGTTGTGATTTTCTGGGATGGGATGGTTTTATGGGATAGTTTTATAGGATAATTTTTATGGGTCAATTTGTAGTTGTAATGGGGCTTATTTAGTTTAATCTGCTTTTAAATTATTTATTATTGTTGTTGTTTTATTTGTAAGCGAGTCTTCGGAGATGGGGCATATAAGTCCCATTAATAAATAAATAAATAAATAAATTGTCTCCTGACCCATCTTAATTACGGCGTCCAAAATCGTACCCAGCAGTCCAAATATAGGCATCTAGTCACACAAAGTAGAGAGGAATGAAGACTTTGTGTGTCTTTGATACGCAACTTGTCCACGGCACAACCCAGAACTGCTTCGGACCTTCCAGCAGCTGTTCCCACAGTTGGCCCATGTTCAACTTCTCCTCCTCCGGTTATCGCTCCATCCTTTCTCTCCGTTGTAACGTTTCCAAGGCACAAATCCTCCATCTTGTATATCCGCCTGATGTTTCTCCTCCCTGTTTGTAATCCCCACGCTTTCTTACATCCTCTTGGAAGGACATCTTGTTCTCAGGCCAGCCTTCCCGACTCTCTAGATTAGATTGCAATCTTCGTGTCAGCTCCAACTAACCAACTCCAACTTGGTGGGCGGCAGGGAAGGATACTATAAAATCTCCATTCCTCCACACTCCAGGGAAGGATATACTGCAAAATCCCCATTCCCTCCCCACCCCACTACCCTGATTTCCAGTTCCATTCTCCTTTGCAGGGCAACCAAAGAAGACCCAGCCGATCAGCTGAGGCAGAAAATAGATGGGGGCGGAGCCAGTCAGAGGTGGTATTTGCCGGTTCTCCAAACTACTCAAAATTTCCGCTACCGGTTCTCCAGAACTGGTCAGAAGCTGCTGAATACCACCTCTGCCCTGCATCCATCAGTCCATCACATGGCCCAATCAAATCTTTGTCCCAACTGGAGACATTCCTCCAGACACTCCCCTCCAGGTGCAGGGCAACATGTCCTTGACTCTCTGAGAAAAGAATGTTGTTGTCTCTATAATCTTCTATCTCAGTATGACATCCCCCCTCCCAAATTCCCAGGCACTAAATGGGGCAGCCTCAAGCTTCGAGTAAAAAATGGCTTCCAAGGCTGACACTTCCTCTGTCTTCTTGATGGTTGGCCAGACCTCCCAATCTTCGGTCCCCTGCAACAACTCCTGGATGCGGATCAAAAACGGCTGTCTGAATCTGACATATCAAGGAACTAAGGCTTAAAGGTGGTCCTTCCAAGTAAACGGGACTGATAACACGGTACCAGAAACACACAGGGTCATCCAAATAGGGGAAAGGTGTTTTTTTCTTTCTTTCTAACAGATCCATCCGTCCATAATTGTCCCAAGTATTTTAATCTCGGGATTTGGGATGCAGGAGGAAGCTGTAGAAACTGGTTCTGCCTTTGCTTTAAAAAAAAATCACCAATATAATGTAAGGTGATAGATAGGAAGATTCTGAGAGGCAGGAAGGTTCTAGTGGTGACTTCAATTGAATAAAATGTTTAAACCACAAAAGGAAGGAAGGAAGGAAGGAAGGAAGGAAGGAAGGAAGGAAGGAGAGAGGGATAGAGGGGGATGGAAGGGAAGGAAGAGAAAGAAAGAAAGAAAGATAGAAAGAAAGAAAAGCTGTGGATGTTCCAACACTGGAGGATTTTAAGAAATGATTGGACAGCAATTTATCCAGATTCATGTAGGGTTTCCTGACTAAGCAGGGGGTTGGACTAGAAGACCTCCAAGGTCCCTTCCAGCTTTGCTATTCTATTCTATTTCATTCCATTCCATTCTAATTCTATTCTACTCTATTCATTTACTCTATTCTAGTTTACTCTATTCTGTTCTATTCCATTCCTATTCTGCATTCTATTCTCTATTCTATTCTCTATTCTATTCTCTATTCTCCTCTCCTCTCCATTCCCTTCCCTTATTCTATTCTATTCTAGTTTATTCTAGTTTTCTCTATTCTATTCCTATTCTGCTATTCTATTCTCTAGTCTATTCTATTGTCTATTCTCCTCTCTTCTATTCTGCATTCTCTCCTCTCCTCTCCATTCCATTCCATTCCCCCATTCTACTCTACTCTACTCTACTCTACTCTAAACCAGACCCAGTTTAGTGTAGTGGTTAAAGTTCTGGGCTAGGAATTTGGAGACTTGAGTTTCCGGTCTTGCTTTATGCGTCAAGCCAGTTGGGTGAATTTGGGCCAGTTACTCTCTCTCAGCCCCAGAAAGGAAGCAATGGCAAACCACTTCTAAAAAAAACCACCTTGCCAGAAATTAATAAAATTTATATATAAGAAAACACCTTGCCAAAAAAACTGCAAGGATGTCACACCAGCAGTTTCCAGGGGTGAAGTTTGACTTAAAGAGGCCTAGAAACACACACACACACACACATCTATAGGGCTGCCAGGAAAATTCTATGACTCTGTGTAACCACCAAGATTCACACTCAGTGCAGGAGCGGAGCTTCCTGACTGTGAATGAAAATTACGAGGCACAAATTAAAGACAACGAACAACACAAATTGTACAAATTGGCAATCGGGTTGCCAAACAACTAGGAATAGTAACAGTTTTTCTTGAGAAAATGCTTTTGAGAGAGAGAGACTGTTTGAAAAGCAGCAGGCCAGGCCTTTGATGCCTTGATACATCTGCCCCAAACTTTTTATACGAGAATATTTATGGCGACTCATTAAAACTTAGCCATCTTGTTCCAAGAATTCAGTCGTACAGTGTTGGCATGCGATAAAGGCTCTCCAGATTTCTGTTTCAAGCAGCAAGGGATATTTTAAATCTTTTTGCAATGCCAGTAATCTTTTAAAAAAAATGTTTTAACTGTTCCCAGCAAAGTCAGTACTAATGATGTGTTTTCCGAGTCTCATATAACGCTTCTCATTTGTTCCCCAAATTTCACTGCATGTAAAACTAGAAAACCCCAATGCATTCAGTTACTTAACACAGAGAGAAACTGCCATTAT
Organism: Naja naja; assembly: GCA_009733165.1. Classification (NCBI taxonomy): domain Eukaryota; kingdom Metazoa; phylum Chordata; class Lepidosauria; order Squamata; family Elapidae; genus Naja; species Naja naja. Next base: position 217,040,000 of record CM019150.1, on the reverse strand, counting down.
TCATTTATCTGTTACGATATATAGCCTGTTTCTTCAGATGGAAGGTAAGGGGGTCACTTGGAGGTTTATCTGTGTCCCGTGGCCATCTGTATCCAAGTAGCCTCAACAACTCTCTGAAAAGGATGCAAATGACCAGCTGTCTGCAAGGAGTATCAATCTTTCCATCCATCTATCATCCAGTCAGAGCGGAAGAAGCTACTTGGATGAGAAGCAAAACGTCAGAAATCAGAAAGTCCAGTTACCTCTTAGGGGGAAAAGAGCAGCTTTGGGATTACAGCACAGGTGGGCATCTCTGGCCCTTGATGACTTGCTGGCTCAGGAATTCTGGGAATTGAAGTCCACAGGTCAAACAAGGGGCCATAGTTGCCCAGCCCTTGATCTATAGTAGGCAGTTGCCAAGAACTGACATTGACTGGAAGGCACTGAATTGATCTAATCAATTGCTATTCCTCCAGGCAAGGGAAGGAAACTTGGGTCTATGAGAACATTTTGGATAGGATAGGATAAAAGAGGAGAAGAGAGGAGAGGAGACGAGAGGAGGAATAAAGAGTGGAGTGAATAGACAGCTGGTCATTTGCATTCTTTTTAGAGCGTCGTTGAGGCTACTTGGGAGGTTTATCTGCTGTAGTAGTAGAAGTGGCTTTATCCACACCCATTTGCATTACTCAGGTGACTCTGAGGAGACAGGTAAACCTCCAGGTGGCCTCAACGACCCTCTAAAAGGATGCAAATAACCAGCTGTCTGCAAGGAGTATCAATCCTTCCATTTCCCCACCATCCTGTCAGAGCTGAAGAAGCTTCTTGGATGAGAAGCGAAATGCCTTCAAAGAAAAACCAGAAAGCCCAGTTGCCTCTTTAAAAAGCATCTTTGGGACAACCATGACCTGGATGACCTAGAAACTCTACAGACTTCCAGCTGAGAAAGTTACACCGGGACAGTGCAACTGCCATTAACCAGATGTGCTCACCATGCCTCCCGCTTCCCTCCATTCCACACCAGAGGCTTTCTCCTCAATCCAAACAAGATGAAATTCAATGTAGAAAAAAAGTAAAGCCTTACACTTAGGCAGGAAAAACCAAAAGGACGCATCTAGACTGGGTGAAACCAGGCTCAATAGCAGTAACTGTGAGGGGGATCTTGGGAGTCCTAGTGGACAACCAGCTGGCTCATATTTAGAATAGAATAAAATTCTTTATTGGGCAAGTGTGATTGGACACACAAGGAATTTGTCTGGGAGCATATGCACCAAATACAAATTCCTTGTGTGTCCAATCAACACTTGGCCAATAAAGAATTCTATTCTATTCTATTCTATTCCTTATTCTATTCTGTTCTATCTATTCCATTCCTTATTCTATTCCATTCCATTCCTTATTCTATTCTATTCTTATTCCTATTCCTATTCTATTCTAAATATGAGCCAGCAGTGTGAGGTAGCAGCCAAAAAAGGGATACAATCAAGATCAAGGGAGGTACTAATACCACTCTAGAAAGCCTTAATAAGGCCACACCTAGAATACTGCATCCAGTTTTGGTCACACTATAAAAAAGTTGTTGAGACTCTAGAAAAAGTGCAGAGAAGAGCAACCAGGATGATTGGGGGGCTGGAGGCTAAAACTTACGATGAACAGTTGCAGGAAATGGGCATGGCTGGTCTAGTAAAGAGAAGGGCCAGGGGAGACAGGGTAGCAGTCTTCCAGTATTTGAGGGCTGCCACAGAGAGGAAGGGGTCAAGCTATTCTCCAAAGCACCTGAAGGCCAGACAAGGAATAATAGATGGAAACTGATCAAGGAGAGATTCAACCTGGAAATAAGGAGACATTTTCTGACACTGAGGACAATCAGTCAATGGAACAGAAGTTGCCTTGGGAAGTTGTGGGTGCTTCATCACTGAAGGCTTTCAAGAGGAGACTGGACCGCCATCTGTAAGAAATGGGGTAGGCCAGGGGTCTTCAAACTTGGCAGCTTTAAGACTTGTGGACTTCAACTCCCAGAATTCCTCCTCCAGTCATGTTAGCTCAGGAATTCTGGGAGTTGAAGTCCACAAGTCTCAAACTTGCCAAGTTTGAAGACCCTTGGTATAGGGTCTCCTGCTTGGGGGGGAGTTGGACTAGATGACCTACAAGACCCCTTCCAACTCTGTTATACTGTAATATCTGTCAAAAGCTCCCACGCGAAAAGCACGCGGTGTACTACTGTATGCCACGTAGGACACGCGGGCCTCGTGTCCACCCCGCTTCTCAAGCCCCCAAGGCCACACACGCCAGGAGACGCGGCTGGGCGGCCCCTTCCTCACCTCAGCCAGACGCCAAGCAGATTTCCCCAACCAGGGATGAGCCGAGATCAACCACCCCGCCCCACCCAGCTCCCCAGGTACCTTCAAAGGCGCCCGCGAGCGCCCGGTTGCAGAAGCCGCACCCCGCCCGCCCGCCTCCGCCTCGTGCAGCTCTGCACCCCGCCCACCCCGCCGCCGCGTCACGTGACCATCCCGCAAGCCGGCCTCGCTCACTCTCTGGCCGAACGCAAGGAAAGGGGGGCGTGGCCCGGGGAGAGCCGCCTCTCGGGCCGGCGCGAACTCGGGGCGGGGCCGAGTGCCCGGCGCAAAAAAAAAAAGGAGGCAAAAGGTGCGCTCCGATTGGCTGAGGTGCTGGCTGGCTTTGTGGGGGAGGTGGTGCGCGCGCGCCCCTCGGGATGGAACGCGCCTTGCCTGCACGCCCGCGCACGCGCGCTGCTCCTTTCCCTTTCCCCCCTCCTCGCTCTCGCTCTCACTGTCTCTCTCTCCCCCGCGCCCCCCCCACCTTCCGCCCGGGCTTTGCACGCGGGAGGCGCGAGGCTACGCTGGCTCCGGATTTGCAAAATAATCCTCATCCTCATCACCCTACGGGTAAGGCGGTCGTGGGGAAAGGATGCATTCCACCCATCCCCTCCTCTCTCACGCGTGGACGGGGCGGGGGGGGGAGAACCCCGGCTTTTCTCCTCCCTCCCCCGAGAAGCGTGCATGGCTGGCGTTGCGCTGCTGCAAGACGGGGTGGGGTGGGGGGTGGGCGCTGCCTTGAGTTGCACGTGCAAGGCCGTGAAGAGGGGTTGCAAAATCCGGGGTGCCCCCGGGAAGGAGGCCGGGGAAGGTGACTGGGTGGGGTTTTTTTTGGAGATTGCATGGATTTGCATAGTGGGGTTTTTTGGGGGGGTGGGGAGATGGCTTGGGCCTCGCCCTTCCTTCTGGGGGGTCCGCGATCCTGGGGAATTTGCAAGCGGGGCCGGGCGGGGCAGCCTTGGCGCGGTTGCTAAAAACAAAAATAAAAATAAAAAATATAGCTTCCCCCCACCCCCTTTCTCCCGCCCCCCCAAAACGCGATTGCACCGAAAGGCCTAACCGGGGTTTTTGCATTGCAACGCGCCCGGTTGCTGGTCTTGCAATTGCTCGTGCCGGACCCATCCTGGAGCAGCTCCCGGTTAGGGAAGGAAAGAAGGGCGACACCCCGAAGCCGGGGAGGGGTGTGTGTGCGCAGCAAAGCCGGATTTGCAGGGTCTCGTTTTGTGCACGTGCTCGTGCAAAACCGGCGGCCCGGGGTTTGCAAAGAAGCCCGATCCCGAAGCCCATCGGGCTGAGCAGCAACCCCGGTTAAGAGTTTCTCCCCCCCCGAAGCAGGATAAGCGTGCATTCAGACGAGACGTGAAACCTGGGATCTGAATCGTGATTTATTATTTTGCATGGACCCCCCTCCCCTTTCTTTCTCTGGCTTGCGCTGGGAACCTTGACCGCCGACTCAACCGGGGGGGGGAATGAGCTCGAAGAGGCGTGGCGGGGAACAAACCACTTTTAAGCCCACCCTGTTGTGTGAATGCATCCCGTTGCGTGTCAGATGTTCTCCGAAACTAGGGGGAAATGGCCAGATGAAGGGATTTGAATGCTTGGTTCTAAATGAGTGGAGGGTGCGCCTTATTGGTGGTTGGAAAAAGCCGGTTGGGGGTTTCCTGGTTTTTGAGGTTGGGTTAAGATGGAGCAGAATTTGGAAAGAAAGATCGATCAATCAGAATAGTGCTAGAAGGACCTTGGAGGTCTTCTAGTCCAACCCCCTGCTCAGGCAGGAGAGACCTTATATGCCAGGGGTCACCAACCTTTCGGACCTTGGGGACCACTAAATTCATAATTTTAAATCCCGCAGGCCGCTAATAATGATTTTTTCTTAAAAAAAAAGATAAATAGTATTTACTGCAATTTTAAAAATGCAAATAATTTTTTTCTGTGGACCTATTCTTTCCAACCGCCAGTTGGTGACAGCTGTTATATGCCATTTAAATGGCTGTCAATCAAATGTCTTCTTAAAAGCCTCCAGTGATGAAGCACCCACAATTTCTGAAGGCAAAGCTGTCCCACTGGTTAATTGTCCTCACTGTTAGGAAGTTTCTCCTGAATTCCAGGTTGCCCTTCTCCTTGGTTGTCCCAAAGGTGCTTTTTTCCCAAGAGGCAACTGGTCTTACTGGTTTTTCTTTGAAGACGCTTCACTTCTCATCCAAGAAACAGAGCTGAAGAAGTTGGGTGAGAAGCAGAAGGTCTTCAAAGCAAAACCAGAAAGTCCAGTTGCCTCTTGAAAAAACACATTTGGGACAACCATGACCTGGATGACGGAGAATCTCCATAGGTATCTCTCCTTGATTAGTTTCCATCCATTGTTTCTTGTCTTGCCTTCAAGGGCTTTGGAAAATAAGTTGATCCCCTCCTCTTTGTGGCAGTCCCTCAGATTTAACATATAATCAGAGTTGGAAGGGACCTTGTAGGTCATCTAGTCCAACCCCCCCGCCCAAGCAGGAGACCCTACACCATTTCTGACAAATGGCAGTCCAATCTCTTCTTGAAAGTCTCAAGTGATGACGCTCCCACAACTTTGGAAGGCAACTTCTGTTCCATGGGTTGATTGTTCTCACTGGCAGAAAATTTCTCCTGATTTCTAGGTTGAAACTCTCCCTGTTCAGTTTCCATCCATTGTTCCTTGTCTGGCCTACAGGTGCTTTAGAAAATAGCTTGAGCCCTTCCTCCTCTCTGGGGCAGCCCCTCAAGTATTGGAAGGCTGCTATCCTGTCTCCCCTGGTCCTTCTCTTCACTAGACTAGCCATGCCCAGTTCCTGCAACCGTTCATTGTATGTTTTAGTCTCCAGTCCCCTAATCATCCTGGTTGCTCTTCTCTGCACTTTTTCTAGAGTCTCAACCTCTTTTTTTATAGTGTGATGACCAAAACTGGATGCAATACTCTAAGTGTGGTCTTACTAAGGTTTTATAGAGTGGTATTTGTACCACCGTCAAATACTTTTACCACCCTCAAATACTGGAATATTGGTATCTTGTCCCTCGTAAGTCCTTCTTTCCTCTAGACTGGCCAGACCCAAATCCTGCCACCATTCTTAATATACTTTTGTCTCCAGGCCTTTAATCATCTTAGTTTTCTCTTCTCTGCATTTTTTTCCAAAGTCTCAACGTCTTTTTTGTAATGTGTTGACCAAAACTGGATGCAGTATTCCAGGTGTGGCCTTACTTAAGAGTACTAGAACTTCACGTGATCTTAATTTTGTCTCTCTGTTTATGCAACCCAGGATTGTAACAGCTTTTTTTGGCTGCTGCTGCACACTGCTGGCTCATATTTTCTCTCTTAATTTGGAAAACTACTAATTTTGGGGAGGTGTGAGACAGACACGTACTGCAATTAAAAGGCCTTTAATCATCTTAGCTGCTCTCTGCACTCTTTCCAAGATATTTTTTTGTAAATGTGGTGACCCAGACTGGATGCAGTATTCCAGGTGTGGTCCAACTACGGTTTTATTAAAAACCTCAGCCATTGCATTAGGTTGATTCAACAACTCTTTTCCAAGCTTGGCCACTTTAAGATGGGTGGACTTCCAACTCCCAGAATCCTCCCAGCCAAGTATGGCTGGCTTGGGGAATTCTGGGAGTTGGAGTCCACCCATCTTAAAATAGCCAGGGTTAGAAAACAGTGCTCTAAAACAGGAGTCTCCAACCTTGGCAACTTTAAGACTTGTGGACTTCAACTCCCAGAATTCCTCAGCCAGCAAACCTGCCTGAGGAATTCTGGGAGTTGAAGTCCACAGGTCTTAAAGTTGCCAAGGTTGGAGACCCCTGCTCTAAAACTTCTTTTTTTTTCCCACGCTGCATGGTGCAGTCAGACAGGAGAAGGCTGTGATTTTAAATGTTAACTTTCCAATTTTATACTTGGAGACTTTGCTAAGTCCCCACGATTTCGCCTGCCTCCCCTGCGGCTCCATTTGATATAATTTGATTTAAGTTTGGTGCCCACTGTTGCACCACAGACAGCCTGGCACCTGCTTTGACAGTCTGACCTAGATATATATGTTGCAGAGCAAACACCAATGGCGTCAGCCCTTGCAAAAGAGGCCTGCAGTTACGACATGGTGTTTTGTATAATTATCTGTGGCCTTTTGACATGCAAGGAATGGAGTGCGGGTCATGTACCTTTTTAATACATGAATGTTGCACTACGTACCTTTTAATATACTGTGTTTCTTCAAAAATAAGACTCTGCCTTGTATTTTTTTTTTTGCTACCAAAAAAAGGCACCAGGTCTTATTTTGGGGGGACCTGACTAACCTCACTTGCGTGTGTCGCCCCTGGCATCCTTTTCACTGTCAGAGGCCTTCAGGAACTCCTCCTGTGGCCAGCAAGGCTTTCCTGAAGGCCCCTGCAGCCAATAACAGAGCTCTGGATCGATCAGCTACAGAGGCCTTCAGGAAAGCCTTGCCGGCCTTGCCGGCTGCCGAAGAAATGGGCCGGGAAGGCAGGTGTTGGGGTGTGCAAGGCCTAGCTACAACTGTCCAAAGGTAAGTTGTAGGGCAGCTCCACCCTCCACCCGATCCCCACCCTAGCTTAATTTTTACCCATCCACTCTGGAGTGGGCAGGATCTTAATTAGGGCTTATTTTGGGTGCACATGTAAAAAATCAAGCTAGGACTTACTTTTGGGGGCAGGTCGTATTTTCATGGAAACGGTAGGAAATGCACCAAATATATTCTTTGCAGAACTGTACAGAAGGAATTTAAAACTTCCTTGGAGCTTTGCTCTTCGGCGGTTTTTCGGCCATTAAAAGAGATTTAGGACAGCCACACTCGGGGATCAGAGTCAGAACATTGCTTCAGCTATGTGTTGTCTTGGGAGCAAACATCTGTTCCACATCTGTAGTTATCCTGCGCTGGGAGGGAAACACATTTGGTGCAGACAGGTGGTGTGTTTACAGCTCATGCGCCTTTTTAGCCACTAAAACTGCACTCAACAGGTAATCCTCGCGTTACGGCCATCATGGAGCTTGCCTGAAACGGTCAGTAACCACAGCGGTCGTAATCGAGTCACCCAAAGGGAGTGATCTAATTTTGGGAGCAATTTTTTGACGTGGTCGTTAAGCAATTTGATGGTTTGCTAAGAGATGATTGTGCAAAAAAGAGAAGCAAATGCTGGGTTTTTTTTTCTGCAAAACCGTCATAAAATGAGGTCACGGGGCTGCAGGATGCCGCAGATGGCCATAGCCGTGGTCTTGGTGGCCACACTGCAGTCGTGTGGCCATGAAGGAGGGAATCCAACCGTCAGGACTTTGAATCTGGGTTGTAAGAGCCCTCAGGAGAGGTCGGTCGTAAGTTGAGGATTATCTATATATCACGGTTAATGCTTGAGTTGTGACCACAGCGGAGCCTAAAATTTATGTCATTGAGTGAGATGTGTTAAGTTAGTTTGCCCCGTTTTACGACATTTCTTATCGCGGTTGCTAAGTGAATCGCTGCCGGTTTTTAAGTTAGTCCGCCGGTTATTAAGTGAATCTGGCTTCCCCATTGACTTTGCTCGTCAGAAGGTTGCAAAAGGGGGTCACATGACCTTGGGAAGCAACAACAGTCATAAGTATGAACCAATTGCCAAGCGTCTTGGAGTTTTGATCAACGGGGATGCCGCAGTGGTCCTAACTGTGAAAACTGTTTCAGTGCCGTTGTAAGTCGAGGACTTGCCTGTATTTCAAGCCCTTCGGGTTTGAAACTCCACTTATTATTGGGCAGATGAAAAGTAAAGAGGCTTGGATCTGTTCCACCTTAATTTGTTTTTTTATGGATCCATTCTCTGAGTTTGGAATGATAAATTAGCCGTTTAGGTTGCTTTGGGCCCAAATCTCTCTCTATAAAAGCGAAAGACCACTCACGCATCATCATAAAATCTCCAGAACCGTAAAGCCTACAAGCTTGAAATTTGGCACGTATGTTCCTCTTGGCTTCTACCGTGTTTCCCCGAAAATAAGACCTACCCTGAAAATAAGACCTAGTGTAAATCTCCAGTTCCAGGAAGACTTTTCAGGGAGCAACCGTGCACACGTGAAACACCCCCCCCCTACACACTCACACCCACTATTTGGCACCATAAATATATAAGACCTACCCCAAAAATAAGACCTAGTGTGTTTTTGGGAGCCAAAAAAATTAAGACAGTGTCTTTCGGGGAAACACGGTAGGTGCTCACTAAGAAAGGATTTTTCAAAATTACTATCAGAGCATTAGTATTTTGTATATTATTATTAACACGCTCTGATGCTAAGGAGTTCTACTCCCCCTCCCCAGCTGAAAAGAAATCTCTTCCAAATGCAAAACACAAGCAGAGGAGTTTCAGTTTCAGTTTCACAAGCTGCAATCAGATTTCGTACAGAACAGTTGAGCTAAGCCACGCCCAGGCTCCTTGCTGTCTCCTTGCTCACACAGCAAATACTGTTTCAGTTTCCAAACAGCCCTCAACTCTCATATACTGACAGGACCCTAGCCCGATGAATACCAATGGATGTTGGTAGGCAGAGGCAGAATTTTTCCCCCCGTATTTTCCTCCCCAAAAGCTAAACCCGACCACATAGTTTCGTAGCGAAGCATGGGTATCGAGCTAGTAGTTTATATAAAATTCCAAATTCGATAGTATTTAGCCCAATTCTTAGATCTTACCTAAATTAAGAAAGAAGTATTAATCTGTGAGGTTCTTGATCTCGCCCTGTTGAATAGGAAGATCCATTATGGCCTTCAGCTTGTATGGTTAGTCCTTGAGTTACAACCGTTCATTTACTGACCATTTGAAGTTACGCCACTGAGAAAGGTGACTTATGATCGGTCTTCACACAGCCATTGCATCCCTCTGGGTCGTGTGATCAAAATTCAAATGGTTGGCAACTGGCATGTACTTATGACGGTTGCAGGATTGTGGGGATCATGTGACCTACACACAGAATCCGTGGGGACATCAGATTCACTTAACGACTTGAACAGGGGGCTGGACTGGAAGACCTCCAAAATCCCTTCCAGATCCGTTCTATGTGTGTTGTAACATAACTTGCTGCGGTGATTCCTTTAACAACCGTGGCAAGGAAGGTTGTAAAATGGGGCAAAAACTCACTTAGCAATGGAAAATGTTGGAAGGGATCATGTAGGTCATCTAGTCCAACCCCCTGCGCGAGCAGAAGACACTACACCATTTCTGTCAAATGGCAGTCCAATCTCTTCTTGAAAGCTTCCCCGGTAAGAAAGCTTTCACAACTTCTGAAGGCAACTTCTGTTCCGTTGGTTGTCCTCAGTGTCAGAAAATTTCTCCTTATTTCTAGGTTGAATCTCGTTCAGTTTCCATCCATTACTTCTTGTCTGGCCTTCAGCTGCTTTGGAAAACCATACTTTTTGGCAACATGCTTCAGCTGGGAAGTTGGTTTCCTGCATCCAGCTTTTTCTCCCTTTAAATTACCTAGCTAAAATCGGGATTCCGATGGGCAGGAATGTTTTACCCGACGATTCACTTCACCTGCCGGTTTAATTGTAGTGTGTAAATTCTTAATTATGTTTCGGGACGCACCTTTGGAGATCAGGATCTGCGTGCAGCCACCCGGAGATGGTTCATGCAGTGCAGTGAGTCACACAATTTAGACTTGTGGCCCCGAACCGCACCCTCCAAAGGCCCAATTTTGAGTTGTTCCCCCAGTTGTTTACTTCAGTTTACTTTATTGTCATTGCACCTCCTGCAACGAAATTAAATGCCACCTTCAGTGTACATTAGGACTATGAAAATAAATCACAAACACACATCCTTCGCATTCTATACAATTGAACTGAAACCCCCTGACATTGCATTAATATTGCACTATACAGTAGAACTCAATAGAGTTACTGCCCTGGGATAGAAGCTGTTTTTCAGCCTATTTGTCCTTGTTTTTATTATCCTATACCGTCTGCCAGATGGTAATAGTTCAAAAAAAGGGTGTCCTTTTTGTGTTGCTTGGTGTGGCTGTTGTATCAAAAACAGCCTCTGTGGACCTACCCCTGCGTGATTCACTTAACAGCCGGATTCCCAACCTACAGCCGGCAGTGATTTAACAACTGTGGGAAGAAAATTCGTAAGATGGGGCAAAATTCACTGTACCAGATGTCTCATTTAACAACAGAAATTGTGAATGGCAACTTGACTGCCTGGGAAATTCATGAGGACGTCACAAGCTGGATTCGTGCATCATGTTGAGCCAGGCTTATTTATAATGTATCTATATTTTTCTATATATATCTAAAAGTGAAATACCATATGCATCATCAGAAAATCTCCAGAACCGTAAAGACTACAAACTTGAAATTTGGCACATATCTCTTGGCTTCTAGGTGCTCATTAAGAAAGGATTTCTTGAAATGACCATCAGAGCATCAGTATTTCCATTATTATTATTATTATTATTATTATTATTATTATTATTATTATTATTAACATTATTATTAACAAGCTCAGTTGAGCTAAGCCACGCCCAGGCTCCTTGATGTCTCCTTGCTCACACAGCTAATACTGTTTCAGTTCCCAAACAGCCCTCAACTCTCACACACTGACAGGACGCTAGCCAGATTAATACCAGTGGATGCTGGTAGGCAGAAACACATTTTTCCCCCCTTATTTTCCTCCCCCAAAACTAAGCCCCATCACATAGTTTCGTAGTGAAGCACGGGTATCCAGCTAGTAATAATATAATGGATCAAGGCAGTTGTCGAGTTGCGCCCGCAATTTGAACCCAAATTTATGTGGTTATTTGTTAAGTGAGTTTTGCCCCATTTTCCGACCTTCCCTGCCGCAGTTGTTAAGCGAATCATGGCAATTGATAAGTTAGCAACCCGGTTGTTAACTGAATCCGGACTTCCCCACATCCAGGGACACTGCAATCGTCGTAAGTATGAACCGGTTGCCAAATGTCTGAATATGTCTCTGTCAGAATTCCGGCAGTTACCCCCATTTAAATCATGAGTCTTGAGCCAAACTTCCAAAACTTGAGAAGGATTTATTGGGAGTTAATATGCCGGCACTGCCTGGGTGTAGCTGACTCTGAGACACATCATTAATTGTTACCCTTGACCCAGATTTTCCCCCCCACCCCTTGAGTGTATCGTAATTCATATTCTCCAATGGGACACATCCATAGCCAAGAGTCATCAATCCAGTTAGAATTTTGCTGGGCAGAAACTTCAGTCACCTAGTTACTATCAAAACATTTACGGAATGCATTTTCAGTTTTGCAAGCTGCCGCACTACTCCCCCCCTCCTTTTTTGTTGGCAACTCTAAAAAGACCATAGAAATATTTTATGAGTTGACCGTCTAGTTTGTTAAGTGGATCACTAGTTCTTAAATTAGTAACATGGTTGTTAAATGAAACTGGTTCCCCCCTGGACTTTGGCCTGTCAGAAGGTCGCAAAAAAGGGGGGAATCAGATGATTCCGTCATAAACGTGAGGCAGTTGTCAATGGACTGAACTTTGATCACGAGACCTTGGGGATGCGGCAATGGTCATAAAGTGTGAAAAATGGTCATAGGTCACCTTTTTCAGCGATGTAAGTTCGAACGGTCACTATGTGAACCGTTGTAAGCCGAGGACTCCCTGTATATGATGCCAGTTAAGATATTTATGCCCTATCTCTACAGGACAATACGACAAAATGCAGGCCTCCTGAATTCTCATCATTCTGTTATATCGAACGATAAGGGAAAGACAAGGCAAGCCACCTATCCAGGTAGTCCTCGCCTTACGACCTCAATTGAGCCCAACATTTCTGTTGTTAAGTGAGACATTGGTTAAGTGAGCTTTGCCCCCACGTCATGCTCTTTCTTGCCACAGTGTCCTACATGGACTAGCAGTATAAATTAACCCAATAAAATATAAATGTCAAAAAGATTCGTGTTCAAATATTAATATCTTAACAGATAGCAGATAATCAGAGTTGGAAGGGACCTTGTAGGTCATCTAGTCCAACCCCCTGCCCAAGCAGGAGACCCTACACCATTTCTGACCAATGGCTGTTCAGTCTCTTCTTGAAAGCCTCCAGTGATGACGCTCCCACAACTTCCGAGGGCAACTTTTGTTCCATGGGTTGATTGTTCCCATTGTCAGAAAGTTTCTCCTTATTTCCAGGTTGAATCTCTCCTTGTTCAGTTTCCATCCATTGTTCCTTGTTTCTAAACCCTACAGGTGCTTTAGAAAATAGGTTAACCCCCTCTTCCTCTCTGTGGCAGCCCTTCAAATATTGGAAGACTGCTCTCATGTCTCTCCTGGTCCTTCTCTTTACTAGACTAGCCAAGCCCAGTTCCTGCAACCCGTTCATCATATGTTCTGGCCTCCAGTCCCTTCATTATCCTGGCTGCTCTTCTCTGTACTTTTTCTAGAGCCTCGACATCTTTTTTATAATGTGGTGACCAAAACTGGATGCAGTACTCTAGGTGTGGTCTTACTAAGGCTTTATAGAGTGGTATTAGTACCTCCCTTGATCTCGATTGTATCCCTCTGTTGACGCAACTTAGGATTGCACTGGCTTTTTTGGCTGCTGCTGCACACTGCTGGCTCCTATTTAGCTGGTTGTCCACTAAGACTCCAAGATCCCTCTCACAGTTCCTGCTATCTTAGACGCCATCTAACTACTGGCCAGCATCCTTTAAATTTTTTGAAAACCAGATATTGGACCCACTTCCTTTGTGAATCTTAAGGGTTAAAAAACTGTCTTTAAAAGATTTTTTTTTAAAAACCACTATTTTAAAATGCCATAGCTTATTTTTCTTGGGAACTAAGGAGGAATTTCCTGACAGTGAGAACAATTAATCCGTGGGACAACTTGCCTCTAGAAGTTGTGAATGCTCCAACATTGGAAGTTTTTAAGAAGAGGTTGGACAACCATTTGTCTGAAGTGGTGTAGGGTTTCCTGCCTAGGCAGGGGGTTAGACTAGAAAACCTTCAAGGTCCCTTCCAACTCTGTTCTATTCTATCTGGGGCCGGATATTAAATATTCGATTCAATTCTCTGCTTGGTGGGCTTTGGAAAACACAACAAAGGCCACTGTTGAGTGCATTTCTGCAGAAAGCAGCAACAATGTGTAGAAATTGTGTAGCATTGTATAGAAATCAACAACCTTAGGGCCAAGGTTGTTGCTTTCTAAAAAAAAATTCCAGTTCTCTGCATGCACAGATAAAGGTAGTTCTCAGCTTATGACTGCTATTACGTCCAGAATCTAAGCAAAGCATTTGTTAAATTTGCTGCGCCTGAATTTATGGTCTTTTTTGTCACCATTGTTAAGTGAATCGCTGTAGGTCTTAAGTGAATGTTATGGTCGTTAAATGAGTCTGGTTTTCCCTGTTGACTTTGCTTGTCAAATACAAGCTCTGAAGGTCACAAATGACATTCTGCAACCATCATAAATACATCCATGTTGGCAAGTGTGTTGTGCCCCCCCCCCCCAGCAGAGGTGGTGGCAGACTTGGACAGTGAGGAGGTTGGGGAGGAACATGGGCCAGTCCTGGAGTCTGGGGAAGGCTCTGACGAGGGCTCTGCGTCAGAGGCAGAGATCGGGCCAGGACTGTCCAACAGTTATCAGCTGCCTTCGGAGTCAGAGATCAGTGGGGCAAAAGAACACCTGGAGCCTGTTCCCAGTGTGCACATGCACAGAACTGCCAGGAGAAGGGAATAGTTAAGGAAGAAGGGTCGACTCGGGAGTAAAGGCACAGGTAGATGGTGAATGGCCATAGGGAATAAAGAGGAGAAAGGGAATGGTGTTTGCAGGAGTCAATTAGCTCATTTAATTAGGGTGAAGATTTGTTCCTGACTCCTTGCCAAGTATTTTCTGCTACAGCATTGCGCTTGGAAGCTATTAGCCTGGCAACTCTCCAAGCCTGATAAGGCTGCGGTTGTAAATCACTCTTGAAAGACGTGGATGTGAATGATAGGAATTCACTTTATTTATTTATTTATTTATTTATTTTGACTTGTATGCCGCCCCTTCTCCAAAAGGACTCGGGGCGGCTAACAACTAAAAAACCAACAATAAATAATTACCCAAAAATAACATTAAACAATACAAGTCAAGTACAGATAAAACCCACCAATTTACTAAAAATTTAAAAACGCCCCCCGGAGGTCAGCACAGCCCAGCCTGTTCGAAGAGCCAAGTTTTTAAATCATGGCGGAAAGTGCGGAGGTCAGGGGCCAAACGGAGTCCCAGAAGTAGTTGATTCCATAGGGCGTGGGCCACCACAGAATAGGCTCTTCCCCGGGGTACTGCCAAGCGACATTGGGTCTCAGACGGCACCCCGAGGAGCCCCTGCCTGTGGGCCCGCACAGGGCGGTTGGTTCTTGATGCCGGCAGGAGACGCTCCCGCAAATATCCCGGACCCATGCCTTGAAGGACTTTGTATGTCAACACCAGAACATTAGCCTCTAAATAAAAGGGGTTTTGTCAGGACGAGCAGTCTGTTTCCTGATTTTGTGAAGCCTAGGTCAGAACAAGTGGCCAGATTTTGATCACATGACTTGTGGGGATATTGCAACGGTCATAAGTGTGAGAACCGGTCATAAGTCACTTTTTTCCGTGCTGTGGTAACTTTGAATGGTCACAGCATCGAGGTCCAATTGCCCAGTACGCTCCCACAGGCAGGCCCTCCTGGGGGTGCTGTCAGCCAGACAATGTCGGTTGGCGGTCCCCCGGGGGAGGGCCTTCTCTGCGGGGGCGCCCACTCTTTGGAACCAACTACCCCTGGAGCTACGTCTGGCCCCTGACCTGCGCTTCTTCCATCGTGATCTAAAGACTTGGCTGTTTTCACAGGCCGGCCTGGATTGAGCGGGGTTGGGGATTTTAATATCGGAATATTTTAATATTTTATAATTATTTGGATTGGTAAATTTTTGGAATAAGTTTATATATTGTATATATGTTTTTGTATATGCCGCCCCGAGTCCCCCCGGAGATGGGGCGGCATATAAATCCAAATAAATAAATAAATAAATGAAGGTTTGTAAGTCAAGGGTTGCCTGTATACTGAGTCACGGTAGGTCCTGTTTCAGCTTAGGATAATAGTTGATACTTTGAATTGTGGCTAGTAAATTAATTGTGATTGGTGTGCCCAGGGAATTGTGACTTATGTCACTTATTTATTAAACCACAATCTAATTCAGTGTAATGCCTGCAAAATTTGGGTGTGTGCTGTTCAGCTTCCTCCAAGCATTTTTGAATGTATGCTTCTCCAATTTATTGCATCGATTTTGGAAAAGAGATTGGTCTCCACGTTGGAAAGGCTGGTTCGAAATAGCGTGTCCAGTTTTCAGGAGCATCAAACATCATAATGTGAGCCTAGTTTCTCCATTGTGGAGTGAAGATCCCACCCAGATGTCTCGACCAGTGAATTAAGTTGGAAATCGTAATGTAAACCTATTTGGAGGACACTTGTTTAAGGATACAGTGATGGATCCAAGTTGGGTTGACATTAAGGAGAAGAATGGGAATGTAGAAACCATCAGACAATGCAAAAAACATTTTTATAAGAATTCACATAATGCTTCAGCATTCTTGCATGACGTTTTGTAAAATGTTGTCATTCTTATGCAAAATCTCATAATATCATTTGGAAGATCTTACAGGAACTTGCTGAAATTTTGCAAAGTTTTACAAGATTTTAAAACAGGTTAATTTTGATTTAATTTAGTCTACTTTAATGATTCCTCTCAGGGTTAAGATGAAATATAAACTAGGTCAATAAAAGGCATTTCCTTTCATTGTCCTGATATAAAAGTACAGTTAGTCCTTGACTAATGACCACAATGGCCAGAAGGTGCAGAAATGTCTTAAAAGGAGGATAAAGTTTTTATGGAGTACTAACTGGATACCCGTGGTATGCTAGAAAACTATGTGGTCGGGCTTTGTTTTGGGGAGGAAAATAAGGGGAAATTGTGCCTCTGCCTACCAGCATCCATCGGTATTCATCTGGCTAGCGTCTTGTCAGTGTGTGAGAGAATTGAGGGCTGTTTGGAAACTCAAACAGTATTTGCTGTGTGAAGAAGAAAGAGACAGCAAGGAGTCTGAGCATGGCTTAGCTCAACTGTTCTGTACTAAAGCAGGTTGCTGCTCTGAAATTGAAACTGAAACTCCTCTGCTTGTGTTTTGCACTTGGAACTGATTTCTTTTCAGGTGGGGAGAGGGAGTAGAACTCCTTAGCATCAGAGCGTATTAATAATAATATAGGAAATACTAATTCTCTGATGCTCATTTTGAAAAATCCTTTCTTAGTGAGCACCTAGAAGCCAAGAGGAGCATACGTGCCAGATTTCAAGTTTGTAGGCTTTACGGTTCTGGAGATTTTGTGATGATGCGTGAGTGGACTTTGGCTTTTATTAGAAGAGAAGTGTGTAGGGTCAGAGCAATTCAACCATGCAACATGATGACCTTGGAAACATAGTGTCTTGCTGAAGATGTTTTCCCTTACGTTGGATATCTTATAGATCACTGTATATTTTATAGATCACCTCTTTCCCCATCTCAGATTCCATTTAACATGGGAATTGCCCCGTGGGTACCCATATCTGCAGTGCTGGTCACGTTTCACTGAGGGCATCTCTGGATTTTAATCTAGGCTTCCATACAGAAGAATGCTGAGTGAGAAGGAAAATGTCCCCCAAGGTCCAGCAGCCCACATGTTTTTCAGCACAAATCTTGCAGCCAGATCACAATGCTTGAAGGATAAGAGTGAAGAAGCTTGTCAAATGACGCACGTCAGACCCTGAGCTGTCATACCAGGATCTGACATTTTGTTACCTATTGTTGGGAGAATTATCCTTCTGGGTTCAGTTCCAAGTGGGGGAAAAAGACACTGGAAACATGGAGGCTGTTTGGAAAGATGGTTTAATGGTGGACAGGACCACATGGCTTGGGGCTCCAAAGTGAAAAGGATGATCACATGCTTCAAGATGAAGGAAAAGAAGGAAGGGTTGAGATGCTGAAAGTGCCTGGGTTTTATACCCTCCGTTGGGATTTGAATTTGAGCTTGTATTCTGATTGGTTGTCAGACTCCCATGGGGCAGGGGCAACTCTGTAGGTTGTCCTGAATCCCAGGCTTGGTTGAGCAACTCTGTAGGTTGTCCTGAATCCCAGGCTTGGTTGAGCCTCGCTGGATGATGATGTAATGAAAGGGCTTGGGCAATCCCTATAACTCTACCTGGAGATCTTTGCTATGTAAAATAGTCTGGCCTACTACGCCAGAGTAATGGCCTATTAGCAAAGGTGGGGGGGGGGCTGAGTTTCTGCTTCTGAGGTGAGTTTCTACTTCTGAGTTTCTACTCTTTTTAGGGGAAATATTCTGCCTTTTTAATATTTCCTAGGATATTTCATTTTTCTAGGAGAGGGGTGGGTGCTAACTTCCTGCTCTATCCAACAAAATGAGATTTCATGTAGAGAAAAGCGAGGTCTCACCCTTAGGGAGGAAAAGCCCAATGGGCAGGTACAGAGGAGGTGAAATTTGGCTCAATAGTAGTAACTATGAGAGGGATCTTTCAGTCCTGGTGGACGATCACTTAAATATGAGCCAGCCGTGTGCGGCGGCAGCCAAAAACGCCAATGCAGTCCTAGGTTGCATTGACAGAGGGATAGAATCAAGATCACGTCAAGTGTTAGTACCACTTTATAAGGCCTTGGTAAGACCAGAACACTGCATCCAGTTTTGGTCACCATGGTATTAAAAAAAACAATGAGACTTTGGGAAGAGCAATTGGATGATTCGGGAGCTGAAGGTTAAAACATATGAAGAATGGTTGCAGGAATTGGTTACAACTAGTTTAATGAAGAGAAGGACTAGGGGAGACATGATAGCAGTCTTCCAAATATTTGAGGGGCAGCCACAGAGAGGAGGGAGTCAACTTATTTTCCAAAGCACCACAAGGAAAAAGAAGAAACCATGGGTGGAAATTAACTTAAGAGAGAAGCAACCCTAGAACTAAGAAGGAATTTCCTGACAGTGAGAACAATTAGTCAATGGAACAAGTTGCCTTCAGAAGTTATGAGTGCTCCATCACTGGAGGCTTTTAACAAGAGATTGGACAACCATTTCTCTGAAATAATATAGAGTCTCCTGCTTGATGAGGGGACTGGACTAGAAGACCTCCAAGGTCCCTTCCAGCTGTATTCTGAATGAATGAATGCCTCCTCTAAATTTCATTTTTTATATGGATATCCTTTGGTATATCCCGCTGTGCTGACCAGGGAAGTGAATCTTTAGTCCACTTCAAAGGTTTTATTATCAGAGGTCTTTCCTTTCGAATGGGGGAGTAGGTTTCTTTACCTATTAAACAGAGCTTCCAAATCTCCCTTGCGGGGCCAGGAAAATGCAAATTTCAAAAGCAACGCTGCCAACTTCGTCACGTAGGGACTCCGTAGAGGTGGTAGAAAATTGGTAAGAGTGACCTTCGATCCCAATTAACAATGTTCTGCTTTTCCCATCTTCAAAAACAGCCTTTGTGCCTTTGAATGTTCAGTCATATAAATGTAGATTTGGGTTCTTCAGCGTCTGAGAAGGGGAGAAAAATCTTATGAATTACTTGGCAAAACTCAAAGACTGGAATTGCTGGTGCAAGGCTCCGAGGGAGGGAGAACAGAGTTGCTTTTGTGGGACGGGAGACGAGCTGGCAACGGCCCTGTGACTCTGAAGTTCTTGAGAAGGTGACCTCCGCACATCAACTCCATCCCCCCACACTGGTGGGCAGGAGATTTCTGCAAGATGGTGGCAAGCCAAACGTCCACCTTCCCTCTTCTCTTTACTCTCTGAAAGTTTGCATGCGTGTCTGTCTGCTCCCTCTTGATGCCTTTTGATTTCTGGCCTTTCGATTTTTGGCAGTATCGTGGGGGAGGGCCTACTCTGTGGCGGCTCCCACTCTGTGGAACCAACTACCTCTGGGGCTCCGCCTGGCCCCTGACCTCCGCATCTTCCGCCACGATTTAAAAACCTGGTTGTTTGAACAGGCTGTGCTGTGCTGACTCCTCGGGGGTGGTGGTTTTATTACATAAATTATAAATGGGTTTTCAGTTTAATTTGGCTTGGTTAATTTAATTCTATTTTAGATAATTAATTTATTGTGTTGGTTTTAGTTGTGAGCCGCCCCGAGTCCTTTTTGGAGAGGGGGCGGCATACAAGTCAAATTAATAAATAAATTTTGTCTTGAAGGATCTCGCAAAGAGAAGTTGTCTTCACCACCTGGTTCGGTTTTAGCAGAAATAACCAAATCAAGGGCAGGATGCTTTTTAGTGGAAGTCCTGTTGAGTAGTCCTGTTGAGTTCCACAAAGGCAGTAAATACCATTGAAATATAGAGTCACAGAGATGGAGGTCTTCTGGTCCCAACCCCCCACCAAAGCAGGAGACCCTATACCAGTGATGATGAACCTTTCTGGCACGAAGTGCCCAAACCGAAGAGCCTTGGTGGTGCAGGCTGTTAAAGACCTAGCACTTAGCTCCAGCTGCCTGCAATTAGTGCAGGCTCGAATCCCACCAGGCTCAAGGTTGACTCAGCCTTCCATCCTCTCGGGGTAGGTAAATTGAGGACCCAAGATTGTTGAGGGCAATAAACTGACTTTGTAAAAATGCCGCTTAGTAATAAGCAGGCATATACAATGGAATGAAGGCTATTGCTGAGCACATTGGGTTGGGCTCCAAATACTGTAAGCCGCCCTGAGTCTCCAGAGAAGGGTGGCATATAAATGTGAATTAAAAAAATAAAAATAAAAAAAACCCAAAATGCGCACATGTGGCAGAACCCCGGAAAACAAAGACCAGTTGGCTGGGTGCGTGTGCTGGCCAGGAGCGCCGGAAACCTGAAGACCAGCTTGCCAGCATGCGCATGCACACCGGCCAACTGGTCTTTGGGTTTCCAGCGCACGCGCTTATCAGTTGGCCGATGCACATGCATGCCAGAAACCAGAACAGCAGTTGGCGATGGCAGAGGAGTGCTTGCGTGCATCTGTCTACCTGCTTGCCTGCCTATCCAGTCTGTCGGTCTGTCTGTCATGTATCTTCTTAAAAGCCCCCAGGGATGAAGTGCCCACAACTTCTGCAGGCAAAGCTGTTCCACTGGTTAATTGCCCTCACTATCCGTTGTTTCTTGTCTTGCCTTCCATCTTGCCTTTTTGTCTGTCTGTCTGTATATGTATATATGTGTGTTTTATATGTGTATACGATGTGTATATACATACACACAATATTAGACAATATACAGAAAGTTCGAATACTAAAATCACCTTTGTGAGATTATGTATGTGTATCTGTGTGTGTGTGTTTGCATATACATAAGTGTGTGTGTGTGTGTGTGTGTATGTTATATGTATATATATGTATGTATGTATTCTTATATTCTATTTATATAAAACTAAGCTCTACCAGCTAGGCCCCTACCAGCATTGAGGTCCGATTGCCCAGTAGCTCCACAGGCAGGCCTTCCTGGGGTGCCGTCGGCCGGACAATGTCGGTTGGTGATCCCAGGGGAGGGCCTTCTCTGTGGGGGCGCCCACCTTTGGAATCAGCTACCTCTAGAGCTGGTTTGGCCCCGGACCTGCGCTCCTTCCGCCGTGATCTCAAGACTTCGCTGTTTCCACAGGCCGGCCTGGACTGAGCAGGGTGGGAATTTTAATTTAAGGGTATTTTAATTAGATTTTATTATAATTGGATTAGAGTTAATTTGATAAATGTTGTATTTATTGTATATATATTGTTGTGTAAGCCACCTGAGTCCCCCGGAGATGGGGCGGCATATAAATCCAATAAAATAAATAAATAAATAAATAAAAGCGAAATACCACTCATGCATCATCACAAAATCTCCAAACAAACTTGAGATTTGCCACGTATGTTCCTCTTGGCTTCTAGGTGCTCACTAAGAAAGGATTTTTCGAAATTAACATCAGAGCATTTAGAATATTTCCCACATTATTATTATTAACACGCTCTGATGCTAAGGAGTCTCTCCCCTCCCCACCTGAAAAGAAATCAGTTCCAAATGCAAAACAAAAGCAGAGGAGAGGAGTTTCAGTTTCACAAGCTGCAATCAGATTTCGTACTGAACAGTTGAGCTAAGCCATGCCCAGGCTCCTTGCTGACTCCTTGCTCACACAGCAAATATTGTTTCACTTTCCAAACAGCCCTCAACTCTCTCACACTGACAGGACACTAGCCAGATGAATACCAACGGATGCTAGTAGGCAGAGACAGCCACATACATTGGACAAACCAACAGGAGAATAAATGCACGCATCGCAGAACACAAGAACGCAGTCAGAAAAGAAGAAAAACTTCCTCCCTTTCCAGCACCTTAAAGCCACAGGACATGAAATTGATTTAGAGGGATCCAAACTTATCGCCAATACTGAACACTTCAACAAGAGAATAATTAGGGAAGCCATCAAAATAGAGAAACACCCCCATAACATGAATAAACGGATGATACTTCCGCCTACCAGACATCTGGAAACTAGCCCTCATCAACAAACGAAGTCCCAGCCACGAAAACCAACACCGGACCCAAAATAACACATGATGCCACCACCAATCTCCTTCACCAGACTCAAACCCAAGCCCACGCCACAGATGAAAGGCAACCACCATCCAGAAACCAGACCATGGCTGCAACACCAGCTGTTACACCCTCCAACCCCCAAACTAAGCAAACTGACACACGCTATAAACACATAGCCAGACCTCAAACTCGAGCCAAACCAAGGCCGGAATGTCACATCACAGCCTTCCACCCAGGATACTACATCACAGAACTCAGGAGATTACAACACAAAACATCAGGAAGTTGCAACACAGACAACGACCCAGGAGATTACAGCACCACACCCAGGATGTCACAACAATAGAACTCAGAAGGTCATCACACAACCCATTACCCAGGTCGTTACAACACAAAAGGCTGAGAGACACACAGCCAGCACCTCAGCCACACAGGGTCTCAGGAAAAAGCCGTCCAATCTGCATACGTCAACTCCATCAACCAACCAAGAAGTAACAACACAGCCAACTCTGGAGTTTAAAAGGGAAAAACAGCCACTATCACACACTTCTCCCAGAGAAGAACGAAGAAGCTGAAGACACCAGCCTGAAGATGACGGATGAGATTTTGTCAAAACGTTGCCAAGGTATTCTCAATTTACACGGACAAGACCTGAATACACCAAGACCTACGTCATGTAGTATGTATGTATGTATGTATATATATAGAGAGAGAGAGACAGAAGAATGAATAGAATTGGGATAGAATAGAATAGAATAGAATTCCTTATTGGCTAAGTGTGATTAGACACACAAGGAATTCCTTTCCACCGCGTAAGCTCTCAATATATTTACAACAATAGTATATGTATATACGTATGTGTATATACATGATACTAAATTTGTATACACATATTTAGAAAGAGAAATCTAAATTTTACCTTTGTGAGGTTATAGATACATAGATATAATAATAAATATATAAAGAAACAATATATATGTAAACTCTGTCCACGCATAATGCGTCTTTGAGAATCGACCCTGAGGTGTTGTGCTATTCAGGGCTAATGTATGTGCACATTCCCATTTTGCTTTCTTCTGCCCCTTCTGGAGATGTATTTTGGCTTCCCAAATAAG
This sequence comes from Naja naja, assembly GCA_009733165.1. Classification (NCBI taxonomy): domain Eukaryota; kingdom Metazoa; phylum Chordata; class Lepidosauria; order Squamata; family Elapidae; genus Naja; species Naja naja. Next base: position 217,017,028 of record CM019150.1, on the reverse strand, counting down.
CAAAGGAAACCCCGGCTCCCTTCACAGTTGGCATCCCAGCGGTTCAGATGAGGCCGGTCACTGACTCCGCTGACCCCTTCCTGGGGGTTGTTGTGGCCTGAGTTTGAGAAAACTTGGCCCCCTACTTGTTATAAATGAGAAAACCACAGTGCAGCTGGGAGAGCAGTATTTTTGGATTTGTGTGAAAGGAAAGGGCCAGAAAAGCCGCAGTGCCAAATTTTCATATTCCCAGGAAATTAATTCAACCCCAGAGATGACTTTGCTTCGACTTTTAACTCATCAAGATAATGTTTAACATCTCCTTGACAATCCCTCCAAAGTTTAGGTTGATGGACACGCCAGCCAGTAACCTTCTGCACGCTATTCTGCAGAGAAACGCACAACCATTTTTTAAAATCTGTTACAGATTGTCATTGATTTGTGACCATTCGTTTAGTGACTGAAGTTACAACGGCCCTCAAAAAAGGGACTTATGACCATTGTTCACTTAACGAACCGTCATGATATCTCCGTGATCATGTGATAAAAATTTAGGCACCTGGGGCCACTGGCATGTATTTACTCACGTTCTGGAATTGTGTCATCGCCCTTGTGACGCTCCCATCTGGCTTCCGACAATCGACGGGAGACCCAGATCCATTTAATATGACCACATGATTCAATTAAGTGCAGTGATTTTACTTAACAAAAGGTCTTATAATTGGATGTGATTCTCGTAGCAACTGTTTGTTCCAGCAAACAAAAATCTGGTTTCGATCTTGGTCCGAGGTGGTAGTCAGGTTCTGACCGGTTCTG